>JAYESA010000004.1:146422077-146897077 GCA_036927795.1 Iris macrosiphon
TTGCAGGTATGTTATGTTATCATTAGACTTGTGCTGTATCCTTTTATTTCTTCATTTCCTATCGTGCTGTAGTTGTGATTGAGTATTTCTAGATTTATTAGTGTTATCCGTGTCTCCTTATGGAGTTGGATACTAGTGTGAGATTATTTAGATAGTACTTGACCTAGACAGCGTTCTACCGCCGATGCTGCGGCGTAGGCTGGACGTACCCACGCACTCGTGCCCCTAAACCGGGTGCGGGTCGTGACACGTTTTAGTGGTGGCCCATGCAGGTCTGACTTCGCGAGTTGTGCGACGTCGTAGTAGTGTGGCATCCTTGTTATACTACTGCGTACCTGCTATTGAATATAGGACATAGGATACTAGGATGAGAGAGGATACTCAATCACAAATTCTTGAAAGATTTCCTGGGATGACCCCATGAGAATCTTATTTTCAATATAAATCTTTCCTTGTTTCCGTCCGCTCTCGCTTGTTGTTACTGAACTTGATTCTTGTTGAGCAATTATTAAATTAAATTCTTGGTATCATTTTTGAGTTTGATTCTTGTTAACCAGTGTTGACTTTAATTCCTGGTATCGTTATTGAGTTGATTTAAATTAAGATGAATTTTTACGGACTAGGATTTATGGTATCATCTGATGACATATATTGATGAGGACAGTGAGGAAGGTAAAACGTCTACTTTGGTTATGGAACCTAGAATTTATCGCAGCCATATTAGCTGTGGTGACGAGAACGTAGGAACCTGACTTGGATGTACATACTATAGTTATGAAGCTTAGAGTCTTTCGCAGCCATACCGGTTGGCGTGGCGAAGATTCTAGACGACATGATTATAGAGTGCATACCTTAGTTACGAAACCTATCGTTTATCGCATCTATGCTTACTGGCGTGGCGAGGATTCTGAGTGTCATGATTTCAGACAGACGTGTATGATTATCAGGTTGTATCCTAAATTGGTTCTTAAAATATCATCTCAAGACTTATCTATTTCTGTTATTCCAGGACCTTGTTCCACCGCTTCTTTCTTTACTAACAGTAAAGATACCTTCTGTCCTCAATTCAGTCTTTGAGCTCCTATTCCTTGAGGATTTCTTGTTAAGTATGATAATTAGTGGCTTGTAATTTTGTTTGTGTCTTGTATTAGTATTGACTGTGTTGCTAGTGAGTTGTCAGTGTTTCTTAGTTGGGCATGTGAGCAGTAGGCTTTAATCTAGAGTTAGCCCTTAGTATAGTACCTTGTACAAATGATTCTAGGAGTAGTGTCATTAGAGACTAAGGAGAGTATAGAGTATCAGTTCTCAGAGTTAGTATCAGAGCCAATTACCCGTCCTGGATAATCATGATTATGTAATTAAGTGATCTATGTAAACGATTAAGTATCAGGGAATTGTGTTAAGGATTTATGGAGCATGATGTCCAAATTGATGATTGATATCGGAAATGTTAAAGGTAAAGAAAGGTATATGTATAAAGGGTTTAATGAGATGTCATAAGTAGAGGAATATCAGGATTAGTAATGGAAGTTGTGAAGCGTATTACGGATTAGCTTAATAGGCTTTAAGGGATTGAAGGAAATACATATACAACCATCGAGATGAGGAACCATACACATACCCATGAGAGTAAAGAAACATGAGTGTTATAGAGGATACAGGTGATCATGAGTCTAATGAGCTTGACGAGATAATCCATTAATGCAGCTAGTGATAGAATACCAAGAAGTGCTAATGATTCTATATCGCGGATTAGTCAAGGATGACGTTAATAACAGTAAGCACTCTGTGTGTTGATAATTAGATGATATACCAATTGACATAATTGAAATCATGAAGGAAAAACACAGTTGATGATAACTTTGATCATTGGAGGTAATAGTGCAAGTGATTCGGGCAGTACAAATTTAGTACACAGTTCTAGACAATAGAGGTATTGAGTGCACCTTGAGTATCAGAGACCGTGAGCACTAATATGTACATTGAGGAGTTATAAATTAAAAGGTGGAAATGAATTTAATATTTTCAGAATTTTTAAGGAGTTGAGATTTTATGTTGTTAAAATATTGAGGATTTAAATTTGATTCACTAAACATAGTTAAGGCTACAAAGATTTTAGAAGTGATTAAATTTTATTTCGATGTGGAGTATCTAATTTTGAGGAAGTATATGCATTTTTAAGTTGATCGGGAAGTTAAACCTTGACGATTATTTTAAGAGTTAATTTTTGGTAGATGAGAGATATGAATATTAATATATGATTAGTTGATATGGGTACCAGTGTACATGAATAGGAATTAGTTAGTGAATGTGCTAGAGTTAAGTGTTGTTAGAGATAGTAGACACTACAAGTAATATGTTAGCAGGTTCTTTCTTTTCCTTCCTAATGTTCTTTTTCGTCTTTTGATTGATTGATTCCCTAGTAACGTGGTTTATATTCATGATTTTTTGTTAGAATATAACTAGTAGTACCCCCTAACAGAGACTGAAATACCATGACAAAAGACACATGACCTATATTTTCTTAAATTGTATGGCTGTAGGAAGAGTTTTCTTAAACCATGATCATTGGGTTTTGACCATAGCAAAGATCTATGACGAGGTTATGACTGACGAAAAGAGACAAGAGGATTAAATTTGTGGATGAGCATTAAATTAAATAAAGAAATTAGGGGTTGTTATAACGGAGTTGATGGATCATTGATTTTATGATAATCAAGGTATGATTGAAATTCGAGGGCAAACAATTACTGAAAGGGAGAATTAAGAAATTGACAGAGCCAAAAATTTGAGGATTTATTAATTTTAAGGAGGTCTTGATATGATTGAATTGATTATTTAAAATTTGAGAAATTCGAGAGATTATCATTTTATCTAATTGATTGCAAGATAGAAATTTTATATGTTACGAATGTTGCATTGAAGATTCTGGAAGCATCGCATCGTGCATATTTGAGGAAAACGAAAATCAGAAAATAAATATCGTAAATGGAATAGTGTCGAATTAAATTCTTGGGATGAGGAGTTAGATTGGAATAAGCATCAATTGAATTTGAGTTAGATGATTGATGAGTTTTAAAGTTAAATTTTGGGATGCAGGTTTTTAAGTTTTATAAATATGCATTGATTGGGTTTCAATTGAGGGATTGGATAGTAAATTTTGTATTTAGTTATTTACTCAAAATTTGAGGAGACTATGATACGACTGGAATTCAACTAAAATATTGAGGATTTGAGTAATAAAGAATTTTACATTGGGATAATAAATTCAGAGGATGAAAAAAAAAAATATTAGTTCAAAATTAGGAAACACTATACATATGGATAAAGAAATATGGAATGAAATGAAGCTCATGGTAAAGAAGATTTTAATAATTGATTATGGGATCGTATAATTGAAGGTCGTAAGGTTAGATCATGGTATATTGAGGTTGTGATCTAAATTAAAATCTTGACCATGACAGTAACATTGAAATCGAAGAAATAATCGAGGTATAGTTGATGTTAAGATAAACAAACTCGAATTTGATGATAAGGCTTTTGATTCAGAAATTCGAAGATCTAATCTAATAAAGTTGTGGAATTTGAACTTTTATAGATATTAGTTAATGATGAATCACAAGATTGAGAAAAGTAAAATGAACGAGGATAAAAAGGAAGGATTATTTTCAGATGGTAGTAAAGACTATTTTTCCTAGAAATTAAGAGGGGCAATTAGATGTCTCTTGATTATATTCTGAATGATGTATTTAAGTTCTTAAATCAAATTGTCGACCGTATCTTTCGATTCAGCTATAACTTTCATGTCTATATCATTCATTATACTGGGTCTTCCTTGGTTTAGTTACCTTGAAAAGGTAACGTGCATTATTCAAATTATCTGTTTTTGTGATCGTGTCTACTTCCCAAAACCTAACCTTCTAGAGGATCCAAAGCCGAGCCATGATTCCTTCATGTCATTCCTGTCTTAAACCATATTTTCTTTTTCTTCATGTTTCCTTCTGTTGGTAAATATTTTCCTTATAGAAATATTTTTTCAATGATATATTCATCATTATGAACAACAAATTTTTCTATCCTAGTCATCCCTAAAATTTCGAGGACGAAATTTTTCTAAGGTGGATAGACTTGTAACCTCCGATTTCCAATTTCCAAAATAATTAGATTTTAATTTATTTTAAAATATCAAGTTTTATAAAATATTGCTCCTTGAAAATTTTTAATTGATTTTGAACGATGTTTGATTTTAGAAGGTAATTTAAAAATCTTTTATAAAAGTCATTTTTCTAAATGTCGATGTATTACAAAATAAATAAATAAATAATAATATATTTTTGTTTCAAATGTTTATTGGCTTGAAATCATAAAGTTAGTTATTTGATAAAATTAATTAAAAGACTAGTGTTTCTTCATAATAAATTTTATAATTAATTGGGGTAGTAAATAAATGAATTACGTACTTCCTAATATTTTGAAAAATGAGTTTAATTAGTAGCTAATCAAAAGCTTCTTAAAAACATTTTTTCTTAAATTTCTTTTCTATTTAATTTATCGTTTTCCGTCTCCCATTCACGCCCCATTCTTCCCACATGAAAAGCCCCTTTATATTTAATTCTGGGCCATTCATCATTGGGCCAACCCGCAACCCTTTATCCCACACCCTTCTCCCTATTTAAGTTCTCATTTTCACATCTCCCTAGAAACCCTAATCTCCTAATTATTAGCTAGCCTCCAATTCCCAAGCCAACAAGCCATCACCACCATTTTGTGTGCTCGTGTCCGTGTGTCCAACATCCGTGTCAGCCGTGATGGCCTCGGGTCCGACCCCGGGTGTCCCACCATATCCATTTCTTTTCCTGTGTCCAGATTTACAGTTTACAATCAGATTTCCGTGTCCGACACACCCGGACACAACCCCCACGCCCACAGTACATCGGATTCCTGTGTCTTGCCCCGGACACGTCCTCCACAGAGCACCATCCCCGTGTCCGACGACCCCCTGACACGCCCAGACCCTAACCGGAACCCTAAGCCCTAACCTAGGTCAGCCAGCCGCCGTCGCCGCTGAAGCCGGCGATCGCCGTGGCCGCTGGAACGAAGCCCTGTCGCCACCGCGTCGAGCCCTCGTCGAAGCCGCCCTGCCCTCGAACAGACCGCCACCGCCGAGAGGAGCCGCAGACCGCCACCGCCGAGAGGAGCCGCCGACCGCCTCCTCGAGCACCGAGCCCGCCTCCTCGGACAGAACGCCGCTCCTCGAGCGCCGAGCCCGCCGCCTCGAGCCGAGCGAGCCGCCGCGGATCCCCTCCGCTGAGTCGAGCGCCGCCGCGGAAGCCGAGAGCCCGCCGCTGTAAATCCAGCCGCCGCCGCTTCAGATCCATCGAGCCGCCGCCGCAGACCCGTCGAGTTCCGCCGCTGAGTTGAGCCGCCGCCACAGATCCGCCGACGCCCCGCCGACCGGTCCCGGCGAACCCCGCGCCAACGCCGACGGAAAACCCTGTGAGCCTCCCTTCCCTGTTTCTTTTTTCCTTTCGATTCTCAGAGGGGGGGGGGTGAGAGTAAAAGGGGTTAATTATAATTAATTAGTTAATTAATATTTAATTAGTTTAGTTAAATAAGATTAATTAGTTAATTAGTTTAGTTAGATATTTATTAACCAGTTAGTTAATTATAATTAATTAGTTAATTAATTAATTATAATTAGTTAGTTAATGAGTTGATTAGTTAATAATTAATAAACAGTAATTAGTTAGTAATCAGGAATTTATTTATCAACCAGTTAGTAAATATTAATCAATTAGTTGGTATTTTCTTATAATTAGTTTAGTTAATTTGTAATTGATGTAGTAAATAAATGTAAATGGGTTAGTATATGTAATTAGCTAATTTATGTAATTAGTTTATTTGGATCGGTGACCGGTTTTTACCATAAATGAAAATGTATTGGCTTTTACGTAAATTTTAGATTTTATAAATAAACCTTTACATTGTAATTTTGTTCAAAAGGAGAGTTTTAACAATTATTGTTCAAAATGATTTCCAAATGATTTTTCATAAATTAAGGAGTTACCTTGATTACGAACAATCGACCTTTTCTCTTATTAGCTAACTTGTAAATCTTAACCTTAGCTAAACCCCGGTGAATTTCTCTATGTATTGAGGACTCGGTATACTTATCTCGATTTTCGTGCCGAGCTCCGATCTTGGACTTCTTTATGTAGTTTCTAGCTAATTGGACTGCTCCGGACCCATTGGAACTAACTGCTACTTCATTTGGGATCACCTTGAGAAGTGTGGCATTATGTACATCATTTGATTTGCTAATATACATATATAAAAATATCTGATTGGTGTATAAATATACAAATATGTATTTTGTGCAAATACTATGAGACACTTGTATATATATTATATTACGTTTTATTGGTATACTTTGAGTGTAAATGTATATTATATACGTGCCCCTAATAGATGACCCTAGTTGACTAGTGCCCTGCCTGACATGGCCCTGAGACCAGTATTTTTGACTGTGTTAGTGTAGCATCTGATGCAAATGTGGTTTGCTTGTGTTATGTTTATAGGACTGTTGGTTTACCCAGGGGATACTCTGGGACAGGACATTGGTTTTACCAGCTAAGGACCCAAGGCAAGTACATTCTCTGATTAGTTTCTAATTTATGATATCTCCTATGTTCACTGTATCTAGTGTAAATATACATGTTCTTGACACGTTGGTTACACGGATTGGTATACACGGATCTCGTCATGAGATGTTATTCCTTATTCATGGTGTAGCTTGTACGAGACTTGTTTCCTTGATATCTTGTGCATGTACAGACACTAATTCCCGGGGAGATTTGCTACCTTCCTAGGGAATCCTGTGCCATAGCGTACCATGATTGGATCTACTATACCAGTCGGGGGTTTGGGGAGTACTTTAGTGTAGATATGTGATCATACCCAACTTTATATGCACCATAGCTCACCCCACATCTCACGTCGGGTGCGGCCTGACCACTTATATGAACCATAGCTGTTACGTGTGATTAGCCTGATCTCTACATGCACCATAGCTAACCAACGGTTAGCCTGACTTTATATGAACCATAGCTAACCAACGGTTAGCCTGACTTTATATGAACCATAGCTAATCACATGTAACCAGCCTGATCAAGTTCCCAAGCCGATCACATATTAAAGCTAGTACTCACACACTTAGTCATAGAATTCTTACTCATGGACATATTGTTCTTTTCCTGCATTTACTTACAGTATTTCCAGTACTTCTCTCATTGTACATTCCTCGTACTTATACATGCATCTGGTATGTTTCCATCTAGAACTGCTACATAGTTTATGTCATTTATATAGAACTGCTATTTAGAGATGTACTTTGCTCCTTCCTGACTGGAAAATATTTTTCCAGACTGTGACATTAGTAGACTGGTTTCTGACACTTGGGGATTGGAAGTTAAGGATTGCAGGTATGTTATGTTATCATTAGACTTGTGCTGTATCCTTTTATTTCTTCATTTCCTATCGTGCTGTAGTTGTGATTGAGTATTTCTAGATTTATTAGTGTTATCCGTGTCTCCTTATGGAGTTGGATACTAGTGTGAGATTATTTAGATAGTACTTGACCTAGACAGCGTTCTACCGCCGATGCTGCGGCGTAGGCTGGACGTACCCACGCACTCGTGTCCCTAAACCGGGTGCGGGTCGTGACAATATGGAATGTTATCGGGGTAGAGTACTCATGGTACTTTGTCTTGTCCGATATGTATGGAAAAGAGTAAGATATTCCGTCTCCAGAATAGAGGAAAAGCATATTTTTTTGATTCGGAAGACGATGACGATTCATAAGATAAAGAAAATTAGTACGTACATATACATTAGCTTAGATATTTATTTAATTATTTCATGACACGATTATTATTTATTTTATTATCACAATAGTATTTACTTATTTTACCATACCATTACTTTATGATTATCTGTTTGATGACACCATTTTTTTATTTGCAGTAAATTTACCTATATTATGGCGGGACGAGGACGACGACAAGTTCAGAGAGGGTCATCTTCGCAGCATCCTCCTTCCACTACGCCTGCTATCCCAGATTCTCGCACACGACCTGAGTACAAGTTCGCAGATACGGAATATGGTTTATCCCTGCCATATACTCGTTCTTCAGTAGGAGGAGCTACTCCATCTCACGGATTACCATCAACTACAACCCCTTCTTCTACTACATCCACTATCGGCACTACTATACCGACTACTCCACCAGTTGCTCCCACAGGAGCAAATCCATTTCTAGGTCTTCTTGTGGACAACGGAGTATATGTTAGTCGTCCAGGATTTATAGAACTCCTACTCTACCAAAGCGGCCAGCCAATATCTGTCATCCCGAGCTATGGGCCGACGGAGCGACGTAAACTTTTATTTGTTAATTCACATATTTATTTTGTAATTTTTATTCTAATTGTATATTTTTTACTTATTTCAGATTATTTCCGATCAAGGTTGGGAATGATCTGGGGGAGATCATACGAGGCTAATTTGATGACCCTTATATCAACTTCAGTAACATCCCGCTTGATCTAAGATTCACTTAGCTGGATAGCTCGGGGTATGTATATGAATTTTATTTATAATAATATATAAATTTTTTGATCATAATGATAAAAAAATATTATTTAAATTTATAGAGATTGTACTGGTGGTCGGATCATAGAGATAGTGACATCCGGAAATGCTACAAGACCGTTGCCAGCAAGAGGTTGAGAGATATGATAAATGACCAGACGGCACTGGCATCACTTGGACTGAATCACCGCAAGGAGCGGCTGAAGGCGGAGTACTGGGAGGAGATGAAGAAAAAGATGGACACCCCGGCCTACAAGGCTAAGTGTGAGAAGGCGAAGACTGTCTGTGGTAAGGGTGGTCTCTATACTGGTGGATCTATTCCGACCGTCGAGCATTTTCGACGGATGGTTAGTATGAAAATTTTTCGCTATATCAATTTTTTTGTAATTCATTTTTTTTTGCTTATTTATTAATTTTTTAATTTTTACAGTGCAACGAGGCAGCCAGAGCCTGGGAAGACCCCAAGACCGTCGACTTTCCATCAATCTTTCAGCGGACCATCAAAAGAAAGAATGATGGGAAGCTCGTAGATGAGCGGGCTGTCAAAGCATATATAAGTTTTCTTTATAAAATTTGGTCAATTTAATTTAATTATTTTTATAATTTAATTAGATTCTAGGTTTCTATGTCGTAGGAATGGTTCGATACCGATACCGATTTCGATACTTTGAACCTTGGTTAATATCCTATTTTAAGATATCATGGAAATCAAATATAGCAAATATAACTCAAATTATATACATATACTATGATATCTAGTATCTAATATGATACTCTCACCAAAATCAAAAATAGTACATATAACTCTAAACTTTTTAACTTTAAACTTATTTATATAAATAAATATAGGAGACGTATGAAACGTTAGAGGGGGGCGCTGAGAGAAGTACGCCGACTGAGAGAAACGATCGGTGGGTACAAGCTGTCGGGAAAGGAAAAGACGGCAGCGTGTACGGTACCGGATCGTTGGCATCGATGCCGTCGGTTCTTTCCAGAGCTCCTCCGACGGCTACTCCTGGTCCATCAGTGCCCAGCTACGACATTCCTTCTGGTGCGATGTCTCTAGAGCAGCTCACGACGAAAGTACATGAGATACATGGGCTGGTGCGACAGTTGATAGACACTTGTGATACTGCAGCACCTGCTCCTCCGATGACTACTACGACGGCTCCTTTGACGGCTACTCCGACCGCTCCAGCTCCTCTGACGGCATCGATGGGTCCTCCAGCTCCTTCGACGGTTCCTGTCACTGCTCCGTCTTTCGTTGCTCCTGATGATCTATAGGATATCATTGTTATGGTTGTGGCGAAGTACATGGCTAGCCGACAGCCGCCGCCGCCCCCGCCTCCATCGTTGACTTGATGATTTTTTTATATTTGTGGAATTTTTTTTAGTTGGTTGTATTTTTTAACTTAATTGTATTTATTTGACTTTGTGGGATTGTATAACAGTTATTTGTACATGTTTGGATTAATCTACTTTATTATTTCGATGTGTATATAACATTTGTATATGTTTGTGTGGGTTTTATTAGTTTTTGCGGAATTTGCTTGTGTGAAATTTATTTGTGTAGAAATTGGTGAATGTATAACAGGTATATGCTCAGCAAAAATTAATTTCTGGAAAAAATATTACCTTTAGAGACGGACAGACGACGTAATAGCGACGGAATATCTGAAAAATCTCATGTGAGTGACGGATTTTCGAAAAAAAATATGGAAAATCTCAGACCTTTTCGTCGCTAAAACGTATGATACACACAAAATATGCCAAATATGTATCAGAATCCGTCGTTAAAATTCGTCGTTGATCCGTCACTTAGAGTGATGGATTTGCGACGAACTCTATGAGTCCTGAATGTGCAAAATCTTCAGAAAAATTTGGCAAATTTTGGCTCACAAAATCAGTCGCTAATCCGTCGGTGAGTAGTCAGAAATTTTAGCGACGTAACATATACGTCGCTGGTTTTAATCCTTCGATATAGCGACGGATTAGCCATGGAAAGGTTCTGTCAGAATAACTAACGTGCAAATAGTGGCGAAAAAATGTATTTTAGCGACGGATAATTTTATCACTAAAATAGTTTATTTTTGTAGTGGACAGTTAAGTGCTACAGGTAAACATGGAAATTTCAGTGCTATAAACTTGATCAGAATCCTATTGTATGATATCTCATTTACTCATGCAGTTGCAGTTGTAATCCTTTATAACTTATAAGATTATCTCATTTTATTAAATAAAGTGTTTCTTTTCTTGTTTTAATTGTGGAGTAGAACGATTTGAACAGAACCACGTCAAATTATTGTATATTCTTGATTTTGCTATTATTTCGGTTATTATGTGTAGTTAATTTTTTTGTCACTGTAAAAGTACCATCGATGTTCGTGTACTCAAAAATATTCGATTTTTAAAAAAAAGTAATATATTTATATATAATTGTAAAAAAAAGGGAGGAGTTTGGTGTATTTACAGGGAGGAGGAGCACTCGCCAACTGAGTTGGCGGGACCCAGAGTTCGAGAGGAACTCGCCAACTCAGTTGGCGGGCTCTGGGCAGCTCGCCAACTCAGTTGGCGGGGCCCTATCCTCCCCTCCCCCGACGCATCGGAGACCCCCCCTGACGCCTCGGAGACCACCCACCCCGACTACTCCCCTTTTCGGCTTTCCCCCCTCCCCTCCCTATAACTACCTCCCCAACTCCTCCTCCTCCTCCTCCTCCTCCTCACACCACTTCTTCTCCTCCTCCTACACACAGCACTTCTCCTCCTCCTCCTCCTCATAGCAATCCCCCTTCATCATATAATCTATATTTTTGGAGATGGCTAACCACAATAACGGTCGTATTCCTGGTGGACCGACTACCCAGCTTATTATTAAGCAACGTGAAGACCACATTACTAGTCGAATATTTACTAGCGAGGTAATTTTTGAAATTATAAGTTTCCAAGTTAAGTAATTTACACACAAAATATAATACATATGTTTTTTATAGTTATACGATCATGATCTTGGTTTACGAACCCGGATCCATGTACATTGGCAGACCGAAAGGAATTATCGTACGTGGGAGCTAAATTCGGTCCAAAAAGATTTGGTAGAATCCTTTGGATTCCACTATATAGATCGTGTTAGATATTTCATCCATGATCTTTATTTAGTTGTAAGTCTTGCGAAGCGTTGGTGGCCTGAACGCAACACTTTCCAACTCCCATTCGGCGAGATGACGATCACCCTATTTGATGTGGCAAATATACTAGGGTTACCTATTAAAGGTGACGCTATATATTTTGATCCGCACTTAAAGGGATCTGATCTGATCAGGAGGTATCTCGGTGTTAGCCCTCCATCTGGTATAAAAGACGGTAATTTTGTGAAGTTTACATGGCTTCGTGGCAACTTCATGGACCTACATCATACTATTGATGGGGTGGTTGATGTAGATGAAATGAGGGTATGTATTTTTATTAGTAATATTTATTTATGACTTAATTTAGTGTCTATATAACACTTAATATTTTTAGGTCATTCGTTGCACTAGAGCGTATCTGCTATATTTATGTGGTGTAATTCTATTTTTCGATGCATCGAGAAATATGGTAAATGTGCAGCTTCTACCATTCTTGGATGATTTGACAAAACCTACTCAGCATGTGTGGGGAGCTGCTACTCTTGCCTTTTTATACGCCAATCTGACAGAATTTATGAGATCCAATCGCAAGAGTATTTATGGATGTATTTCACTGATTCAGGTATGAATGAAAGACCTAAAAAAGTTAGAGTAATTTTATACGCAAATTTTGTTTGTACTAATATCATATTTTTGTTTTATAGTTCTGGTCCTACGAGCACTTCTATATTGGTAAGCCTGTTACTAGCATTCTCAGTGATGTTGGAGTATTTCCAGTTGCTATGCGATGGCCCACAGATGTAGTGGATTATAAATACTACCAATACAGGAGTGTATCAATTTATCGTAGCCAATTTGATATACTGCAGTATCATGAGATAATTTTTAAATATGTAATAAATATCTTTAAATTATTTCAGTTTTGATCGTAGATAAATATTACATCTATTTGATAAAATATCTTTAAATAGGTTACCTGGTTACCTTACACATGTGAAGATGATGCTCCAGAAATTAAGAGGATATCATATTCGTTTACTTTACACAGATCTTATATTATATATGATCGGTTCACCATGTACCATCCGGCAGACCGTGTTCTTCGACAATTCGGAATGAGCCCAATAATTCCCGATGATCCACCGATAGTCGGTTATGAGGCAGCAAATGCATTACAATGAATCATTGGTCTCGTTGCTGACTGGAATAATCGGTTCGAGAATTATAGTATGAGGGACATGTCTGGGGAATGTAAGTTATAAGTTACTCATTATTCGTATTGATTTAGTGTAAATAGTTTGCTAAAATTTTGTTTACATTATGCAGACATGGGTAACCTAGACTATAGCCAATGGTGGGGATGCCCTATTTTGAGCAACCGAGTATACCAATATGAGGAGCAAAGGTTCAAGAGTAGATCCGTAGATGATTCTACTCTGCGTGCTTTTGTCGATGGCAAGCATGATTTGGTATGACTTCATTATACTTTAAAAATATATATACATAGATATGATAAATATATTAATTTACAAGTTTTATATTTCAGAGTGGTGTATACCGACAATATTTGCAACAACCTGATATAAACCTTTTCCCACAAAGTCGGCTTCTTATGGAGGAACTTGTGACTCGTGTTGATCATCTGGGTATTAGACGGGAACCTGAAATGCCTCCAGTACAATCACGTCTTCCACCAGACTATCCGACCGGTTTAGTATGACAAAGACACTCTTGTCGTCGTCGGAGGGATGCTGTAGAGGACCCTTTTCACTATTATGCTGGAGCGGGCCAGAGTGACCAGTATGCTGGAGCGGGCCCTAGTGACCAGTATGCTGGAGCGAACCCGAGTTACTAGTATGCTGGAGCGGGACCGAGTTACCAGACTGCTGTTGCGGGCCCGAGTTACCAGACTGCTGGAGATGAAAGCTACCAGATATTCACACAATTTTTTTTGACTCCATCAGCACCGCTGCCTACCCAAACTCAACAAGACAAGGAGGAGGATGAGTAGATAATTTATAACAATATATGATTGTAATATTTGTATGATTTGTAATAATGTTTGATTACAATATTTGGGTATTGAATAATTCTTAAGTAGACTTTCATTATCAGACTCACTATTACAATATTTTTAAGTTTATATTCAACAATTCTATTTTACTCTCTCGGTTGACTAGTACATCTTCTTCGGTTGTGTCATATAGCACCACAATTACTGCAACATAGATCTCTCGTCGATGAATCCCGGGGTTTGATGCGGTTTTTCTTTGGTCTTCCGGCTTTGCGTCTTACATCTGGTACCCCAATTTGTTCTCTAACCAAAGGAGCTTGGATCTTGTAGGAACTGGAATTGGCTCCATTTTTGGTGCGTAAACACTTCTCAAGGTCTCCGTCGAAAATACTGCAGGATAAAAATTATCAATAGTAATATTGCAATATATACAAACAAAACATGCATATATACATGGTATATAAGTATGGTACCCTCTAAAACATGTACAAGATCTGTCAGTTATATTAACAATATAGGTTCTACTTGTTGCACGGTCTATTATTTCAAACTTATAACTATCAATAGCTAATATTTCTAGGTGATTCTTCTCTTTGATAATACAATCCATGGTCTTTAATATCTTCGGACAATAATATGTGTCTATATTTTCAGCATTCTTTCTACGATTGTCATAAAGTATAATAATCTTGGCTCTAATACCATCGAGAAGTATTGTTATTGGCTTATCTCATAATTTCTTAATCCAGCTATTGAAACATTCAGCAAGATTAGAAGTGTTAATATCTAATCTAGGACAAGTAGCATACGTTGTTATCCAATGTTCAAATCGACGACTTTCATCGTTTACACCAATAAGCCAATCGTACAAAATTATGTTCTCGGCTTTAATTATATCAAACACATTCTCTGCATCTGTTTCATTATATGATCTAGCAAGCGAGTCTAACAAGTATTGAAATACTGTTTCTTTGGTAACTTTTTTCATGTTTTGTTTAAAATGCTGAATACAAAAAAAATGAGGAGATGCAGGAAAAATAGCACGAACATCATTTATTAATCCTTTTTGCTTGTCAGATATAAATGACATTGTACTCCAATCATTAAAACAACTTTCAAAAGATATTTTAAGAGAATTTAAAAACCAAGACCAAGAATTACTATTCTCACCTTCAGCAACAGCATAAGCTATAGGATATAATTGATAGTTAGGATCGTGAGCACAAGCAATAAATAAGATACCTTGATATTTAGACGAAAGAAATATAGCATCAGTACTAATAACTGGAAAACAGCCCCTTAAAAATCCATCAATACATGACTTAAAACAAATAAAAATTTGTTGGAAGCTATTATTTTTGGCAGTTTTAATAAAACATGTACTACTTGGATTTGTCTCCATAATTCTATAACAATACTCCTCAAGACTAGCGTATGCCTCATCATAACTACCATTAATTTCAGCTAATGCTGTCTCTCGGGCTCTCCAGGCTTTGGAATAACTAACTTGTATACGGTGCTCCCTATATATATCTTTAACAATTTGTTATGGACTGTATGACTGGTTATCTCTAATAATGTCAATTATTATGGTCTTAATCCATGCAGTGGTAGCTAGTCGATGACGTCCTGTACTAAGTCTCCCTAAACAAGAATGACGATTTTCTAATGTACTAACTTTAACTATATCGCCATTTCCAATAGATTTGACATATACTCTCCAATTACAATTCGGTTGATCACAACTATATATAATTTCACGAGCATTATTCATAACACTAGTTGAACAACTAAAATTATATTTAATTGCTAAATTACTTATAAAGCTTCTAAAGTAAGAACGACTAGGAAATGATTGTCCCTTAAATACTTTATCAGTAATAGCTTTTACAACATCATCATCTACCGTATAATCTACATTTTTAACTAAATCATCACTATTTTCATCGTCGTTGTCACTATCATCATCATGGTTAGATTCATCTGATGAATGACCTTCTTGGATAAATAAAACAATTTGTTGAGAAGAACTAGCACCCGAACTAACATGCTGATATTCAGAAAAATATTCATTATTTCTACTATTTAATGTTGCTGCTACTTTAATAACATATATTTTTATATACCGTGATTGTGAATTAATCTCAAGAATATAATTCCATGAATCTTCACTATCTATCAAAAAAAATTAGAACCAAAAATAGAATTAAGAATAAAATCATAATGAATAGAACAACGTTCAATAATATGATTACGTATATTTTCAAAACTAATATTCGGATAAGTTGAAAAAATTATACTTTCTCCTCCTTCGTAATTTAACCCATTTACTTTACCGCCGTGCGAGCATACAATTCTTACGCTACGATCCATGACGGTTGAGAACTTTTGCTACAAGAAACTCAGATGAATTTTACCTGCAGGCAAAACTTTGACTGAAGCTTTGCTAGAGGCAGAGAGAGTGTTGGAGACTTTGCTAGAGGGAAGAGAGGAAATAGAGTGAGTGTTGGATGATTTGGTTGAGATAGGAAATATATAGAGTGAGAGTGTTGAATGTAATAGCCGTTGTGCAACGGCTATAATGCTTGTTAGGGTACTCAACGGATCCTTACTCGCCAAATAAGTTGGCGGACAGAGTCTCAACGGTCCCCTAAACCCTCACCCGCCAACTCAGTTGGCTGCCTCAACATCCAACTAAGCATCCTTTGCCAACTGAGTTGGCGGCCTGCATGTATCTCGCCAACTCAGTTGGCGAGTTATCCCCCTTTCTATAATTTTTTTAAACTTCTTCCTTTTTTTACAATTTTATTTAAATATATTACTTTATTTAAAAAAAACCGACAAATATTTCCTTACCTAACGTGTGTCTCGTTCATATCCGCATATTCCACGAACTATTTCGACCCACAAATGTTTGGTCCTTCTTCTTTAATGTTTCATCTACTACATTATTTAAAGGGATCGATACAAGTACTTTTTAGATCAAGGTGCCGTAAGCAAATACATTAGTGGTTTATAGTTGACCCACATTAAGATAAAACAAAAACCCCTCTTATGTTACGTTTGATCAAATCAGTTGCCATTGTGGAACAAATACTCCCTTTCGCTCTCTACGAGAATTATATAGATTATAATTTAGGACATGTCGACTGCTGAAACAGTTATGCTACATGACATCTTACTATTTATGGGTGAAAAAAAATGAACTCATTAAGGGTAAGGATAAAATAGCTGTTTATTTAATTTGAAACAAGTAGTGTTCTTCAATCTACAAGATATGAACTGCAGTGCATCAATCATCCAAACTCAGTGCTTACCAAAGGATCATTCATAGCAAGAGAGAGAGAGAACCATTTCGATAATTAAGTAGTCTTTCGTGTTGTAGATGCCTCATCGATCATCAGCTCCAGCGCAGACGCAGACGAACCACCGTCGGTCATCGCCTTGTGCGAAGCGAGAGCTAAATCCTTCACCTTCTCCGTAGCCATCCTCCCCTTCTCTCCCAAAAGAAGCTCCTTCACCTTCTCCTCTACGTCCTCCCTCCTCACCAGCCCGTACTTGCTCCCGTCTCCGGCCCGAATTCTCAGCCCAATCCCGACCACGTCCACGACGAACTTCGCGTTGAGATGCTGCTCCGCCATCATCGGCCACGCCAGCATCGGCACTCCCGCGCACACGCTCTCCAAGACCGAGTTCCACCCGCAGTGGGTCACGAACCCTCTCACGCCCTCGTGCCGCAGGATCTCCAGTTGGTCGACCCACTCCCTCACCACCATCCCTCTGTCGCCGACCCTCTCCTCGAAGCCTTCCCCTAAGTCACCACCTTCCCTTCTCACCACCCACAAGAAATCCACCCCGGAGCTCTCCAGCCCAATGGCTATTTCCTTAAGCTGGGTGGCCGAGACGTCGGCCTGCGATCCGAACGCGACGTACAAGACCGGCCGGTTCATGGCCGACCTTGCGTCGAGCCAACGCATCACCTTGCTGTCCGGTGATCCGCGCTCGTGCTCGCCCTTCTCCAGCCGTGCCCAGCAGACCGGACCGACGCACCAGGCTTTAGGCCTGGTGTGAACGTTCCATCGGTCTGTATATGCCGCCTCGAGCTCGTAGAAGGTGTTCACTACGACGCCATGGCTATTCATTGCAGCAGCGGCTTGTTCGGTAACGAACTCATGCAAGGGACCGCTAGGGTTCGGGTCGTCGAAAGGATGGTTCAAGTCGTTCCGGGTGAGCTGGAGCTGCGGAAATCCGGGAACGGGGAAGGGCTGGTTGTCCGACTCTACGCCGGCGTGCGGCTTTTCTTGGGCCACCGTAGTGGAAACAGTCATGGCGAAGCTGCCCATTCCGTAGAACACCATTCTCGGAATCCCCAAACCTGCAGCCGAGTCGGTGGTCCACCCGTAGAAGCCGTCGGAGATCAGGAAGCTTACGGCGGTGAGGCTGGCGATCGCGCGCTCGAATTGCGGCCTCAGCAGCTCCGTCGCGGCTACGAAAGGGAGGAAGAGGTCGATGGAAGGGAGGGCGTCGGTGCTCTCTATGCCGTCGGGGAGCCCGGGGACGCTTTCGGGGAAGGGGAGTTCGACTACGTCTGCGTCGGTGTCGGAGAGGGAGCTGCGGAGGAAGGGCGCATTGAGAGGGGTGGTGAGGAATGTGAGGGTGGCGAGGCGGCGGCGGTGGATGAGATGGGCGAGGTGAACGAGTGGGATGGTGTGGCCTTTGGACAAGAAAGGGAAGATCGCAATGTGAGGGAGAGGGGAAGAGCCCATCCTTACAGTGCTGTTTAGCAATGACACAGTGTATCACTATGTGACTTGTATTAATGCAATTTATAGATAGAAAGTTGCTATTTACTTTTCAATTCTGCTGTTTGGCTAGCTTAGTGCTAGCCAGTACATCCATATGGTGATGTGGAAATGATGACGTGGCAAGGACATATAATAAACAATTGATGAGCGCGTTTAGTAGAAAAGAGCAATGGAATGGAATGGAATGGGAGGCATCCTTTACCTAGCCAGTTGCTCTGCCTGAGTGCCAGAATTATATGCCATTATTCCCTCCCCTCCCCTCCCCTACCCGACACAACCATACACTTTACTTTTGTCAAAGTATCACAAGATGGGGCCGGCCCGGCCGGTGGTCCCTTGGTATGTTGGTTCGGTGGAGGGAGCTGCGGTTTGTCCTTCTGCAAGTGGACGACGACTAATATAATTTCGTCGTCGACTGGACCTGTACGTGGTGGTTTTATCTCCCTCCTTGTGATGAAGGTGAAACTGATAATGAGAAGTAGAGTGATGGCGACCAGCACTACTGCGCCGACGAATATGCCGTCCTTGACGACGTAGCACTCCCCGTCCATCCACCCTCTGCCGTAAGGCTGCCCGTTGTTTATGCTCGATCTCGATAGGACACCCGATCGTGTATCTATAGCCCAAAATTTACCATTTTTTTTATCACCGTGAGTACAACATCTACACACATCAATTTTTACAAATTCTATGTTTCAGTAGTCAAAGATATGCAAGAAAAATATGATCATTCAAATATGTAGCAGAATTTTCAAGTTTCATAATTCATTTCAAGTACTCACACACACACACTTTATTTGTTTTATCATTTTATCAGCATGGAATTTTCAATTTGAAAGAGAGCATAAGTTGAACAAGTTCAGAATATTTTATCACTTAATCAACTTATAATACTAAAAAATTCGCTTTATTTGATGGCTCTGGCCACATTTTATGCACAACTTATTGGGATTAAGTATACATTTCTTTGCATAAACAACATATTTGTAAACTAGTAAGCATCAGTTTCTTCAGCATTGTAGAATAAAAATACTAACTCTTTTATGCATTTGAAAAGAATACGATTCTAATGTGCAAGTGCAGTTAGTTGAATTTGTATAACGCTACAGGTAAATCTAGGATAAATGTAGAAACACAACATTTAATTCAAATAGCAAAAACATAATTACAAATAGCCAAACATCCATGCAGGAAGAACCATCATAACATAATCGAAGCATAATTACCAATCTACTAATGAACTGGTTGGAGAATAAAATCCCTGGAATATGAAACACTTCTATAACAGGCATTAAAAAGTTCAAAAGTTCTGATACTTCAGTACATTTCAAAAGTGATGATACTTTAGTATATTTCAGAAGTTCAAAAGTTCTGATACAACAACTCTGATACTTCACATTTCAAAAGTTCATCATCTTTCAAGTTCATCATCATTCAAGTTCATCATTTCACCGTCTTCATCCCATATTGAGCTCCCACGGTTGAATATGAGGGTTCTATCATGAAAAAAAAATGTTACTATAAACATCTGAAGTTCTAACAAAGTATAATTAAGGCCAACATAACTTATACATTGTTATCTTACCAATAGTTGTTGTAAAAAAGAAACTGGTCGCGTACTCACGAATCCATATGGGTTAACCGTGTTTGCCTTTACAAACATAAATATTACATCATTTATAGTGGAATAAAGAATTTAAGTTATAAAGAAGATAAAAATTTTGTAGGTAAGATACTCACATGAGGGCCGCTCATATATGCACCTGTTGGAGTGCTCAAATACATTTTTTCTTGATGTACATTACCCTGTGGCGATGTTCGAGATGTTACAACACTCTCTTGGTCATATCCATACCATTCAATATGGAATTGGGTGTATCAGTGCTGATAATATCCTATAATATTTGAATGTACAATATTAACATAAACAGTCTATAGTATTTAAGAATTTAAAAGGCATGATAAAAAAAAACTCACTTGGCCATTTTCAATTAAAGGCTTCTTTTTTGAATATTTGCGTTTTCTCGTGGCTTGGATTCTAGTAGATCTGGGCCTCCCTTTACGTTTCTTCTCTCTTGGATCACGTATCGTCGGAGTGGTTTCAGCCTCTTGAACCTCTTCTTGCGTTTTCATTTGTTCAACTTCTTGAGCTTCCTTTCCAACTTTATCATTTTCAAGTTCTTTTGCATTAGCTATGAGCTCCTTAACTTTATTGTCCAACCAGTCGTTAACAACTTTACATTGCTCATCATTTGTCGAGGCAAAATTTGCAACCTCACTAAATTTCATACACATTTGATTGTAACGAATGCTTGTCTCATTATTTTCCCAACAACTAAAACTCACCTTAACCCTTGTGTGTGATCTCTTTACATCTTTTCTCCACCTCCTCAAGATATACTTATCTGGAATATGCTGGATCCCATTACGCATTAGTACCATGATCACATGCCTACAAAATATTTCTCTAAACTGGAACCTTTGGCAGCTGCAGTGAACATCAAAATCAACCTTCTTTTTATTTGCTTCACTTTCATCTACTTCATTTTTAGCAAATTCGCTTTCATGAGCTTTGTCTTCATCGGCTATATCTTCATCAAAATTGTCTCCATCGACTTTATCTTCAACAGTTTCTATTTTATGAAACCATACAACAAATGACATTTTTTTGCAAAAACCCTGTAGCCAAAGATCCTCTCGAATAAAATACTTAGAAAACTCGCGCCCCTCCTCGATGTCGATCCAATCACAATATATCTTTCCAGTAATTTCAGCTTAAAACTCTTTGAATTTGCTTCTCAAAAGGATACATAGTAATAGTAGGAATTGACTTTGAAAATGATTCGGCATCTTCTTTTAGCTCTTTTTCTACTTTTCTTCTTAGTGCTTGTTCGTATTGCTCAACAAATTGTTTTAATGTTGTTTTTGAATGGACGAATCCATCAAAGAAAGCATTCATACTTTTACTGCGTTGAGTCGTTGACATTCCTTCCCAAAACGTGTTTTTCACAAAGTATGGTATCCATCGTTGTCTCTCTTCATATAAATCACCCAACCATTTATTTTCCTCCAAGCTATACTTATCCACCATCTTCTTCCCACATTCTTTAAACTCGGCTGGACTTTGCGTATCGTATACCACCTCTTTCAAAGCATTAACAATCTTTTCCTTTTCAGTGCACTTGCCAAATTTGTCGGGCACCTTTTTTATCACATGCCACAAACACCACCTATGTCTAGCTTCAGGAAAAACAATCTCAATTGCATTTTGCATGGCTTTATCTTGGTCAGTTATAATTGCTTGTGGAGCATACCCAGACATGTATTTTAGCCACTTTTTGAATAACCATACAAATGTTTCTGTAGTTTCGTTTGAGAGTAACCTACACCCAAGCAATATTGATTGGCCATGGTGATTCACCCCGACAAAAGGTGCGAATGGCATGTCATACTTGTTAGTCAAGTAAGTGGTATCAAAACTAACAACCTCACCAAACTCCTTATATGCTTCTCTACTCCAACCATCAGCCCAAAATATATTTTTCATACGATCCTCGTTATCCAATTCCACATCAAAATAAAAACCTGTGTTCTCTCTTACCTTCTTCGAAAAATATTTCATAATAGCCATTGCATCTCCCTCTCCAAGTCGTAGTCGCCTTATTTCTTCGATTACATTTCTACAATCTTTTTCACTACACGTGATATTATCATATCCACCAGCCTCGTTTACCACAGAGAGGTAATTCTTGTGCATCCTAATTCCTGGTTGGTCGTTAAGATCAAGTCGGTGTTTAACATGTGCACTTACTTTTCGATTGCAATGGTATAACCGAGATTTTCTTGGGCTAACATCGTGATTATGGTCAACAACAAGCGTAGTAATCTCCCATTTGTCGTCAATATATAGTCGTGCAGTTACTTTAGCGTTATACCCCATCCGGTGGGTCTTTTGGGGTTTGGTTTGGTCTTGACTCGAGTTAATAGGCTGCCCTTCTCGATTGCAACAGTATGACACACTTCTCACAATCCCATCTCTATTCTTTCGTTGAGTAAATTTTCTAACTGCGAATCTCAATCGTTGTCCATAACTTTTATACGCCTCATATAATTCACCTGTTGTATCAAACTTCTGTCCAATATATAGATCATTATGGTCAATATCTTGCGAAATTTCACCTCCACCATTTCCTAAATTATCTGCACCACCCGCCATCATCTAAAAAAATAAACATAAAATAATGTACATTAGAAGAAAAAAAACTTTGAATTCGGTAAAAAAATAAAAGTAGAATCAAATTTTATTTACTCTGAATCAAATCAAAGCAAAAGCAACAAAAACAAATCGAGATGTCAATGAATGGTAAAAAATACTAAGATACGCCCTCAAATTGCCGAGAAGCATCTTTCAGAATTCAGATCTCTTTCCCAAATTAAAATGAATGGTAAAAAAGCATCTTACATCTCTATTGATTTTAAATAGTAAGAAAACATTGGTGAGAATAGATAAAACTATCTTGCTACAGAAGTATCTTCAGTTATTTTGGTCGATTTTTTTTATTGCCTTTGGTCGAATTTTTTTTTTTTGAATCAGAAGAAAAATCAATGGTTCTTTAATTCAGATTTATCGACCAAAGTTAATAACAAAATCCGAATTAAAGAACCATTGATTTTTCTTCTGATTAAAAATAAATCGACCAAAGGCAATAAAAAAAATCTGAATTAAAGAACCCTTCAAATTCATCTCCTGTTTCAAAAATTTCTAAATACAAAATAAAAATCAAAAACTTGGATAAGTTATATGGAAGAAAAATAGATTTGTTTCTTCAAAGAACACAAAACAAAATCCGATCGATAAACTATTCGAAGAGGGTGATTTTTTTTACCTGATTTGCTCCTTGGGAGGGAGAAAATTTCAGATGAAGAAACCCTACTTGCCGCTGGAAAATATTTTGGTCGCTAGATGGGGAAGAAGAAAGGTCTGCTCTTTTTTTTTTCTTTGCATATAAGATGGGGAAGAAGAAAGGTCTATCGCTACATGGGGAAGAAGAAAGGTCTGCTCTTACTTTTTTCTTTGCATATAAGATGGAGAATAAGAAAGATCTGTCGCTAGATGGGGAAGAAGAAAGGTCTGCTCTTTTTTTTTCTTTGCATATAAGATTGGGAAGAAGAAAGGTCTGCTCTGTCATTGCCATGTCATCAATGCCACGTCACCATACGGATGTACTGCGCTAGCACTAAGCTAGCCAAACATCATTTTCGTTTACGTTTTAGGCAAATGTTAAGAGGAATGTTATAAAAGTCTTACCGATGATCGAACCAAAAAAAATTTGTACACGTCTGACGGGAGTTCAACGGGGTAAAACCGGTTCAACATTGGCTTTGTATACATATTGAAAACTTATTAGGTTTTGTGGGGTGGGTGGGTGGGTGGGCGATCGGGTGGGTAGTACATTTATTTTTGCAATGACATCTCTTTTTTTTTGCAAGATGGGACCATGGATACATCTCTTTCTTTTCTCTACCTAGGGATGATAGAACAATTGTTGTTGTATATTCTTCTTAACTATTTGTACTATTTTCCTTATTCAAATTCTTCTTCTTCTTCGGCTTTGCTTCTTCTTTTTCTTTTTGTTCTTTGTTTAGAGTTCTGAACACAGAGAGAGATGGCTAGGATAGAAGCTTTGAGGGCTTGTATCACGTTCCAGTACCGAAATACGGAGACAGACATTGTCAGCTATCCCGTACAAAGTATAGAACGTCTTATGGCGATCACGACTGTAAAAAGACAAGGGGTGCATACTACAATTATGTCTCCTAGGGTCCTAAAACATCTATGTCTCAATCATTCAAGTAAGTGGCAGTAAGCATAGAACATATAAGATAACCAATAAGGCATCCCAAATGCTATATCAGAATGGTCTAGGAATCTAGCTGTACAAAATATTAGGCTACCAGTGTATCAAAAGTTATATGACACTATGTCAATCGCAGTCTGAGGAATTATAGCCATTTAAGAAAACTACCGTCCAGACTTGCCGGCTAACAAGTATCGGTGGCTAAACGTCCAAAAGAATTTAATGTACAATAATGAACAGTGATGAAGAAACCCACTCGTGTCCCTCAACGGCCAAACGTTTGGTAAACTCCATTAGTGGAAGGATAAGTTGGATCCTCTAGCTATTGCTCTAAATCAGGCCATAAAAACCAGTAGGGTTAAACCCCAATTAGCAAGTACCACAAGGAAGCAAGAATGAAGAAACAAAAACCTAGATCAAGAATATAATGCGAGAGCCAGGAACCATTGGCGCGTGCCCCATCATCAAGATGATACAATACTCCTACAACCAAACAAGGATAAGAAGTGCCATGTCATACCGAGATAAAGTATGTCCCGTGATTATGGTCAAGCTAAGGGTTTCTGCGTCGTAGTTTCAGTTCATATTCCATCGTAGCGAGATAGTCCAACCCCAAACCAAACAAGGATTGGAGTTGGACCACCACACCACGATGGTCCATGTCCCTAGACTACTAACAGAGAATACAATACACAAGCAAATAGTTTTATAAACGGCCAAGCAGTTCTACGACTTGCTAGATGAATTATGGGTTATTCCAGTAACGCATAATAAGTATCCTCGGATCACTATGTTCGAGCAGAGTTAACCGAGCCAATAATAATACGAGCAAGTGGAATTGCATCGGTCCTCCATAGGGCCACCGTGTTAAACATGTCAATAGTGGTTCCAGTACTCCTATAGGGAGGTGCTGGCTCGTCAAAATAAAAGTTAGATACTGCACTCCGCGAGTGCGGATGATATACAATATCCATGGTGGCCAGTCTGCACGCCTTGATAATTATTGAAGGGGCGGCCCATCATGCACAATCTCGAGATATCGTTCCCTCCCCATGTTGTACATATTTTTGGTACTTAGTTAGACTTATGGTTAATTGGAACCTCATGATGTAGCTACATGATTATTCCCCTTAAATGTCGTACTCAAGCACAAATACGCTAGGTACGAATCCACATTGTTACTCAAGAGTTCAATCTAGATTCACCCGAGCATGATGCAATAATCAAGCAAACAATACCCTAGCCATGCTATGGTTACTAACCAATTATCATGTCTGTGCCAAAGAAAACAAGAATGTGTAGCATGTAACACTTAGCAAGATCATGTCGCACTCGATGCACATGTAGGCTATTTGTCACATACTCAGTGTACAATCGAGCCACTAAGCATGTTCAAGAAAGAGGGTATATCAGCACAGATACAATTAATCATGTCAGGATACCAGGCCTATCAGCGGGTAACATGAATTATATCTTGTTACAAGCAAGCACATTGATCAGGTCGGGTAATGGAAATCAAGTCACATGCATAATTGGCACCTCTAAGGCCGAGTTGTCGTATAGCCATGGTCATCACATAGTCAGGTCTAGCACTTAGCCATGTTCAGAAAAAATATTATCAAATAGGTCATCTAGATTATTCTTATAAAAATCTTGCCATTAGAATCCTCAAGCCATTGGTCACTCACCCCTTACTAGGGTCAAGGCAATCATCTCAATTAATCAAGCGGAACCATAATTTTTACAATATACGCCTAGTCTTAAGTCAGGCAAATAGAACAACCAAGCAAGAGTCGCGTGTATTATTTCCATGCAAGGGTACGCCCCTTGGAAAAAGTACATGTGGAAATCTAGGAAGAGTCGGGAATATAAAGTCGCATGACAGAAACAAATTTGGCGTACTTTTGATAAAGTACACGAGCAGAAAGAAGTACAAGACAAAACTCAAGTTCTAAGAATGGCACGTCAGTTGAGAACACATAAACCAAAAACATCAAAATCAAGGAGCATGAAAGTCAAGGATCATCCCCCAAGAAAAATACGGTGGCAAAAAAATACGCAAACCGAAGTCAGGCGCACTTTTCTTGGTGAAGAGAGAAATTCTCGACAAAAATACGCCAACAAGGCTCCAACATATTTTTGCAGGAGAACGATTTTGGCTCAAAGTACGCACTATAAAGTACGTTGATAGTATTTTTCTTCCAAAATTACGCTTAGTGTCACGCCGCAGTCCCAAATACCAAGGGACTAGCCACGTGACAATGGCCAGCAGCACACTCCAATGGGCAAACCCAATTTAATAGACCCGTTAGAGTGTACTTAAGCTGTAAAACAGCAATAAGGGCCTACGAAATATGTCACATTCTAATCTCATCCATGGAAGATATATATGATCACTATCAGCATAATAAAATATAAACCAACATTAAGTCTCAATAAAGTATCTCGGGGAACAACCCGATAATAAGTCTGATACAGCAGTTCAATAGACAAAAAAATAAAAGAGTCTAACAATAACAAAGACTGAGTATAGATAAAGCAGATACTCAGGAGAAATCCTCGGCTATCACCTCGTCCTCGGGTATCGATGTTGCTCCTGCTTCTGCTTCTGCTCCTGTCCCGTATACCTCGGGATAGATCTCCTTTGCTATACCTGGGAACATAATCTGGATCTAGGTCCTCAGGGGACATAGCAAGGTACAAGAATAACTCAAGCCAAAATAAGTGCAGTACAATAATAAATGAATTAATAGGGTAAACAATGTAACCAGCTATGTGATATGCAAGTGAGAGCATCACTAGTACTCAGGCTGAGACCACTACAAGCTCTGTGTCGGGGATCTGGTAGCAGTAATATCATGTAATGTGCCTAGCCCTGATGTAGAGTCTACGCCTCACAATAATAAATATATATATAAAATTAGCATGTAGCCTGTGTGTCTCTCCCCATCCAATATAATCACACGTCTCATGTCCATAACACGCAAGATCATATCTAATACAGCAAGTCATAATGATAGCTATGCATATATATAAAGTCTATGTCACGAATCCTATAGCCTATACAGAATCACCATGAATGACTCAAGAAGATTTTGTCTCATGAATAGTGTCAGGTCTTCTATGGTATGACGTACTTGATAATGCAAGCACGAAAATATATAGGGTCACGATATCAATCTCTAAGTGACGTTACACAACTCCACGTACGGCGTTGACACCCGAATCTTATTCGGACGTTACGTAATATCACACGGTCCTAGGTTGAATAGATATAACTCAGAAATAGATCAAGAGAATAATATAAAGCAAATTACTGCAAGTATGACAAGGTACACTTGCTTGGGGTTTGGTTTCCAACTGTAGCTCCGGTATCCGAGAGATCTTCAAGTACTTCTCTGGTTGCTGAAATAAACATTAATATCATATTTAAAAGATATAAAAAATCTAGGATTGCCTATCCATAAGACCAATTCGGATACAGGGGCAAACTTGACAGTTTCTGGTCAAAGCGGGGTCCACAAGTGTCCCACTTCGCACCGAAAAATGAGTTAGAGACAAAAGTTCTCTAAATTCGTCAAACTTAGTGTCTACAAGTCCAGAACGACGATACGAACCCAACGGAATATCCAGAACTGGATTCCGATAAGCCGATCACAAAATTGTCTGTCAAGTAGAACTGTGGGGCCCATAAAATTAGAGTTTCGTCAACGTTCTCAGAATCGAACCAAACTTAGGTCATAGGTGACCATAGCACCTTGTGGTGTACCTAAGGGATTTTTGTTACCGGTTCTTGGATCCATTATTCTGTATTGAAAGAAAACTTTAAGAACGCACAGTCAAAACAGGATGCAAATCAAGAAATTAATTCGAATCCGATATAGAGATCAAGAAAGATTCAAATCAAATAGATGAGATCCTATAACTTATCCTATCCTTATTGCAGGTTTGCTCGGTCCCTTAGTTGAAACCGAAATAATTTAGTCGTAGACCTGCATAGGCCACCACAAAAACTATGTCAATCTCCAGTCCCAAATACCGAGGGACTAGCCACGTGGCAATTTCCAGCAGCACACTCCAATGGGCAAACCCAATTTAATGGACCAGTTAGAGTGTACTTAAGTTGTAAAACAACAAAAAGGGTCTACGAAATATGTCACATTCTAATCTCATCCATGGAAGATAAATATGATCAATATCAGCATAATGAAATATAAACCAACATTAAGTCTCAATAAAGTATCTGGGGGAACAACCCGATAATAAGTATGATACAGCAGTTCAATAGACAAGAAATAAAAGAGTCTAACAACAACAAAGACTGAGTATAGATAAAGCAGATACTCAGGAGAAATTCTCGGCCATCACCTCATCCTCGGGTATCGGTGTTGCTCCTGCTTCTGCTTCTGCTCTTGACCCATATACCTCGGGATAGATCTCTACTGCTATACCTGGGGACATAATCTGGATCCAGGTCCTCAGGGGACATAGCAAGGTACAAGAATAACTCAAGCCAAAATAAATGCAGTACAATAATAAATGAATCAACAGGGTAAACAATGTAACAAGCTATGTGATATGTAAGTGAGAGCATCAATAATACTCAGGCTGAGACCACTACAAGCTCTGTGTCGGGGAGCCGGTAGCAGTAATATCACGTAATATGCCTAGCTCTGATGTAGAGTCTACGACCTCACAATAATAAATATATATATAAAATCAGCCTATAGCCTGTGTGTCTCTCCCCACCCAATACAATCACACATCTCATGTCCACGATGTCTCATGTCCATAACACGCAAGATATGATGCAGCAAGTCATAATGATAGCTATGCATATATATAAAGTCTATGTTACGAATCCTGTAGCCTATACAGAATCACCATGAATGACTCAGAAAGATTTTGTCTCATGAATAGTGTCAGGTGTCCTATGGTATGACGTACTTGATAATGCAAGCACGAAAATGTATAGGGTCGCGATATCAATCTTTAGGTGACGTTACACAACTCCGCGTACGGCGTTGACACCTGAATATTATTCGGAGTTAAGTAATGTCACACGGTCCTAGGTTGAATAGATATAACTCAGACATAGATCAAGAGAATAATATAAAGCAAATTACTGCAAGTATGGCAAGGTACACTTGCTTGGGATTTGGTTTCCAACTGTTGCTCCGGTATCCGAGGGATCTTCAAGTACTTCTTCGGTTGCTGAAATAAACATTCCTATCATATTCAGAAGATATGACATAGCTAGGATTGCCGATCCATAAGTCCAATTTGGATACAGGGGTAAACTTGACAGTTTTTGGTCAAAGCGGGGTCCACATGTGGCTCACTTCGTACCGAAAAATGTGCCAGAGACAAAAGTTCTCTAAATCCATCAAACTTAGTGTCTACAAGTCCAAAATGACGATACAAACCCAACGGAATATCCAGAACTGGATTCTGATGAGCCGATCACAAAATTGCCCGTCAAGTGGAGCCGTGGGCCCACGATACGGGATTTTGTCAACGTTCTCAGAATCGAACCAAACTTGGGTCACAGGACCTACGTATCGCTACTTGTCCGATGGCTCAAGTTTCGTTTCGAAACGACAAGCACACATAAAGTTACAACGAGTTTCAGAATAGGGCCGATACGGGGCGATTTTGATGGATACGCGTTGATTTCGGTGTGCACGCACATCCAAATCAACTTTCATGAAATCCCATACATCCGTATTGATGGTGCGCACCTTTCGGTATAATTCTCACACGATCAAGTCGCCTCGTTTAGCGGGACGCACCCAGTTCGAAAAAATTTAGGGTTTTAAATAACCAAGTTTTTTGGTCAATTTCACCCTCGAATAAATTACAATCTATAGCAGCATAAATTAACTAAAATAGGGTAATAAAACTTGGTTATATGGTCTAAATTATTGTTTAAGTGAAATTCAGATTTAGTTAACAGGTTGCACGCAAAACGGTCGTAAACTTGTGAGTTCGGGACAATTTTTGAATTTTCAGAAATAGGGGTTATTTTTTCTGTTTTTGCGTCGCGGTTTGTGACCGACACAGGACACGATACCCCAGTCTAATTGCACGGGGTTCGAGGGGGTCGTGCGGTCTACACGTAGGATTTGACAGAACGAAATACAGATCTATCTACAGAGAGTTACGCGCGCGGAAAGACGGATACCTTAATGTTGTTTGTGACAAGACGGTGCGGCGCGGCACGGCAGTTGTTGTAGCTGCTGAGGCTGCTGGCTGCTCGGGTTGGTCACAGGAGAGCTAGGGGTCATTGGAGGGAAGCTCGTTGGCCAGAGTCAGGTGGTGGCGGTGGTAAAATTGTGGTGGTGGCAGTGGTGCGGATCGGCTCGAGGTCGAGGGTTTTATATAGGGGCCGTCGGTGGGCGTTGGGGGAAGGTGAAGGGGTATGGGCGTCCGGTCGGGGAGACAAAGCGTCGGGGAGGCGAGTGGTCAGGGGCGGTTGCGGGTGAACAACCGCGGGGAATTCGGAGCGGCGGCCGTCGGTTTCAATCGGGGATTGGGGTTACTGTGCAGAGGGTATGTGGGTTCGGATAGGCGGGTTCGGGTCGGGTCGGGTCGGGTATGGATCCGAACTGATAAGGGTTGGGTTTACATTGGGTCGGATCAGTTGGTTTAAACCGGTTTGGTTCGGTTCGGTTCGGTTCAGGTTGGTTTATTTAAAATATTATTTTTAGGTATTTAAAAATAGTTTTTTGGTCCAATAAATTCCAAAAAAATTACACTATGACTAATTATTTATTTTACACTCAAAATTATTATTTTTATAATATTTTAATATTTAATAAAATTACAAAATTTATTTAATTCCAAAAAACATTTATTTTAATTATTTAAAAATCACAAAAAAATTCGAAAATTTATATTTTTTTCTTCTGAAAAAAATTTGGTTGTTTACACTTAGAGAACCCTAGAGTGTCCTTGGCATACTTTTGCAAGGAAAAGGATGTTGTACTCAAAGTACGCATGAGGGTGGGTTACACAAAAAAGTGCGCCCATAATATAGTGTGCATATTCCCATGCGAGTAAAGTTCTCATGCACAGTTTTTGCAACCACTGTTCTTCTCCTCCTGCCAGAACCTGCACTGGGCATAAAAATGAGCTTAAACTCAAAATCCAGGATAAAGCTCCAAATTAAATGAAACAAGAATCAAAGTCAAGTACAATCCAAAACTCTACAACGTGAACTAATAAGTTTTCAAAAATACTAAGTTTTGGGAGATTATTCTCTAGGAAAACCTCATGAAACCCATAGCAATAAAACTTAGATCTACACTAATTTAGCCATAAAAATCAAAAATACCAAGTACTAAAAATGTAAAGGAACTCAGTGTGCACATAATAGACTAATAATATACAAGAAATAACAAGAATAAAAATATGTACGATTTATGTTTCTTCATGTGTGCAATATGTACTTGCCTATTGTCACGACCCGCACCCGGTTTAGGGGCACGAGTGCGTGGGTACGTCTAGCCTACGCCGCAGCATCGGCGGTAGAACGCTGTCTAGGTCAAGTACTATCTATAAAATCTCACGCTAGTATCCAACTCCATAAGGAGACTCGGATAACACTATAAAAATATTAACAACATACTCAATCACAACTACAGCACGATAGGAATTTAAAGAATAAAGAATACAACACAAGCCTAATAACAAAAATAATCATACCTGCAATCAGTAACATCCAATCCTCAAGTGTCGGAACCAAGTCCACTAAGTCACAGTCTGAAAAAATATTTTCCAGTCAGGAAGGAGCAAAGTACATCTCTAAATAGCATTTCTATATAAATGACATAAACTATGTAGCAGTTCTAGATGAAAATATACCAGATGCATGTATAGGTACGAGAAATATAAAATGAAAGAAATACTGGAAAATACTGTAAGTAACTGTAGGAAAAGAAATAATATGTCCATGAGCAAGAAACCTATGACTAAGTGTGTGAGTACTAGCTTTAACATGTGATCGGCTTGGGATCTTGATCAGGCTGGTTACATGTGATTAGCTATGATTCACGAAGGTCAGGCTAACCGTTGGTTAGCTATGATGCATGTATAGGTCAGGCTAATCACACGTAACAGCTATGAAGCATGGAGAGGGTCAGGCCGCACCCGACGTGAGATGTGGGGTGAGCTATGATGCATGAAAAGTTGGTATGATCACATATCTACACTAAAATACTCCCCACCCCCGACTGGTATAGTAGATTCAATCGTGGTACGCTATGGCACGGGATTCCCTAGGGAGGTAGCAAATCTCCCCGAAAATCAGTGTCTGTACATGCACAAGATAACAAGGGAAACAAGTCTTGTACAAGCTACACCATGAATAAGGAATAACATCTCATGACGAGATCCATGTATACCAATCCGTGTAACCAGCGTGTCATGAGCATGGATATTTATACTAGATACAGTGAACATAGGAGATATCATAAATTAGAAACTAATCAGAGAATGTACTTGCCTTAGGTCCTTAGCTGGTAAAACCAATGTCCTGTCCCAGAGTATCGTCTGGAGGAACCCACAGTCCTAAAAATATATCAAATACAATATTTGCATCAGGCGCTACACTAACACATCACAATTCATGAACTCAGGGGCTCTGCCAGGTATGGCACTAGTCAACTAGGGTCATCTAGTAGGGATACGTATATAAATACACATATTATTAATTATCATTAATACTTACAATATATATACATGCACCAATTTAAATATATTTACAATATATATCTTTTAAATACATTTTTGATTTATACTAGTTGAACATTATATATGTATACTCATACATATGCTAAAATACAATTTAAAATATAAATATGTATATTGTCAATGTTATTATTAAAATATATACTAATACTAGTACATCACATTAAATACATATACAATACATTAATTGTATGTACAAGATATATATACATTTATGCTAATTATACATATTTGAAAATGTATTAAGTACATATATATATACAATATATACATATACTAAACATTATATATTTTTATACCAAAATAATACGTATACTATTACATTTTATATACCAAAATATGTATATATCATATATGTGCAAGAGTACATTTTAGAATATACCTATACATATTGTCAACATCATTCTTAACATACTAATATTAATTCACCAAATTAATTTATACCATATAAAAATACCCAATATACATACATATACAACTAATTATACATGCTTAATTATACAATTTTATTAATAAAAATAAATAATATACCTATTCATATTTTAAATACATACATATACCAATACGAAAATATAAATCTACATATATATATTTATGCCAAAATACGGTTATATATATATATATATATATATATATACTAATTTACATAATCAAAAATCCTTATATATAATACATAACTAAATTTACACATACTAAATAACTAATTTCATACATTAAAACAATAAGACTAATTATGTAGTATTTACTAAACTAATTACCTGAATTTACTAAGCTAATTATATTTATTTACTAACTAATTACATGAAATTACTAAACTAATTATATGAAAATACTAAACTGATTAATTAATAATTACTAACTGATTAATAATTAATTTCTGATTAATAAATAATTACTGATAAATAAATAAATAACTGATTAATTAATAATTAACTGGTTAGTTAATACTAATATAAATTAATCAATTGATTAATCTATTACTAATTAATAAATTATAACTAAACTTATTTACAAATAACTAAACTAAATTACTTAACTACACAGAACAAGAAAGAGGGAAAAGAAAGGAGGGCTCACGTCGGGGAGGGTTTTCCGGCGAGGTCACGCGGTGGGGCTCCGTCGAGGAGGCGGCGGCGGTCGGTGTTCGTCTCGGGGAGGCGGCGGTCTGCTGAGGAAGCGATCGAGCTCGACGGCGGCAGCGGCTCCAGATCTGAGGCGGCGGCGTCGCTCGGCTCGAGACGGCGCTCGGTTCCAGCGGCGGTGCTCGGTTCCAACGGCGGTGCTCGACGCGGGTGAGGCGACGACGTCGACCACAGGCGCTCGAACTCGGCGGCGGATCTGATCTAGGTTAGGGTTAGGGTCTGTGTGTCGGGGTCGTGTCCGGGGCTGGACACGGCGATTTGGTGACTGTGGGGGGACGTGTCCGGGTCTGCCGGACACGGGGATGATGTTGTACAATGGAGGATATGGATGTGTCCGGGTGTGTCGGACACGAAAATTTGTAATATTGTAAATCTGGACACAGGAAATGAATGGATACGGTGGGACACCCGGGGTCGGACCCGAGGCCAACACGGCTGACACGGTGATGCTGGACACACGGACACGAGCACACAAAAATGTTGATGGTTGTTGGCTTGTGGGAATTGTGAGGGCTAGCTAGGGTTTCTAGGGAATGGTGTGAATGAGACTTTAAATAGGGAAAGAGGGTGTGGGATGAAGGGTGCGGATTGGCCCAATAATGAAAGGCCCAGATTATAACGAGTTCATGTGAGAATGAGGGTGTGCTGGCTAGTTAATAGGAAATGGCAACTTGTAAAATTTAAAAAGGAAAGATTATAATTTCAGAAAATATTTTAGGAAAGCTATGTAATTTATTTATTTACTATTCCATTAATTATAAAATTATTTTGAAGAAACAACTAGTCCTTTAAATAATTTTATCAAACAAATAATTTCATAATTTCAAACCAATAAATATTTGAAGCTATATACATATTATTTATCTATTTATTTTATAATAAATTGACATTTAGAAAATTGATTTTTTTTTTTTATAAAAGATCTTAAATTACCTTCTAAAATCAAACATTGTTCCAAATCAAATACAAAAATTCAAGGAGAAAATATTTTATAAACTTGGTCTTTAAAATAAATTAAAAATCTAATTATTTCGGAAATTTGGAAATCGGAGGTTACACCTATGAAGAAAGAAAAGAAAGAGAGTGAACAATGGGGAAGAGAGAGAAAGAAAAAGAGTATAAATAGGGTTAATGGTTGGATGCAAGCCATTGGATCAAGCCATGATCTATCTTGGCCACACGATCAACCCATGAGCCCAACCCACACGTGTCCGGTCTAGACCAAGGCCGGTCAAGCAAGCAAGTCAAGTATGCACCAAATGTGCGCCTGGAAGGGGGGTGACATATTTACCCACCTTAGAAAAATCCTGTCCACGAAATTCAAGCTCAAGGAAAGCTAGAGATATCATGACAAGCACTACACTAACTAAAGCAATCTTATACATATAAGCAAGCAAATTAACCACATATAATGAAGAAAAGTAACATCATACTACATGGGTGATCGACGATCACAGAATCCAAAGTACAAAGGCATATAAAAAAATACCTCGCGAGTCAAATAGGTGTGGATACCGAGAACAAATATCGTCCTCGCGCTCCCACGTTGACTCCCCCAAAGAGTGATGACCCCAAGCAACACGAACAAGATGGATAGTCCGGTTCTTGAGTACCTTCTCTCTCCGGTCCAAAATGAATACGGGTTGTTCCTCGTAATACAAGTCATTACCAACGTGAAAGTGGAAATGCACCAATTCCCCGTAGGGCCACCGTGCTAAACATGTCAGTATCAGTTCCAATACTCCTATAGGGAGATGCTGGCTCGACAAAATAAAAGTCCGATACTGTACTCCACTAGTGTGGATGATATCTCCAGTAGTGTCGGGGTATCAAGTGTTGTTGCTACTATGGGTACGACCGAGGGTACTGGAATTTCTGCTATTTGTTGGTCTGCTTGTTCCACCATTGGCTCAACTCGGATCTCTCCCTGAGAAGGTGCTGCCTCTCGCTGAGGGCCAATGGAACCTTGTTCGACTGGCAATTCTGCTACTCCTGCTGCTCCAGAACCGAGGATAGGGAAGCCCCAAAGAAAAGGGACAAAAGATATCAAGAACATGACGAGAAGGAACAAGGAAGCAACAATTTGATAGTTCAAGCTGGGTATCGAAGAAGACAAAATTAGGATATCAAAGGGAACATATTTGATTGGGACTCCTATAACCATGGCAACCCACAAGTCTGAAAAATAGACTTGCACGGGCCACCACTAAAATGTTGTCATACCCCAGTACCAAAATACAGAGATGGACATGGCCAGCTATTCCGTACAAGGTATAGAACATCGTACAATGATCATGACTGTAAAAAGACAAGGAGGTGCATGCTACGATCAAGTCTCCTAGGATCTCAAAACATCTATTTCTCAATCATTCAAGCAAGTAGCATTAAGCATAGAACATATAAGATAAGCAGTTAGGCGTCCTAAATACTCTATCAGAATGGTCTAGGAATCTAGCCGTACAAAATGTTAGGTGTCACGACCCAGTCCCAAAATACCGAGGGACTAGCCACATGGCAATGGCCAGTAGCACAACTCCAATGGGCAAACCCAATTTAATGGACCCGTTAGAGTGTACTTAAGCTGTAAAACAAATACAATGGTCTACGATACATGTTACAGTCTAATTCTAATCTCATCCGCTGAAGGTAAACATAATTCAAAATGTCAGACTAATCAAAAAGAAATATAATCCATCAACAAATCTCAATAAAAAGTGTCTCGGGGAACAACGGAATAATAAGTATAATACAGTAATCCAAGGGTCAGTATATAAAGTATCTAGAAACAGAAATAACTGAGTATATAAAACAAAATACTCAGGAGAAATCCTTTGGCACCACCTCGTCCTCTGGTGCTAGTACTGCTCCAGCGTCAGCTCCTGTCCCGTATACCTAGGGGTAAATCTCCTCTGCTATACCTGGGGACATAATTCGGATCCATGTCCTCAGGGGACATAGCAAGGTACAAGAATAACTCAAGCCAAATAAAATGTAGTATATAAAAATATATCAGCAGGGCAAGCTATGTAACCAGCTATGTTATATGCAAATGAGAGCATCACTAGTACTCATGCTGAGACCACTACAAGCTCGGTATCGGGGAGCCGATAACAGTAATATCACGTATTGGGCCAAGCTCTGATATAGAGACTAAAGCACCACAATAATATATATATATATATATATATATATATATATATATATATATATATATATATATATATATAATCAGCCTATAGCCTGTATATCTCTCCCCACCCAATGTAATCACATGTCTCATGTCCATAACACGCAAGATCATGACCTCTAGCTAGTACAACGAGTCATAATGATATCTATGTATATGCAAGACTTATGTCACGATTCCTGTAAGCCTATACAAAATCACCATAAAAATCCTAGGAAAAATTATGTCTCATAAATAGTGTCGTGTCCTATGGTATGACGTACTTGGTAAAGCAAGCACGTAAAAATATATAGGATCGTGGTATCAACTCTCTAAGTGACGTTACACGACTCCGCGTATGGCGTCGACACCCGAATATTGTTCGGACGCTAAGCAACGTCTCACGATCCTAGGTTTAACAGGTACATACCAGAAATAAATCAAGCAAATAATATTAAAGTAATTACTGCAAGTTTTGGTAAGGTACACTTTCCTGGGGTTTGAACTCCTTCAGTTGCTCCGTTGTATGTGGAATCTACAGGTACGCCTCCAGATGCTGAAATAAATATTACCATCACTCTCAGAATACATAAAATAGATAGGACTGACTACCCATAAGTCCAATTTGGACACAGGGGCAGAATTGACAGTTTCTAGTCAAAGCGGGATTCACTTGTGGCCCACTTCGCACCAAAAAATGTGCCAGAGAAAGTTTTCCAAATTCATCAAACTTAGTATCTATAATTCCAAAATGATGATACGAACCCAACTGAATATCCAGAACTGAATTCCGATGAGCCGATCACAAAATCGCCCGTCAAGTAGAACTGTGGGGCCCACGAAAATGGGATTTCGTCAACGTTCTCAGAATCGAACTAAACTTGGGTCACAGGACCAGCATAATGCTACGAATCTAATGGCGTAAGTTTTGTTACGAAATGACAAGCACACACAAAATTATGATGTGTCAAAATAGGCCGATATGGGACTTTTTTGACAGATACGCGTTGATTCCAGTGTGCACGCACATCCAAATCAACTTTCACGAAATCCCACATGTCTGCATTGACGATACATGCCTTTCGATATAATTTGCACACGACAAAGTTGCCTCGTTTAGCGGAACGCACCCCGTTTCGAGAAATTTTGGGTTTAAAAAACCAAGTTTTTGGTCAACTTCAACCACGAATAAAACACAACTTACAACAAATTAAAATAAACTAACTAAAGGGATTTAATCTTGGTTATGTTGTCTTTAATTAGGAAAAAGAAATTTGAATTTTGGTTCATTAGTTTGAAAGAAAACGGCTCTGGAAAACAGGGTGTTGGGAAAGTTTCTAATGATCCAAAAATCAAGTTTTTCTTGATTTTGGATCGCGATTTGCGATCAACACAGAATGATTTTAAACAAACTATTTGAAGAGAGTTGAGGGCGTATAGGTTGTGAGTTTACCAGCGAAATTGGTTTGAAAAACCAAAGAGCGAGTTTTCTCCTCCCTAGGAGACTTGATCATAGAAGAAATAAATGTTCTGAGATCCTAGGAGACTTGATCGTAGCATGCACCCTCTTGTCGTTTTACAGTCATGATCATCGTACGATGTTCTATACCTTGTATGAAGTATAAGATAAGCAGTTAGGCATCCTAAATACTCTATCAGAATGGTCTAGGAATCTAGCCGTACAAAATGTTAGGCTAGCAGAGTATCAAAAGTTACATTATATTATTTCAGCTGCAGTCTAAAAAATTATAGCCATGTACGAAAACTAGTGTCCAGACTTGCCAGCTAACAAGTGTCGGCGGCTAAACGTCCAAAAGAATTCAATGTACAATAAAGAGTATTGATGAAGAAACCACTTGTGTCCCTCAGTGGCCATCTGTCTGATACGCGCCATTAGTGGAAAGATAAGCTGGATCCTCTTGCTCTAAAGATAAGCTGGAAAGATAAGCTGGATCCTCTAGATCTTGCTCTAAAACCAGTGGGATTAGACCCCAAATAGCAAGTACCATAAGGAAGAACGAATGAAGAAGTAGAAACCCAGATCAAGAATATAATACGAGAGCCATGAATCATTGGTGTGTGGCCCATCATCGAGATGATACGACACTTCTACAACCAAACAAGGACAAAGAGTACCATGTCACACTGAGATAAAGTACGTCCCGTGATTCTAGTCAAACTAAGGGTTTCTGCATTGTAGTTTTGGTTCATATTCCATCATAGCGCGATAGCCCAACCCCCCAACCAAATAAGGACAGGAGTTGGACCACCACACCACAATGGTCCAAATTCCTAGATTACTAATAGTGAATACAATACACAAGCAAATAGTTTTATAAACGGCCAAGCAATTTTATAGCTTGCTAGATGAATTCTGGGTTATCCCATAAATGCATAATAAGTATCCTCAGATCATGTTATATTCAAGCAGGGCTAACCGAGCCAGTAATAATACGAGCAAGTAGAAATGCACCGGTCCCCCATAGGGCGACAATGCTAAACATGTCAGTAGCGGTTCCAACACTCCTATAGGTATGTGCTGACTAGGCAAAATAAAAGTCAGATATTGTACTCCACTAGTTCAGATTATACATAGTCTATGTGCTGGCCAGCCTTGCACGCCTTGATAATTATCAAATGGGCGGCCGCCCATCATGCACAATCTTGGGATACCGTTCCCTCCCCATGCTCTACATATTTTAGTTCCTTAGTTAGCCCTATGGTTAATTAGAATCTCATGCCATGGACATATAATTATTCCACTTAAATATCGTACTCAAGCATGAACATGCTACGTACGAATCTATATTGTTACTTAAGAGTTCAATCTAGATTCACCCGAGCGTAATGCAACAATCAAGCAAACAATACCATAGCCACGCTATTATACTGACCAATTATCATGTCCGTGTCAAAGAAAAGAAGAACGTGTAGCATGTAACACTTAGCAAGATCATATTGCACCTCGATGCACATGTATGCTATTTGTCACACACTTAGTGTAAGCACGTTCAAGGAAGAGGGTGTATCATCAAGGATACATTTAATCAGGTAAGGATACCAGGTCTATCAGCCAGTCACATGAATTATATCTTGTTACAAGCAAGCAAATTGATCAGGTTAAGTAATGGAAATCAGGTCACAGGCATGATTGGAACCTCCAAGTTCGAGTTGCCGTATAGCCAGGCTTATCACATAGTCAGGTCTAGCACTTAGCCATATTCAGGAAAATATATGATCAAACAGGTCATCTAGATTATTCTTATAAAAATCTTGCCATTAGAATCCTTAAGCCATTGGTCACTCACCCCTTACTGGGTCAAGGAAATCATCTCAAGTAATCAAGAGGAACCATAATTTTAACAATATACGCCTAGGGTCAAGTCATACAAATAGAACAACCAAGCAAGAGCCGCATATAATCGGCCAAGAAAATAAGCCGCAAAACTACGCCTCTTGGGAAAAGTATGCGTACAAAGCTAGTAAGAGTCAGGCGTTTAAAGTCGCATGACAGAAACAAAGTCGGGTATACTTTTAAGAAAGTATGTGAGCCATGAAACTTGGTATACTTTTGAGAAAGTGTGCGATAAGAAAGAAGTAAAAAACAAAACTCAAGTTCCAAGAATGGCACGGCAGTCGAGAATACACAAACCAAAAATATCATAATCGAGGAGCATGAAAGTTAAGGCTCATCCCCCCAAGAAAAGTATGGAAGAGAAAATATATGCCAACCGAAGTTATACACACTTTTCTTGGCAAAGAGAGGTATTCTCTACTAAAGCACGCCAACAAGGCTCCGACGTATTTTTGCATGAATGATTTTGGCTCAAAGTAAGCACAACAAAGTACACCGAGAGTATTTTTCATCCAAAAGTACACTTAGAGAACCCTAGAGTGTCCCTGGAATACTTTTGCAAGAAAAATAATGCTGAACTGAAAGTACGCATGAGGGTGGGTTAAATAAAAAGTGCGCCCAAAATATAGTACGCGTATTCCCATGTGTAAAGTTCTCGTGCACACTTTTTGCGACCACTATTCTTCTTATTCGGCCAGAACCTATGCTGAGCGTGCAAAATGAGCTCAAACTCAAAATCTAGGATAAAGCTCCAAATTAAATGAAACAAGAATCAAATTCAAGTAAAATCCAAGACTCTAAAAACAAGAATCAAACTCTGGTCGAACTCGGTCATCCTGATTTGGTCATCCCTAAAAACTTGGTCTTCTACCTGACCAGGAGCTCAACGTTCAAATTTATAAATGTTGGGGACCGAACGCTGCCTGAACTCGGTACCCCCAGCACCCTATAAATAGAGCTTCATCCCTCTTCATTCTCATCAATCAATCAATCAATCAACTCACTTTCACTTTTATATCCCTATATCTGAGCAATCATCTCCTTTATCTCCAAAGCAACAACTTTCGAGTTTTTTAAGTGCCAAGTTTGGGTCGGTTAGAAGTTGTTTGAGTTATAAAAAGCTTGAAAGATTATAAGAACGCCTTACTTTAAAGAAGTGTGAAATCAGCGTACTCTTCGAATTAAAGCACGAGTTATAAGAAGTTGCAAGTCTTCGGATCAAAGCTTGTGTTTCACTTGCTAGTAGGTTCAACTCCTAGCAAATATTCTCGGGACTGGATTAGTCCTCCACGAGAAAAACCAGCATAAAAATTTTGGTGTCCTCTGGTTGATCTTATTTGCTTTACTTACTTGCTAGCTTTATTCTTTTAATCCGCATACTTATTTTTATTGCTTGCATAATTAGTAGTTGGTAAATAACTTTGTCACTCTCCTAGTTTTAATTGGTAATTAGTGACACGGACTATATTCACCCCCCTCCTTTATAGTTGCCTTCAGCATAATCTATGTTTCTCCAAGCAAAAGACCTATTTCACAAAAATATGCAAATACAAGCATATGGCATGAAAGCGAAGCCAATGACTCCGAAGATGAAGAAAAATATTGTGATGCTGTAAATATTTGCTTAATAGCTTTTGATCAGGTATCTACTAACTCCCTATATGAAGGCATTACATTTGACGAACTAACTTTCAGATGCAGTTAGTGACCTTCCTGAGGATCATAGGAAAGTTCTTGATAAATACAAGCATGCTTAGAAGGAAAAAAAATGTACAAGCTTGAAGTTGCAATAGATTATCTTCTTTATTAAATAAGATTAGAGAAGCGCCATCCACTAGTAACACGGAAGAGACATCTATAGTAATATTGCGATTGCATGATGCCTTGGAAAATATTGAAAATATTTCAAAGAAAAATACAAAACTCAATGAACTGTATAAAGCAGAGAAAAAAAGTATAATCTAGCTGCTCAAAGAATACATGCACTCACGGCTAGATATCAAGAAATATATGACACCTCTAAAAAGTTAGAGATTAGATTGTAAAAGCAGGTAATGGAACCTACGACTCAGTCTAACACAAGAAATAAGTTGACTCATCACAAGACACTGCCAAAGAAAGCAAGTAAATCACATGATACACACAATCACGCTTTTTTTACAAATATTCACGAAAGACACGACATATCACTTCACATACTTTTTTTTACCATGTTGCACTAAGCACTAACACCTTTGTAATATATCACTACTGTGGTCAACATGGACACATCTTACGATAATGCAAAGTTAGGGGACTAGTTGATATGAATATATATGGATGGGTACCAAAAGCTAACATCTCAGGACCCTCAAAGAAATGGGTACCAAATATCACATATATCTCGTATTATAGGTGGGCCAACCCTCTCATGCTAGAAGAAAGTGGATCCTTGATAGTGGTTTCTCACGACACATGACTAGTGATCCACTATATTTGCCACGCTATCAATGAAGAAAGAAGAATACGTCTCCTTCGGTAACAACTTAAAAGGGTATATCATAGGTAACAATAATATGGGTACTCCTCCATATCCTGTAATAAAATATGTTTGTCTAGTAACTAAATTAAAATATAATCATCTCAGCATCAGTCATCTGGCTAACCACGGTTATGTCATTAATTTTGTGAAAGACAAATGTTCTATCTATGAAAGATCATCTGGAAATATTATTTTTGAAGGTACTAGGGAAGATAATATTTATGTTTTCTATATGTTAGAAGATACTAACAATCCAGGAAGATGCCTATATACTAACAAGTATGAGAGTTGGCTATGGCATATGCGTCTAGGACATGCCAATATGGACATAATTGCAAGATAATCCTCAAAGAAACTAGTAAGAGGCTTGCCGAAAATAACATGCAAGAAAGATATGGTATATGCTGACAGTGAAAAGAATAAGGCAACTAAATCTTTCTTTAATTCTAAAAATATTATAAGTACCTCTAGAGCTCTTCAATTCCTGCACATGGAATTATTTGGACCTAGCTGAATCACCAGTCTTGGTGGGAAGCTATATGCATATGTAATTATTGATGATTATTCTTGATATACTTGGGTTTACTTTCTTGTAAATAAAAGTAATGCATTTTTTGAATTTGTTTCTTTCTTTAAAATGTTCAAAACGAAAAAGGCTTTATGATTACTCGAATCCGAAGTGATCATGGTGGCAAATTTTAAAATCCTGATTTCAAAAGTTTTTATAATTCTAATAGTTATTCTCATAAATTTTATTGTCCTGGAACTCCTCAACAAAATGGTGTTGTGGAGCGGAACAATAGAACTCTCGATGATATAGCCAGAGTCATGCTAAATCAGTTTAGTCTTCAGAAAATTTTTTGGACTTAAGCTGTCAATACAACGTGTCATATATTGAATAGGGTTCTAATTTGACATATCTCGAAGAAGACACCCTATGAGCTTTGGTTTGGTGGAACTCATAATATTTCTTATTTTAAAGTTTTTGGATGTAGATATTTTATTCTGAATACCAAAGATAACTTAAGTAAATTTGACTCAAAAGCTAATGAATGTATACTTCTTGGATATGCTGCTAAGAGTAAATATTATAGAATCTTTAAAAAGAAATCTATGAATGTTGAGCATTCTATTAACGTTACTTTTGACGAGCTTAACAATCAATTACCTAGTGACAGTGATGACAAAGATGTTGGCGTAACATCCAGCAAAGCACCTGAAGATACTGCAACTGGAATAAGCTATTTGGAAAGTCTGCCAAAGAAAATAAGGTTCATGGATAATCATCCAGAAGACTTGGTAATAGGTAATGTATCAAAAGGAGTAAGTAATCATTCTTTAACTAGAGATATTATAGTAAACATAACATTTATTTCTCAAATAAAACCTAAAAATATTGCAGAAGCTTTTTCTGATAAGTTTTGGATTTCGGCAATGCAAGAGAAATTGAACCAATTCAAGATAAACCTACTTTGGGAATTAGTTCCTAAACCTAATGGCTCCTCTATAATTGGCACCAAGTCGGTATTCTGAAATAAACTCAATCAGGATGGACAAGTCACATGTAATAAAGCACGTCTCGTAGCTCAAGGCTATAATCAGGAAAAGGGCATTGACTATAACGAGACATATGCTCCTATTGCGAGACTTAGAGTCCATTCGCATGCTTTATGCTTCCACAAACTTTGACAATTACAAATGATTTCAAATGGATGTTAAAAGTGATTTTCTAAATAGTTTCATAAAAGAAAAAGTTTTTATGGCATAACCCCCTAGTTTTGAAGATTTTAAATTTTTAAATCACGTTTTCAAGTTATGTAAGGCTCTGCATGGACTCAAATAAGCCCCCACATGCTTGGTATGATCGTCTCAGTTCCTTCCTACTTGAAAATAGTTTTTTAAAAGGAAAAGTTGACATGACACTTTTTATAAAAGCACAAGATAACAAAAATTTTATTAGTGCAAACATATATTGATGAGATCATATTTGGGTCTACTAATAAATTACTTTGCAAAGAATTTGCTAAGTGTATGCAGAGTGAATTCGAAATGAGCATGATGGGAGAACTCAACTTTTTTCTCGGGTTGTAAATTAAGTAGAGTTCAAAGAAAACCTTCATCAATCAAGCTAAGTACACAAAGGAATTTCTAAAGAAAGTTGATCTCAATAATGTAAAACCAATCGGCACTCCAATGGCTACATCAACAAAGCTTGACCAAGATGAAAGGGGTAAACCGGTTGACCAACGTAAGTATCGAGATATGATTGGTAGTTTATTATATTTAACTACTAGTCGCCCTGATATCATGTTTAGTATTTTTCTATGTTCAAGATATCAAGCTAACCCTAAGGAATCGCATTTGTGAAAATTTAAGCATATCTTTCGATACCTTAAAGGTACTTCTTCGGTAGGCTTATAGTATCCCAAAACCACATCTTTTGACCTAATTGGTTACTCATATGCTAATTTTATGGAATGCAAAGTTGATCAAAAAAATACCAGTGGCACTTGTCATTTCTTAGGAAACGCTTTAGTCTCTTGGTTTAGTAAAAAATAAAATTTTGTCGCATTATCAACTACTGAAGCGGAATATATCGCACTAGGACGTTGTTGCGTATAGATTTTGTGGTTGAAACAAACCCTAGAAGACTATAATCTATACTACAGAAATGTTTTCATTACTGTGATAACACTAGCATCATTAACTTGACAAAGAACCCAATATGTCACTCACACACTAAACACATAGAAATACATCATCATTTTCTACGTGATCATCAACAACACAGAGATATTTCTTTAGAATTTGTTGACACTGGATATCAGCTCGCAGACATCCTTACTAAACCACTAGCCGAGGACCCTTTTAACTTTATTCGTCAAGAATTAGTAATTTTAGATGTCAATGTTGTTTGATACTAAAAGTTGCCTTGGTACTTTTTCGAACCAACATTTATAAGTTAACGTTATTTTGGGTACAAACTGAAATGGCCCTTTAGTCAAAGAGGTGTAAATAGACTTAAGCGACACAATATTTAAGCGTCTTCGGATCACCACTAGTTGGGATCCGGCCCCTACAGCTAACCCAAGATAATGGAATATTTATAGATTAATAATTTGGTACAGAACTTTATGCAATTTTCAGTTAACAACAAATATTGCTTCTTAAAAATCCATTATTCTTAGACAATCTTTTGATCTTTCATTATTCTCTTTATCTATTATCCTTTATATCAATCTTGTATTCATGCTAATTGATTTCTGGAACCCTGGGAGCCCGAACTCGGTCTGGGATCAAACTCGGTCCCTATGTTTCCAGAATCGAGAGGCAATCCTAGCCGTTCGATCTTTTGACTTATGGTAACCTATTTTTACCATCTCAGCATCCTTTTTAATATTTTCTACCCGAAAATAAGCCCCTCTTCATCTTCCTCCTCTTTTACAAACCCTAGAACTCTAAACCCTAGACTCCCAAATCATTATTCTAGAGGATTTTTGTGCTCCAATTTAGATTTTGGATCGATTTTGTGGATCTCTTCCACAAAATCCATCTATTTCAAGGATAATTCTCTTTTTAGTCCATCTCCACCCAATGAGGGAGATTTTGATGGAAATATTTTTATCTCTTTGGATGCTTCCAAAGGTTGGTTTGATGATTTTAGTGCTAGAAATATTTGTGTTGGCAACCCAATTAATTTCACAATCTTTGATGAGTACTTGCCTATCTTTAGGGATAGTTGCTTAGATAAACTTTTTTCCACCCAAAGTTGCGTTTACCTTAATGCGATTAGGATATTTTACTGCAATCTCACACACAATACCAAGAAAATCTATTCACGTGTTTGTGGTTTGCGTATTGAATTCAATGACAAAGACTTGGCGATGATTCTACAACCCCCTCCTCCATATAGAGATGCCCTAGTTGATGCACGTGAATTTAAATATGTCGACGATACATTGGATAACTTCAAGAAATTAATGGGTTATACTTATCCTTGTCCACCAAGTAAACTTAGTGAAAGACACCTAAACCAAAAATTCTATGAATTGCACCGTCTTGTTTTCTTTGCTATTATGCCTAAAAAAGGTTCATTTGATGAAATCACCTACATGGAAATTAATGCTCTCTATCATTTGCATTACATTATCCTGTTTATTTTTTCTCGTACGATGATGGAAAATATTATTCGTGCGAAGAAGAAAGGATGTAATCTTCTCTATCCTATGTACTTGCCTTTGATTTTATCTGATTTTGGCATTCCTCTAGGTGATTGTCACTTCATAGATGTCCCTTCTTTCCTAACCAAAGCTCGCATGACTTCCTCCACCTTCACCACATGTTCCGACGAATGATCCCCATCCTCTTGTTGATTCACCGACTACTTTTTACTCTATTCAGGCCATGCTTCGAGATTATTTTCGTATAAATGACGATCATCAGCGCATGGAGGATGCGCACTTCCGGGAGATCGACTATCGCACCACCCTACATGCCCATACTATTGGGAACACATTGTCTGACATTCAGTGGAGTATGGGACTTGCTCCATCCGGTGGTGGTCCTATACCCATGGTTCGTCATCCTGATCGGGTTGGATATCATGTTGGTGACATTGCTGTTCAGCGGTACTTTGACCCTGCAGTGGACTATTATGATCCTACTCGCTCAGTTGATGACCCCTCTTTTGGAGATGATCCTAGCTCGGATTCATTTTAGTATTAGTATGTTTTGGGTTGATGTTACTTTGTGATTGAGTAGGTTATGCACTCTTATTTTATGGTTATGTACTCTTTATTTTATGGTTAGGAACTTGAAATGTATCTACGATTTGTCTTTGGCTTTGGCACATTTTATTGGTTATGAAATCATCTACTTTATGGTTTTAATATGCTTTTACTTACATTGCAATACTATCTATATTTCATTTACTGGTGATATTGTATATCTTCACCCTTGTCAGCTATTTCAATGTTGCTACCCTATAAGTTTACGGGGGAGCTATTTATTTTGAGCAAATGACAAAGGGGCAGAAATAACGATACCGCACGGTATTGCACAATATTGTGGGTGAGCCTTCACCCAAATTACAATTGTGCCAATGTATGAATATTAGTATATCGATCATAGTTTATCAATTATCAAAATGGGGGAGATTGTTCGACCAAACTAGTCACAAACAACCTTATTTTAATAATCGACAAAACAATTATATGGTTTGACTCAATACGGCACACAAACTGAAGATCGCTACATCATTGTTATATCACTGAAGTCAAATAGCTACTTAGTTTCAAGACAATATTTTTTAGTCTATAATTTTTACTTTATTGAGTCTAGGAAATAATGTACATCGAGTCGTACTTGGCAAATAGAGACTCAAATCATTTCCACGTGTCTCAGTCCACTTTAAATAGCCCAAAACCCAATCCATACTCAAATGACCAAAGTCCAAACAACCCACATACTTGCCATCAACATTCTGGACAGAGCCAAATAGAACTCGGTCTAGGACTGAACTTGGTCTAGGATCGAACTCGGGCCAAACTCGATCAGCCTAATTTGGTCATCCCTAAAAACTTGGTCTTCCACCTAACCAGGAGCTCAACGTTCAAATTTATGAACGTTGGGGACCGAACGCTGCCCAAACTCGGTCCCCCCAGCACCCTATAAATAGAGCTTCATCCCTCTTTATTCTCATCAATCAATCAATCAACTCACTTTCACTTTCATATCCCTATATCTGAGCAATCATCTCCTTCATCTCCAAAGCAACAACTTTCGAGTTTTTTAAGTGCTAATTTCGAGTCGGTTAGAAGTTGTTCGAGTTGTACAATGCTTGAAAAATTCCAAGATTGCCTTCACTACCAAAATAAGTTAAATTAGCGACGTATTTAGCGACTCCGTATTAAGATATTGCTAATTTTATAGATTTTAGCGATGTAACAAAATGATGCCACAATGCGTCACTATTGGCTACATTCAGTGACGTTTAGCGACTACGATTAATATTATAGAAATGGTCATCACCGAGAAGTTGCAAATAGTCACTATATTTTTTAAATCAGTGACGTTTCTACATTTATGTCTGTAGAAGCATGAAAAATACGCCGGATGGCTATACGCAGCATATTGATGCAGAGCAGCGTAGACAGAGGCCTTCAGAGCCATCAAACGAGCAACAAAGCTCTTTCCGCTAAAACACAGCGTGAAATATTAAAAGCTCAAAGGATCATCCACGTAAGTGCAGTACGTCCAAGCCGCTTCAGCATAAACAGGGTACTTCATCGACTTCTGGGCGTAAAACCCATCCTCTTTGAAGTGTACGAGAGACGCTTCGTATTCTCCGAAGTGAACCTGTCAGATCCTGCAATGAACCTGATGTCTGGACTTCTGACAAAGGGATACTGCACTGCTACCCAGACGACAGCTATAATGATGGCACAACACTGCGACCCAGGCTGTCATTTACCGCCATCTCCTTTGCGTAAACTGCTTTTACGTGCACAAAAGGATACGCTGCCTTGTTTTACACAGGCAGACATGAGCTGTTTACGCTCCGCAGTAGACAAACCGCCTGCCACATCAAAAGCTGCACTTCATACGGGGCTCGAGGCACGTCTTTACAACTGATGCGCAGAGCGGTGACAGTTTCTCGAGGCACGTCTCTACGTCTAATGTACAGAGCGGTGATAGTTTCTCAAGGCATGTCTCTGCGACTGATGCACAGAAGGCCTGCAGACCTTCTAAAATACGCATCTATATTTAATGCACAGGATGGTGGCAAATCTCAGCATTTAATGCGAGAGATTTGATTATATCTTCAAAAGCCGTAATTTCGGCTAAGACGTCCACATCAGCACTCTGGCACATTACGCAGCGGCGTCTACGCCCATCAGCTTCTGTGCTCACTCGGCTTCAACGCCCATTCATCTTCTGTGCTCACTCGGCTTCTACGCCCACTCGGCCTCTATGACCACTCGGCTTCTACGCCTACTCGGCTTCTATGCCTACTCGGCTTCTATGCCTACTCGGCTTCTACGCCTATTCGGCTTCTATGCCGGTTTGATAACTATTTGGCTTCTACGCCATGGTGACAGTTATTGGCTTCTACGTCAACCTCTTCTACACAAGGGATAACTACCTACGTGGCTTCTACGCCGTGATCTTCGCAACAGATATACGTATTTTATTCCCTTAGTTGGACACGCATCACATGCTCATTCAAAAGGTCATCTATACTCAGGCATTGGTTATTTTAAACAGTCGTATAAAAGGGTGCTGTACTTTCCACTCCTCGGTTTCTACACCGACGGAGTGGTCACTGTCACCAAAACTCTATAAATAGAGACCTCTATCAATGAGGAACATGGTCGACAAATTGGAGGGTCAAAGAAGTTAGGTCTGAAAACTGATCAAGAGATCCAATACCAGATCCAACGGTCGAGAGAGAGAGAGAGAGAGAGAGAGAGAGAGAACCCGGAGCTCAGGCAAAATAGTAGGGATCGACGACTTTGGCATCGTGTATCTACCCTCTTTTGCAACCTTCGAAGCTGCTACCTGTCTTCCAAGGCACTTCTTCAATATCGTGTGGTCCAAGGGCTAAAGTGATCGACTGCAGATCAGACACCTATAGCAATATTTATCCAGATTAAATAAATTGTACTTCCATATCCTCGTATAGGATCAAATTGTACAAGTTTGTTTATAAACCAAAGAAGGCGGGTTTCGTGTAAACCCCATCTTGAATACATCTTCATTCTTTTGTTTTCTACCACAAACAAGATGGCGACTCTGTTGGGGACGTCTTTCTCTTCTGATGAGGAAGTAATTTCTCAACATGATGCGGTATCTGTAGGAACCGTGAAGAAGACACTGGTCGTCCAATTCGACCAGTCTGCCTATGAAGAGATGCTTCGAACCGGGGGTAGCTCTCACCCTCTCTCCGTCCAAGACAACAGGAAACTGCGCAAGGTTTGAATGCCCAAGACATCCTCTACCATTCCTGTGGACTCTCCGATCTCTCCGACCAATGAGGTTGTAGCGTTGCTCCCTCCATGCCCTGCACGTAAAATTCAGTCTCCCGCTACGCGCGGTACAGACAAAACTTCGGGCAAAGCCTCAGCGCTAACCCAGAATTATCCACTGTGCTCTATGCGTAGAAACTAGTCTCCCGCTACGCACGGTACAAACAAAACTTCTGATGATGCCTCAGCGCCAAATCGGAAGTACAAATCACGCTCCATGCGCAAGACAACATCTGACCTCTACGGGGAACCAGATGAGCGCTGTGATCTCCGCAAGGGAAAGCAAGCGACAGAGTACTCAACTTCTCGGCCTTTACGCCAGCGAGGAAGCAATCTGCCTACTCTCCGGATTACGCGGGAAGCCGATGGCCGACTGAGGACCTCTTCAGCTTTACGCCAATCTGAGCAAAAATTACGCCAGGCGAAGTCCTACGGCGTAAATCAAGCTCAGGTTGCGAAAAGACACCCTCCCCGGGGATTATCCGCTACCCAGATGGCCAACCTGTTGTACACAGGTGGCACAGGGAGAACCATGGTGCCCAATCTCCGTATGCCCACTGATGGGAACAGAAGGAACAAGCTGTCGTCTTCTTCTTCTACTCCTCCTGACTTGCGCAAATATCTAATCCAGAAGTGTAAGGAAAGGGGACCTTCCAACATGTCTATTACGCCCCCTGGCGAGCAATATTGTAATAGTCATAAGATTGTGATTGACTGCTGCTGTTCTAAAGCAAAACGGTCGGTTTTCGACCGGTTGAGCTACTCTCTGTCTTTCTCGGAAGAAGATCCCGCGCATGCATCCGTGAACATGGCTTCGCATATACCTGGAGGAAGCTCAGGCTCAAGACGTCCATCCTCTAGAACTCCGAGCCGAAGGAGATCCAACATGCTCCTCAGAGACACTGAAGATGGGGTGTTCCAGAACACTCGTTCAAGGTCACAACAACTGACTTCGTACTCCTCTGATTCCGACGCTGGGGGTCGCCATTCTTCCGAATCAAATACTGAGAGTATAGAGTCGACTTCTGCAGCAACCTATACGCATCCTTCGACGATGCCTAGGGAAATAGGAGTTTATGCCGTTCAAGATGAACGCGAGGAAGCTTCATCGTCAGGAAACACAAAATAACGCATCACTATACTGGAGACATCTCTGAAACAAATACAATCCATAATGGAGAACATGCACCAGATGATGCTAACTCAGCACGCAACTGCCATGGCTCAAGCATCGGTCCCGCCAACTCAGATACGTATGGGGGTAGACTTACCACCATCCAACCCCAGCCAAGAGCCTGCTCTAGATCAAGAGTCAGCAATTCCTCCGCTTCCTCAGTCGGAGAATATATTACCTCCCGTTGGAGTTACGATACAACCAACTCCGTACTACACCGTAGTCCCGCTTCCAACCGAAAATCTGATACAGGCAGTACGGGAGTTGAAAGCCCAGTTTGACGCCTTGAAGCACAAAGATCAGCTCAAGAAACTGGGAATCAACCAGCCTTACCCAGCTATCTGGGAAGAGGTCCCTTTCCCTCCGAGGTACAAACCTCAGACTATGGCTCTGTTCGAGGGAAAAACATCACCAAGTCAGTACATGAACTATTTCAGTATGATGACGGTGTTGCTACAAGGGAACGACGCCCTCCTCACTCGGGTGTTCAAAGGCTGCCTCTCAGGAGTAGCCTATCAGTGGTATCGTAGCTTGGCGGACAACTGCATTACTTCCTTCGAGGACTTCAAAGCTTTATTCTTCACGCGATTCTACGAGGAAGGAATGGACATGTCTATGTCCTCTCTCATCGAAGTCAAGCAGAGGGAAAAGGAGGACGTTCGTACCTTCGTCGAATGTTTTCGTCAGGCCACCTTACAGATGCCTCCAGGAGTTCCAGACTCTGCATTAGTAGACATTTGCAGGAAGAACCTCCTTCCCGTAGTCTCGGTGTTTACAGGACCATATCAGTTCCATGATTGGCCCTCGTTCATCATCTCGGCAGTAGCCGCCGAAGACAACAGTCACAAGGCGCGCGACAATGGCATCATGATCTCCGCCTCTGACAGAGGCAAAAGGTCATCTCCCAGCAGCGACCATCCTCGCAGCTCCAGGACTGATCTTAGGGGAAACGTGGTTTCAGGAGTAGAAATCGTCCTGGTCACTCCTGATAAACTCGTCATCTATCGAGCATATTCTCTTAGCGAGCCATGCTCCAACAATGTGGTAGAGTACAACGCTCTGCTAATCGGGCTCCAAGTCGCCAAAGAGCTGGGGGTCGAGTCCCTGGAAGCTTTCAGTGATTCTCTGCTTATAGTCAATCAAGTCAGGGGAATATATGAAGTCCAAAATCCCGACCTCATCCCCTATCACCGAGCAACGGTCGAGATAGCCATGACATTCAAAGGATTCTTCCTTGAGCATGTACCTCGATCTCAGAATCTGGAAGCTGATGCCCTAGCCAGTCTAGCTGTGGATTTAGCCACTCCTATAAGAAGGCAGGATTCGGTAATCCTTCTTAACAGAGATTTATTATGTGTGAAGAACAACTTTCACATAGAACGCAGCTACGCTGTGAACACAGATCCCCCTAGAAGAGACTGGAGAAGTCCCTTCATAGATTTTGTCACACACAGAATCTTGTCGGAGGACCCCAAAGAAGCAGTATCCGTCAAAAGACGATCATTACGCTTATACTTCGATGCATCTTCACAATGCCTATATCGCTGGACCTACGACAGACTGCTATTGAGATGTCTCTCTGACAACGAAGCACAACAGATTATCCGGGAAGCTCACGACGGCGTATGCGGAGCACATCAGCCCGGTCCTAAGCTACAGGATCGTATCAGGAGAATGGGCTATTACTGGCCCACTATGATCGCAGACGCGATCAACTATACAAGACAATGCAGAGCCTGTCAGGTTCTTGCAGACTTCATACATCAACCGTCTGAATATCTACATCCTACGGTTGTATCCTGGCCTTTCGAAGCATGGGGTATGGATATCATCGGTCCTATTCACCCATCTTCTTCCAGAGGTCACTGGTTCATACTGGCCATCACAGATTACTTCTCCAAATGGGCAGAGACGATCCCTCTTGCTGAGGTAAAGGCGTCTAATGTGATCAGCTTCATCAAGTATCACGTTATTTATCGCTTTGGGATTTCCCGAAGGATAATTCATGACAATGGGCCTTAGTTCATCAGCCAAGTGTTTCATCGATTTTGCGATAAAAATCGGATACACAATATTGCCTCAACGGCATACTATCCAGCTGCTAATGGTTTGGCGGAAGCTTTCAACAAAACCATTATCAAACTCTTGAAAAAGTTCGTCTCTTCAAACAAAAGAGATTGGAATGAGAAGCTGGGCGAATACCTCTGGGCATACCGCACAACGGTACGAACACCGACAGGTTGTACCCTATTTTCACTGGTCTACGGGAGCGAAGCAGTTCTCCCTATTGAAATCCAGATCCCGTCACTCAGGATAGCCGTGACTAATGAGCTGACTCAAGAAAAGAATGACCTGTTAAGGCTTCAAGAGCTAGAATGATTAGACGAGAAATGCCTCCAAGCTCAACAGTGCATCGCGCTCTACCAAGCACGCATTTCCAAAGCTTTCAATCATAAAGTAAAGGAAAGAGTGTTCAAAGTCGGCGAGCTAGTTTTAGCCGTAAGAAGGCCGATGATCCTTACTCACAGGAGTAAAGGCAAATTCCAGCCCAAGTGGGAAGGCCCTTATGTGATTGAGACAACGTTCTCAAACGGCGTTTACAGTTTAGCCCAGCCTAATGGAGACCTGTTAATGGCTCCTATCACCGGTAAATTCCTGAAAAGGTACTATGCTTAATCTTCTCTGCTCAAGTAGAATATAGCGAGAATCTCAATTCTAACAAAACTACTTCCAGAACGAAACTAGTTGGGTCATATTCTATCATGTCCGTATGACCTCTGATTAGATATGTCCTGCTAAAAAGTTATCAAGAGTCTATCACATTCATACTACCTCTGATATCACTCTCGCCCAAACCTGTCATTTACATTCCGAAATGATGGGTCCACAAAGTCAGAAAAGAGTCGCTTTTATTTATTCCCAAAAAGAGCAGAATTACATTTGGGAAGCAAAAAGAAGAAAGGGTACATCATTGTGGGGGAGCGATCAGATCGCGAATCAGTTGTACCAGTACAGCTATCCTCTCATCCCTGGAAACCAAGGTATCAGCGCGGGCCCGCTCCAGCCGTGCCTCGGGATTGTTCATAAAGGATAGCTCGGCCCTTGCCCGAAGAGAGCCAGCACGGGCAGCTTCTGCACGCTCCAGATCCCGTCATGCTGTGCTCAGTCGACCAGTCGCTACTGTAACCTCCGATTTCCAATTTCCGAAATAATTAGATTTTTAATTTATTTTAAATACCAAGTTTATAAAATATTTTCTCCTTGAATTTTTGTATTTGATTTGGAACAATGTTTAATTTTAGAAGGTAATTAAAATCTTTTATAAAAATTATTTTTTCTAAATGTCGATTTCTTATAAATAAATAAATAAATAATAATGTATATACATATTTCTCTAGTTTTAAATGTTTATTGGCTTAAAATCATAAAATTAATTATTGGATAAATTAATTTAAGGACTAGTTGTTTCTTCAAAATAATTTTATATTTATTAGGAAAGTAAATAAATACATTTCATACTTTCTAAGATTTTGCAAAAATGGGTTTAATTAGTAGCTAATTGGAATCAGCTAGCCTTGGAAGCCTTAAAAATATTTTTTTAAATTATAATATTTTCTATTAATTTTATGAGTTTACCGTCTCCCATTTCACCCTCATTTTTTTTCCACATGAATTTATTCATGTATGATCTTGGGCCATTTGTTATTTGGGCCAACCCTCACCCTTTATCCCACACCTTCTCTCCCTATTTAAGGCTCTCATCACCATTCCCAAGAAACCCTAGCTAGCCCTCACAAATCCCCACAAGCCAACAAGCCATCACCACCATTTTGTGTGCTCGTGTCCGTGTGTCCAGCATCACCGTGTCAGCCGTGTTGGCCTCGGGTCCGACCCCGGGTGTCCCACCGTATCCATTCATTTCCTGTGTCCAGTTACAACTTTACAACCTGATTTCCGTGTCCGACACACTCGGACACAACCCCCACACCACAGCAAATACCCATCCCGTGTCCAACACCCGGACATGCCCACTGTACAGCGAACCCATCGTGTCCAGCCGACATGATGCACCCCGACACATCCACTAAACCTAACCCTAACCTAACTCCGGCGAGCGCCGGTGGCCGCCCAGATCCGCCGAGATCTCCTTCCGCTGAGTCGAGACGCCGGTTCCTCGAACCACCGTCGCCGCCGAGAAGAACCGCCGACCGCCTCCTCGATCTGACCCTAACCCTAGATCAGACCACCTCACCCTCGAGCCGAGTTCGACAGCCGCCACCGTCGCTGGAACCGAGCGCCGCCGCTGGAACCGAGCACCGCCGCTGAGTCGAGCACCCGTCGCCGAACAGATCCGCCGCCCCGAGTCGAACGTCGACCTCGCCGACGCCTGACCCGCGCCGACCCGGCGGATTTGCTCCTCCGTCGACGACGAATGTGAGCTTCTCTTCTCCCCCTTTCTTCTATTCTGTAAGTAAAAAATTAGTTATAGTGTATTAGTTAATTAAATATGATTAGTTAGTTAATTAATTAATTAGATTAGTTAGTTTAATTAGTTTAATTATAATAATTAGAATAGTTAATTTGTATTAGTTAGTTTAGTTAATTATTTATAATCAGTAAATAAATTCTTAATCAGTTAATTGATTTATTAATTAATTAGTTAGAAATTTCATATAAATTAGTTTAGTATATAATTAGTTAAAATACATAATTAGTTTGGTTTAGTTAAATAATTAATCAGTTATACATATTTTGTATAAAAATTTTGGTATATATACATATATCTAGATTATATTTTCGTATTGGTATATGTATATGTATATATTTTGTATATACTTAATATATTTCAATATAAAATTGGTACATATGTGCATATCTATATTTTCAGTATATGTTGGTAATTGTTAACTGGTATATGTTTAACAAAAACATAATTTGGCATATATAAATAAATGTAGCATAATAATATATTTTTGGTATAATTATAAATTGGTATAGTATAATATAAATACGTATTGTATCCCTTTTCAATGAACTATGTCTATATAGATATACATTCAAGTGTTAATTATTATGCTTATATATACATTCAAGTATTATTTATTATGTTTATATATATATACACAAGTATTATTTATTTTAAAGTATATATATACTAGTATAAATTAAATTCATGTATTAGCATAGTCATTGTACTTTGGAATTTAGTAGATATAGTAAAATTCTAACTTGGCTTATTTTTATGACTATACCTTGTATAACGTATTTTCCAGTAGCTATTGTAATTAAAACATACAGTATTAATATTACTTAAGGTATATATATATACACTTATCTATTTTCGTACCAAATGTATTTGATGTATATGTTAGTACAATGTGCACACTTCTATGTCTCTAATAGACGACCCTAGTTGACTGAGTCCCATGCCTGACATGGCCCCTGAGTTAGTATTTGCTTGTGTGTTTAGTATAGCTTCTGATGCAAATATTGTATTGTTATTATATGTCATTAGGACTGTGGGTTCCTCCCGGCGACACTCTGGAACAGGACCTCGGTATTCACCAGCTAAGGACCAAAGGCGAGTACATTCTCTGATTAGTTTCTAATTTATGATATCTCCTATGTTCACTGTATCTAGTATAAATATCCATGTTCCTGACACGTTGGTTACACGGATTGGTATACACGGATCTCGTTATAAGATGTTATTCCTTATTCATGGTGTAGCTTGTACAAGACTTGTTCCTTGATATTTTGTGCATGTACAGACACTGATTCCCGGGGAGATTTGCTACCTTCCTAGGGAATCCTGTGCCATAGCGTACCATGATTGGATCTACTATACCAGTCGGGGGTTTGGGGAGTACTTTAGTGTAGATATGTGATCATACCCAACTTTATATGCACCATAGCTCACCCCACATCTCACGTCGGGTGCGGCCTGACTATTTACATGCTCCATAGCTGTTACGTGTGATTAGCCTGATCTCTACATGCATCATAGCTAACCAACGGTTAGCCTGACTTTATATGAACCATAGCTAATCACATGTAACCAGCCTGATCAAGTTCCCAAGCCGATCACATATTAAAGCTAGTACTCACACACTTAGTCATAGGGTTCTTGCTCATTGACATATTGTTTCTTTTTCTGCAGTTACTTACAGTATTTCCAGTATTTCTTTCATTGTACATTTCTCGTACCTATACATGCATCTTGAATATTTCCATCTAGAACTGCTACATAGTTTATGTCATTTATATAGAACTGCTATTTAGAGATGTACTTTGCTCCTTCCTGACTGGAAAATATTTTTCCAGACTGTGACCTTAGTAGACTGGGTTCCGATACACTTGGGGATTGGAAGTTAATGATTGCAGGTATGATTATTTTGTCGTTAGACTTGTCTTGTATTTCTTGTTTGCCTTGATATCTCATCGTGCTTTAGTTTATGTGATTGAGTATTTCTAGCATTATTTTGTGATATCCACGTCTCCTTATGGAGTTGGGTATTCACGTGAGTTTGATTAGATAGTTACATGACCTAGACAGCGTTCTACCGCCGATGTTGCGGCGTAGGCTGGACGTACCCACGCACTCGTGCCCCTAAACCGGGTGCGGGTCGTGACACATTTTTAGTGGTGGCCCATGCAGGTCAGACTTCGCTAGTTGTGCGATGTCGTAGTAGTGCGACGTCATAGTTGTACTACTGCGTGCCTGCTATTAAATATAGGACATAGGATACTAGGATGAGAGAGGATACTCAATCACAAGTTCTTGAAAGATTTTCTGGGATGACCCTATGAGAATCTTATTTTCAATTTAAATCCTTCCCCCTTGTTCCCGTCTGCTCTTGCTTGTTGTTATTGAACTTGATCCTTATTGATCAGTTATTAAATTAAAATCTTGGTATCATTGTTGAGTTTGATTCTTGTTGACCAGTTGTTAACTTTAATTCCTGGTATCGTTGTTAAGTTGATTTCATATTGAGATGAATTTTACGGACTAGAATTTATGGTATCATCTGATGACATATATTGATGAGGACAGTGAGAAAGGTAAAACGTCTACTTTGGTTATGGAACCTAGAGTTTATCGCAGCCATATTATCTATCGTGACGAGAACGTAGGAACCTAACTTGGATGTACATACTTTAGTTATGAGATTTAGAGTTTCTCGCAGCCATACCGGTTGGCGTGGCAAGTATTCTAGATGACATGATTATAGGGTTGCATACCTTAGTTACGGAACCTGTCGTTTATCGCATCTATGCTTACTGGCATGGCGAGGATTCTATGTGTCATGATTTCTGACAGACGTGTATGATTATCAGGTTGTATCTTAAATTGGTTCTTAAAATATTATCTCAAGACTTATCTATTTCTATTATTCCAGGACTTTGTTCCATCGCTTCTTTTCTTTATTAGCAGTAAAGATACCTTCCGTCCTTGATCCAGTTCCTTTCTAAGCTTATTTTCTTTGAGGATTCCTTGTTAGTATGATAATTAGTGAATTGTAATTATGTCTGTGTCTTGAGTATTAGTATTGACTGAGTGTTGCTTGTGAGTTTGTAAGTGTTTCCTAGTTGGACATGTGAGCAGTAGGCCTTGATCTAGAATTAACCCATAGCATAGTACCTTGTAACAATGGTTCTAGGATAAGTGTCATTATAGTACTATAAGTAGAAGGAGAGTATAGAGTATCAGTGATATTTCAAGAGTTAGTATCAGAGCCAACATACCCGTCCTGGATAATCATGATTAGGCAATTGGATGATCTACGTGAACAATTAGGTATCAAGAAAAAAAATTATGTTAAGAATTAATGGAGCATGATGTTCAATTTGATGATTGATATCGGAAGTGTTAAGGGTAAGGAAATATATACGCATAAAGTTAATGAGATGTCATGAGTAGAGAAATATCGGAATAGGTAATGAAGATGGTGAAGCGTATCACGGATTAGTTTAATAGGCTTTAAAGGATTAAAAGAAATACATATACAACCATCGAGATGAGGAACCATATACTTGCCCATGAGAATAAGAAAAATGAGTGTTATAAAAGGTACAGCTAATCATGAGTTCTAATAAGTTTGAGGAGATGATACAATAATGAAGCTAGTGATATAATACCAAGAGTGCTAATGATTCTATATCGAGGATTAGTCGAGGATGACGTTAGTAACAGTAAGCACCCTGTATGATGATAATTAGATGATATACCAGTTGACATAAATTGAAAATCATGAAAGAAATTTCAGGTGATAATAACTTTGATCAATGGAGATAATGGTGCAAGTGATTCAGGCAGTACAATTTTAGTACCCCGTTGGCAGTTGTAGGCAATAGAGGCATTGAGTGCACCTTGAGTATCAGAGACCGTGAGCACTGATATGTACATTTGTGGAGTTATAAATTAAAAGGTGGAAATAAAATTTTATTTTTAGAATAATTGAGGAGTTGAGATTATGTCAAATTTTTTTTTTGGATTTCAAATACGAATTCAATAAACATGGTTAATGCTACAAAGATTTTAGAAGTGATTAAATTTTGTTTCGATGTTGAGTATCAAATTTTGAGGAGGTATATACAATTCATTTTTAAGTTGATCGAGAAGTTAAACCTTGACGATTATTTTGAGGATTAATTTTATGGTAGATAAGAGATATGAATATTAACATATGAGTAGATGATATACATGTGTAAGGATCTGATAACTTGAGCAGGATTGGGATGGCATCGCAGACTGACTTGGGTGTCCATCTAGATTTGCATTAGAAAGGGTTAGCACTTAGTATGGTGTTACACTTGGTGTGCACTGGAGCGATGAGAGAATAGTATGGACAATTGTAGTAGGAACGGGAACTGACAGAGGGTATGGTACTAAGAAGATAGAGGTATCAACTTAGATGTATTATTGAATCCTGGTTATATTAGAAATTCTTGGCATCAGATTTAGGTGTTAATAGACATGTGTGTGCACATGGATATATTCATGGATCTTGTGGATAAATGACTAGTTGATATGGGTACCAGTGTACATGAATAGGAAATTAGTTAGTGAATGTGCTAGAGTTAAGTGTTGTTAGAGATAGTAGATACTACAAGTAATGTGTTAGCAGGTTCTTTCTTTTTCTCATGATGTTTTTGTCTTTTGATTGATTTATTCCCTAGTACCGTGGGTTGTATTCGTGATTTTTCTTGTTAGGATATAGTTAGTAGTACACCCTGACAGAGAATGCAATACCATAATAAGACAGACCATAACCATGCATGTTCCCTCTAAGTTGGTTGTTGTAAGACTGTGGGCAAAATTCTTCTTAAACCATGATCATTAGAGTTTGGACCATAGCAAAGATCTATGACAAGGTTATGACTTGACAAGAGACACGAGATGCTAAAATTTTGGAAGATAAGCATAAAGAATTAAGGATTAATATGGCAGAGTTGATAAATCATTGATTTTATCAAAATTGAGATGTGATTAAATTATCATTAGAATTCGAGGATAAACATTAACTTAAATGGAGAGTTAAGAAATTCACAGGGCAAAATTGAGGATTTATTAACTTTAGGAAGGTCTTGATATGATTAAATTGATTATTAAAATTTGGAAAAAAAATTGGAGAGATTATCATTTATCTATTTGATTGCAAGATAGAAATTTTATATTTTATATTATGAATGTTGCGTTGAAGATTCTGAAAGTATCGCATCGTTGAGTATTTGAGGAAAAAGAAAATTGGGAAATAAAATCGTTAACGGAATGGTGTCGAATTCAATTCTCGGAAAAGGATTTATATAAACATCAATTGAATTTGGGTTAGAGGAGTAAGATGAATGATGGATTAGTGTTTAAAATTTAAATTTGGGATACAAAATTTTAAATGCTATACTTATACATTGATTGGAATTCAATTGGAGGATTGGATATTAAAATCCTGGAGTAATTAGATACGAACTTAAATTTTGGAGGAGATTATGATAAAAATTTGAATTTGATTTTAAAACTTGAAGATTTTTCGGAATATGATGATATAGAATTTTGAAAGGTTGTGAAATAGCAATATGGAATTACTTCATGATTAATTGGTTTGAAATTTAAATTTTGATAGAAATAATATGATGAGTAAAGGCAATTATTGAGAATCCTAAATTTCGAGGACGAAATTTTTCTAAGGTGGGTAGACTTGTAACCTCCGATTTCCAATTTCCGAAATAATTAGATTTTTAATTTATTTTAAATACCAAGTTTATAAAATATTTTCTCCTTGAATTTTTGTATTTGATTTGGAACAATGTTTAATTTTAGAAGGTAATTAAAATCTTTTATAAAAATCATTTTTTCTAAATGTCGATTTCTTATAAATAAATAAATAAATAATAATGTATATACATATTTCTCTAGTTTCAAATGTTTATTGGCTTAAAATCATAAAATTAATTATTGGATAAATTAATTTAAGGACTAGTTGTTTCTTCAAAATAATTTTATATTTATTAGGAAAGTAAATAAATACATTTTATACTTTCTAAGATTTTGCGAAAATGGGTTTAATTAGTAGCTAATTGGAATCAGCTAGCCTTGGAAGCCTTAAAAATATTTTCTTAAGTTATAATATTTTCTATTAATTTTATGAGTTTACCGTCTCCCATTTCATCCTCATTTTTTTTTCCACATGAATTTATTCATGTATGATCTTGGTCCATTTGTTATTTGGGCCAACCCTCACCCTTTATCCCACACCTTCTCTCCCTATTTAAGGCTCTCATCACCATTCCCAAGAAACCCTAGCTAGCCCTCACAAATCCCCACAAGCCAACAAGCCATCACCACCATTTTGTGTGCTCGTGTCCGTGTGTCCAGCATCACCGTGTCAGCCGTGTTGGCCTCGGGTCCGACCCCGGGTGTCCCACCGTATCCATTTATTTCCTGTGTCCAGTTACAACTTTACAACCTGATTTTCGTGTCCGACACACCCGGACACAACCCCCACACCACAGCAAACACCCACCCCGTGTCCAACACCCGGACACGCCCACTGTACAGCGAACCCATCGTGTCCAGCCGACACGATGCACCCCGACACATCCACTAAACCTAACCCTAACCTAACTCCGGCGAGCGCCGGTGGCCGCCCAGATCCGCCGAGATCTCCTTCCGCTGAGTCGAGACGCCGGTTCCTCGAACCACCGCCGCCGCCGAGAAGAACCGCCGACCGCCTCCTCGATCTGACCCTAACCCTATATCAGACCACCTCACCCTCGAGCCGAGTTCGACAGCCGCCGCCGCCGCTGGAACCGAGCGCCGCCGCTGGAACCGAGCACCGCCGCTGAGTCGAGCACCCGCCGCCGAACAGATCCGCCGCCCCGAGTCGAACGTCGACCTCGCCGACGCCTGACCCGCGCCGACCCCGGTGGATTTGCTCCTCCGTCGACGACGAATGTGAGCTTCTCTTCTCCCCCTTTCTTCTGTTCTGTAAGTAAAGAATTAGTTATAGTGTATTAGTTAATTAAATGTGATTAGTTAGTTAATTAATTAATTAGATTAGTTAGTTTAATTAGTTTAATTATAATAATTAGAATAGTTAATTTGTATTAGTTAGTTTAGTTAATTATTTATAATCAGTAAATAAATTCTTAATCAGTTAATTGATTTATTAATTAATTAGTTAGAAATTTCATATAAATTAGTTTAGTATATAATTAGTTAAAATACATAATTAGTTTGGTTTAGTTAAATAATTTATCAGTTATACATATTTTGTATAAAAATTTTGGTATATATACATATATGTAGATTAAATTTTCGTATTGGTATATGTATATGTATATATTTTGTATATACTTAATATATTTCAATATAAAATTGGTACATATGTGCATATCTATATTTTCAGTATATGTTGGTAATTGTTAACTGGTATATGTTTAACAAAAACATAATTTGGCATATATAAATAAATGTAGCATAATAATATATTTTTGGTATAATTATAAATTGGTATAGTATAATATAAATACGTATTGTATCCCTTTTCAATGAACTATGTCTATATAGATATACATTCAAGTGTTAATTATTATGCTTATATATACATTCAAGTATTATTTATTATGTTTATATATATATACACAAGTATTATTTATTTTAAAGTATATATATACTAGTATAAATTAAATTCATGTATTAGCATAGTCATTGTACTTTGGAATTTAGTAGATATAGTAAAATTCTAACTTGGCTTATTTTTATGACTATACCTTGTATAACGTATTTCCCAGTAGCTATTGTAATTAAAACATACAGTATTAATATTACTTAAGGTATATATATATACACTTATCTATTTTCGTACCAAATGTATTTGATGTATATGTTAGTACAATGTGCACACTTCTATGTCTCTAATAGACGACCCTAGTTGACTGAGTCCCATGCCTGACATGGCCCCTGAGTTAGTATTTGCTTGTGTGTTTAGTATAGCTTCTGATGCAAATATTGTATTGTTATTATATGTCATTAGGACTGTGGGTTCCTCCAGGCGACACTCTGGAACAGGACCTCGGTATTCACCAGCTAAGGACCAAAGGCGAGTACATTCTCTGATTAGTTTCTAATTTATGATATCTCCTATGTTCACTGTATCTAGTATAAATATCCATGTTCCTGACACGTTGGTTACACGGATTGGTATACACGGATCTCGTCATGAGATGTTATTCCTTATTCATGGTGTAGCTTGTACAAAACTTGTTCCTTGATATTTTGTGCATGTACAGACACTGATTCCCGGGGAGATTTGCTACCTTCCTAGGAAATCCCGTGCCATAGCGTACCATGATTGGATCTACTATACCAGTCGGGGGTTTGGGGAGTACTTTAGTGTAGATATGTGACCATACCCAACTTTATATGCACCATAGCTCACCCCACATCTCACGTCGGGTGCGGCCTGACCATTTACATGCTCCATAGCTGTTACGTGTGATTAGCCTGATCTCTACATGCATCATAGCTAACCAACGGTTACCCTGACTTTATATGAACCATAGCTAATCACATGTAACCAGCCTGATCAAGTTCCCAAGCCGATCACATATTAAAGCTAGTACTCACACACTTAGTCATAGGGTTCTTGCTCATTGACATATTGTTTCTTTTCCTGCAGTTACTTACAGTATTTCCAGTATTTCTTTCATTGTACATTTTTCGTACCTATACATGCATCTTGAATATTTTCATCTAGAACTGCTACATAGTTTATGTCATTTATATAGAACTGCTATTTAGAGATGTACTTTGCTCCTTCCTGACTGGAAAATATTTTTCCAGACTGTGACCTTAGTAGACTGGGTTCCGATACACTTGGGGATTGGAAGTTAATGATTGCAGGTATGATTATTTTGTCGTTAGACTTGTCTTGTATTTCTTGTTTGCCTTGATATCTCATCGTGCTTTAGTTTATGTGATTGAGTATTTCTAGCATTATTTTGTGATATCCATGTCTCCTTATGGAGTTGGGTATTCACGTGAGTTTGATTAGATAGTTACATGACCTAGACAGCGTTCTATCGCCGATGCTGCGGCGTAGGCTGGACGTACCCACGCACTCGTGCCCCTAAACCGGGTGCGGGTCGTGACAGCTACATCTAGACCTGCCAACGACTGAGAAGCCCACTCCTCTGCCAGAGCGAGTTTTTCCTTCAACTTGCGGGCCCTCGCTACGTTCCCTTCATGCTCGGATTGGCACTTCGTCTGAATAGCAAGAGCCTCCTCCACGACAGCTTTTCTTAGATCCATCTCCAGCTTATGTGCTTTGATGGAGTTATCTAGGCTTTCCAGCTATTTAGTAAGTCACGCAGTCATGAGGTCGTATCTGACCTGGACCTCAGCTTCAAGGCTGCCCCGAGCCAGCTGCAAGTATTCGATAATAGGTTGCTCCAAACCATTAACCATCGCCTCCAGGGCGTCAGCTACCCCAGAATCGCTGAACTCCCTGACCGCCCCGATCGAAAACTGAGAAGCCTTCTTCAGACGCTCGAAGTCTAGATTCTTCGCCAACACCATTGATATCAGCGTTTTCAAACTGGTGTAAAAGAGGCTGGTATATTGCTCGGTCAGCGCAACTAGATCCGATTGGATGCCAGGAGTGGCCGCGATATTGGCGAGTCCCCCTCCAGGAATGATTGCAGACGAGGTGGCCACAGTCGCTGCCTCGACGGGTGGTACGACCGAAGAAGGTGCGACAACAACGGTCGACGTCATCGGCATACTCGCGAGAGGCGAGGTCACGATAACAGGTTCGTCCTCCTCTTGAGATGACGAAACCCCCCCGGGCGAGCTGGCCCCCGAAGATATTTCCTCCTCGAAGTCGGGCGCCTCTGTATCATCGCCAGGAGCCCGAGTAGAGCCAGAAGGCGCTTCAACGCTATACTCCCCGTGGACGCCGTCCCCTGAGAAGAGGACAAGAAAGTTGATATCAATATGATGGTAATCTTTCTAAAAGGAGGCATAAAGATGACATTTACCCGTAGCCAACGATATATATGTCGCATCTGCAGCCCACATAGCTAAATCACGCCTTAATGACGCAATAAGAACTGTCATACCTGGAGAAGGGGGTGGGCCCACCGACACCACCAGGTGCTCTATCGAGCCTTCACCAAGACGCGGTCGAGGTTCGTCAGCCAAAATCTCGCCAGGCTTGCTCACGGACACGGCAGGAGTTTCATCCGTTGTTGGTCTAGGGAAAGATTCTCTCATTTGCCTCGGCCACGCAGGCGATTTCGTTCCACTACCGGAGGCGGTGGCAGCAACGGCAGACTCAAGCAGGGGTTCTCCGGCACCGCCAGCCAAAACTGGGGGTCCCTCTCCGAAAGGCGAGGAACCTCCAATCAAAGAGACATCCCCAACAGGGGAGACAGCAGGTTCCTCTCTAGGAGCCTCAATACCAGGAATCCGGAGAGAACGATTAACCGTCTTCTTCTTCCTCTTGCGAGAGGAAGTTTGCTTCGAAGTAGGAGCCCTTCGCTTCCCAAAGACTGCCAAAGCCCCCGCAGGCGGAGGCACTTCACACCTCGGCACCCACACCAGAGGCTCATCGGAGTGACGGACCCCTCACCCTCGTTAGACGAAACCGAGGGGACTTCTACTCTTCCCCCAGGCTTGGGAGAAGGCACCCTAAAGCTTCCACGCATGTCAAAATCGCAATGGAAGGTGTTGAACGCCACATAGAACTGGGCATACGAATGGAGGATGCGCAGCTCCGTGGAGAGTGTGACCACTGGCACGATAAAGATTGCTCCCGTGCAACCCATGATAAAATATCGCCATCCTCTGACTCCATCAATGAGTCCACCCCTGGACCTGAAGCTGGTGACGGCATTGCCCACGTGCAGCTGATCGTACCCAAACTGCCTGGCAAACCGACTAGGCAAGTAGGGCTCGAAGAAGCAATGATCTTCGCTTCTGTACAGCAAATGGGAGGGTCTGATCCGGAGAAAGATTGGTCTTCTCTCCACCTAAGTCCTCAAGCCTAATTCTCGACTGATTGCGATGTACAGAAGGGACAGTGCAGAGGAGCTTCCAGCAATGACCGAGGCTCAGCACCAGCCGACAGTCTAAAACTGTGTTCATGTTCCAGGGAGAGTCCTTGTAGTTCAGCAAGAAACTACCCCCCGAACTACTGCCAGGGCCGGGAGACATCACCCGGGGTTGTGGAGAATTAACCATCCCATCAAGTACAGGTATGATAATTCTACCCTAGGAAAGCTATCACGCCGAGCTTCATCGACGAGCAGTCCATCAGTCATGGCTCTCAGGCCAGCCTGTATATGGCACACCATGGCAGGGAGCAAGCCCAGTCTTGCCCCGAACACCAGACGCACGGCAGGCCACAGGATGTTCCGGTGAATGCGGTCACGGACGCGATGCCGGGCACCACGACTCGACGCAGCCATATGGAGAGAAAGCCAGCCAGCCGGGCTTCCTTAGACAGAAGCCTGCGGCAGCGCCTCAAGTAACTGTAGGCCTTAGTGCCTTCAGGATACTTTCCTACCCCGTCATTGAGAATCTGATCTGGAGCTTTAGCATCCTCCATAAGATCCTCGACGACCTGGGCACTGAGCACGCCCAAACAGTTCACGGGCTCATTCTTGCCCCCCGAAACTTTCTCCGACTTGGCGGCCCTGGCCCGGTGGAAGAAGAGGTAGGACATCCACTTAGTGGTGTGAGCCAAATCAGAAGGCTCATCATAAAAAGCGGTGCACGTGAAGTAGTGGCACATCAGCTCCTGATACACCTCCACAACCCGAGGGTCCGAGTTCTCCAACTTCCGGTTGGTGGGAACATACTCTTCATATGGGGTATCCCCCATCGGCAGTCTCGAGATCACTGCCATCTCATGGAGGGCCAACCCCAACTCCCCCAGTGGAGTGGCGAAGGTCCCGGTGAGCGAAATGTATCACTCCATCAGTGCCAGAAACAGGTTAGGGTTGGGAGACAATCTGACACTCGTCGCACTCACAGCAGTATACAGTCCAAATGCCCTCTATCTCTCTCCAAAAATGCTTCAAGGCCCAGTCAACTAGGCAAGCCCATCGGAGGTTTGTTGGGGTGATCCACCCATTGCACCGAGGATTCTCCTTGGGGTATACACCCCCTCGCCCTATGAAGTTGTTGCAGAAAGTCGACAATTGGACCGGCTGGATCACTGAACCGTCTTTACTCGGGACGCTGCCCGGGCACAGTCCCCTGAACAGCGTCATAACGCCGGAAGGGCGGCTGACAAACGACCCCTGGTCAGCTCCTTTCAGATGAAAGATCTTCCCCGGCTTGCCGTGAAGATCGGGAGTCAGCGTCTACGACATCCTCCTAGAATGTGTCGCATGGGAGAAAGCCGAGATGGGATAATCTCTCGGCATCATTGGCAGATACAAGACCACACTCTCGGCGGGGAAAACCCAGGGTTCTCTCTTGGGCTTCGTCTGGGACTGTTTGTCAATCATATCCCCAAAAAAAAAGCCGGCTTGATGTACTGGTCCCCGTCTATGTACGTTAGGGGCTCCCTGTTAATCATGTTCAGCAACGTCCGCTCGCCCTGAGCCGATATCAAGATCTCCCTTCCTTCAGGATACTGGGGTCCGGAGATAGGAAATGTCACGCTGGACAGATCCTCCAGATAGTTTGAGTGCACCATCCCGGCAGCGGAACCCATCACCTCGGCCAGTGGAGACTCATGCAAGTTAACTGTAAAAGTGCAAGGACAACACATCATTACAAATCTTGCAACATAAAGACCAAGAAACGACAGTCTGCTTTACGCCAAGGTTATACAAAATTTGGTCATTTTACGCCGGAAGTCACATCCAGAAGCGTAATTGGCGGTATACAGTCTGTGCTTTACGCCAGACTGCCAAAATTCTAGTTATTACGCTGGAGGTCCCATCCACAAGCGTAAAACTAAAATTTTATAGTATACACCAAGTTTTCGGCAGTCAAAGCTTTTACGCTCAAAACTGCAAAAACATGGAGTTTTTATGCTGGCACATTAGAAATGTGGGCGTAAAAGATGAAAACGTCTCCGTGCGTCATCTTTCTCAAAGAGGCTATCAGCACAGGAGATGACCTAGCGCGGTCATGTTCAACGTGTGCGAAGGATTTTTCGTCATTCTTTGTCATCCCAAAAGCTCTACCTCTAAGGCCGGGTGCGCTACTCGTCGGCGAGATACTTCGCCCAGAAGAACGTTCACCTTGCCCGATCGAAGACTCTCTCGCTGGGGCAGAAGAACGAGAAGAAGAACCTATACTCTTTCCCTTAGCGGAGGGAATTTGTTTCGGCGCCATTTCTGAAAACTCGGAATGCTCGGAGAAAGAACGAGAGGAAAAACTCAAACAGTCGAAGGCTCTCTTTCGCAGAAGATGGATGAAAAGTTTTTCTCTCAAAAGCTTGGGATATATATAGAGCTCGGGTCGACTCCTCGAATCCTTGGACGGACTCCTCGAAACCCCAAACCAAATCTCACAATCAATATTTGGTTATGATTGGGTCCTACGTCAGCCTATTATTCAGAGAAGGCGGACAGTCAGCGAATTCGAAAAGTTTTTCGCGCAAAGCAGGTCAGCGGTTCCTACGCTAAAGAGCTTTCTACGCTCGACAGCAACAGATTTACGATTTTTACGCTCGCAAGCTATAAGTCTATGGTTTTACGCTCGGATGCCTTTGTGCTCGATAGCTTTTATGCTCGAGAGGCTACAAACCTACGACTTTACGCTCAGCAGATACCAAATCGATAATCTTACGCTCGGTGGTGCTTAGTTTACGCTCAGAAGCAACAGACCCGCAACTTCACGCTCGGAGAAATTTTCTTTTCAGAAGCTACAAATCTACAGTTCTACGCTAAGGGGATTTCTACGCTCGACAGCTACGAATCTACGACTTTACGTTCGACGGCTACAAGTCAGGTTTTACGCCCAGATGCCTTTGTGCTAAGTAGCTTTTATGCTCGAGAGGCTACAAACCTACGACTTCACGCTCAGGAACCACAAGTCTATGATTTCACGCTCGATGGTGTTTAGTTTATTCTCAGAGGCTACAGACTAATGATTTCATGCTCCACGACTTCCCGTATATCTGAAAGATATGCCGGCCAGATTGCGCGTACATCTGAACGATCCTCAAGGCGATCAATTGTAAAGAGTTCACACAGAAGATACTCGTTCTTGACCTCAAGATATCCCAAGTACCCAAAATATACAGAGTTCAAACATTGAGAAATTACTCTTCTTGGGTCAATTAGAGGTTCATCCAGACTCCAGTCTGAATATCTCGTCTATCAAGATGGCAACTCAGTTTGACAGCCATTTCTCGACCCTGTTCCAAGGGATTTTTGAGAAATCATTCTTGAAGACGAAGTCTGAACAAAAATTCTGTTCATCAGAAGTAAAAACAACAGTTCAGAGCTCTACGCGGTTCCTCAGTCCTAGCAGCAGGACAGTTCTAAATGTTCAAAATGCTCAAACAGCGTTCTATGGACTATTCGCTATGCGCAAAAGGATAGGACCTAGCACTCTTTCTATGCAGAGTCGGCTTAAAGACTCAGACGTGTCGAAGCTACACATATTCAGACTTCACAGCAACGTATGGCAAAACAATCACATGGAGAAGAAGACGATTTTATTAAAATCAAAATCATGATTACATATGAGGGAAATCTTGTCTACAAAGGGTTTTTTTTCATTTTTTTTATGGTTACATATGAGGGAAATCCCGTCTACAAAAGATTTTCTTGTCTTCATTGGAAGGCCGCCCCAGGATCTGTTCTACCGGGTTCTCGCATCGGTGCAGGTCTTCCTCTTCTTCCATGGCAGTTCATCGACCACCACAGTCATGAACAAGAAGATCGATGGCGGAAGGATACAGAATTGGACATGCATAAATGATGCAGATCCCATGCTCCGTACGCCATGATCGATCCAGTTGAGGCTTCTTTAAGACTCAACTCGATCGAGGACAGCAGTTACAGTTTGTCTGCTCTTGTCCGCGGAGGTCTCAGGGGGAAATATACAGCTTACAAGCTGTGTGGTCAAATGCGACCCTTCCTCTCTCCCGGAGAACCGTCATATAAAGTTGCTGATTATCCCGAGCAAGGGAGGCTAAGATATCCTTCCATGATCCATCTTTGCAGTGGACACTTGCTCGAAGACGCCATCTTTTTTGGCTCCTTACACGCTGGAAGAACATGATCTCCTTCTTCCTCAGGTCGACCCGACGAACTCCGGCGATCATCTCTGCGTGGTGATGGGAATGTGGGGAGAACGGGTTAACCCCCCAGCCATTTTATAGGCGAAAGAGATCACACCGGTCCCCAATAAATCTGCCATAAAGTTAGCATCGACCGTTTCAAACGCTCCATTCAGAAACGTTTCGAGTTACGAGGAGCGGTTCATGCTTCATTCAAAGCATTTCAAATTCCGAGGAATTTGAAAGCTTTGAAGGGGGTCTTGTAGAAGCATAAAAAATACGCCGGATGGCTATACGCAGCATATTGATGCAGAGCAGCGTGGACAGAGGCCTTCAGAGCCATCAAACGAGCAACAAAAATATTTTCGCTAAAACACAGCGTGAAATATTAAAAGCTCAAAGGACCATCCGCGTAAGTGCAGTACGTCCAAGCCGCTTCAGCGTAAACAGGGTGCTTCATCGACTTCTGGACGTAAAACCCATCCTCTTTGAAGTGTACGAGAGACGCTTCGTATTCTCCGAAGTGAACCTGTCAGATCCTGCAATGAACCTGACGTCTGGACTTCTGACAAAGGGATACTGCACGGCTACCCAGACGACGGCTATAATGATGGCACAATACTGCGACCCAGGCTGTCATTTACCGCCATCTCCTTGGCGTAAACTGCTTTTACGTGCACAAAGAGATACGCTCCCTTGTTTTACACAGGCAGACATGAGCTGTTTATGCTCCGCAGTAGACAAACCGCCTGCCACATCAAAAGCTGTACTTCGTACGGGGCTCGAGGCACGTCTCTACGACTGATGCGCAGAGCGGTGACAGTTTCTCGAGGCACATCTCTACGTCTAATATACAGAGCGGTGACAGTTTCTCAAGGCACGTCTCTGCGACTGATGCACAGAAGGCCTGCAGACCTTCTAAAATACGCCTCTACATTTAATGCACAGGATTGTGGCAAATCTCAGCATTTAATGTGAGAGATTTGATTATATCTTCAAAAGCTATAATTTTGGCTAAGACATCCACATCAGCACTCTGGCACATTACGCAGCGGCTTCTACGCCCATCAGCTTCTGTGCTCACTCGGCTTCCACGCCCATTCAACTTCTGTGCTCACTCGGCTTCTACGCCCACTCGGCCTCTATGACCACTCGGCTTCTACGCCTACTCGGCTTCTATGCCTACTCGGCTTCTACGCCTATTCGGCTTCTATGCCGGTTTGATAACTATTTGGCTTCTACGCCATGGTGACAGTTATTGGCTTCTACGCCAACCTCTTCTACACAAGGGATAACTACCTACGTGGCTTCTACGCCGTGATCTTCGCAGCAGATATACGCATTTTGTCCCCTTAGTTGGACACGCGTCACATGCTCACTCAAAAGGTCATCTATACGCGGGCATTGGTTATTTTAAACCGTCGTGTTTAAGGGTGTTGTACTTTCCACTCCTCGGTTCCTACACCGACGGAGTGGTCACTGTCACCAAAACTCTATAAATAGAGACCTCTATCAACGAGGAACATGGTCGACAAATTGGAGGGTCAAAGAAGTTAGGTCTGAAAACTGATCAAGAGATCCAGTACCAGATCCAACGGTCGAGAGAGAGAGAGAGAGAGAGAACCCGGAGCTCAGGCAAAAGAGTAGGGATCGACGACTTTGGCATCGTGCATCCACCCTCTTTTGCAAGCTTCGAAGCTGCTACCTGTCTTCCATGGCACTTCTTCAACATCGTGTGGTCCAAGGGCTAAAGTGATCGAATGCAGATCAGACACCTATAACAATATTTACCCAGATTAAATAAATTGTACTCCCGCATCCTCGTATAGGATCAAATTGTACAAGTTTGTTTGTAAACCAAAGAAGGCGGGTTTCGTGTAAACTCCATCTTGAATACATCTTCATTCTTTCGTTTTTCACCACAAACAATATCGCCGAATATTATAACCTAGCGACATTTATCGACGCTTATATTAGACGTCGTTAAATTCTTTCATATAGGGTTTTGACGTTTTATTTTATCCCACTCTTTCGTCCGCAAACTTTTAAATTTAGCGCATCTAACGATACTGTATACCGTCGTCAATTTATGCAGTCGGTTCAAATTTTGATTTTTTCCCTAAAATATCGCTTTTTATCGCTGGACGTCGCTATATAGCGACGTCCATATGAGACGTCGCAAAAATTCTGGAAATTCAGGTTGATTTGAATTCTCTTTCCCCTATAAATAACCCTCTTCACCCCTCTCCCAACTACCACTCCCCTTGCCCTCCCCTCCCCTACCCTCCACTCGACCCCCTCCCTCTCCCAACTCCCACTCCCCTCCCTCTCCCACTCCCCTTCCCCTCTGCTGTATACCGTCTCTGCCACCCACCTCCGGCTCTACCGCAACTTTCGCACCTTCCTCCAGTTTTGTCGCCTCCTCTGCGACTGGATCCGCCGTCACCACTTCGACCCCTCCGTTCTTGCCTCGTCGGATCTCCTACTCCTCCCCCTCCCCTACGACTCCTGCACCGTTGTAGGCAACATCGGCATCCTCCACAACTTCGACCACGACCCCCTCATCAACTCCCACCACATTGTCCTCCGCCTCCGCCGCGACTTCTGCGCCTTCCCCTAGTTCTGCCGCCTCCTCCGCGATTGGATCTGCCTCCGTCGTGCCCGCACCACCGACATCCGCCCGTACCGCCGGCTTCTTCCACCACGCCCGGCCTGCTCCTTCCATTCCTATGATGCCAAAGTCCCCATCATTACCTATATTGCAATAATTTATGGTTGTAATATCGATATCTCAACAAATATTTTATATACGGTACAAATAATTTATGGTTATAATATTTTATTATACAGTACTTATAGTATCTTTATTGGGATGATCATATGTTAGGAAGATAGATTATTGATTAGCTTTTCTGTGCCCTTGGAGTTTTTTATAAATTTTAACAATTCACAAAGAACCTCTTATACATGGCAAAGATAATCAATAGCCTTTATTCCATAATATTTGAACATTCCAGTAAAAATACAATAAGTACTGTATTTCAAAAATAATAACGTTCAGCGACGTCTTGCGACGATTAGCGACGGGGAATTGTGTCGCTAAAAAATAGTTGTCCATCGCTAAGTGACGCTAAACTTCGCTATAATATTGATATGGCAATTTTTGCCATGTTAATATTTTTGTCGCAGAACGTCGCTGATTAAGTCGCTATTTTAGCGACATTTGGCGACACTTTAGGACGTTGTCGATGTACCAACGTCGAGACGTTGGACGTCGAAACTATGACGATATCATCACGTCGCAAATATACGTCACTATAGCGACATTTGCGACATTTTTCCTATCAGCGACTAGCTAAAATGCGATTTCACTGAAACGTCGCTAATTATGTTGCTAAAAAAAATTAGCGACATTTTTATGTATTTTAGCGACGTTTTTAGATGTCGCCAATTTGACTTATTGTAGTAATGCTTCCTTTAATGAAGTGTAAAGTCAATGTGCTCTTCGGATCAAAGCACGAGTTGTAAGAAGTTGCAAGTCTTCGGATCAAAGCTTGTGTTTCACTTGATAGTGGATTCAACTCCGAGCAAAAGTTCTCGGGATTGGATAATGGATTCAACACTGAGCAAAAGCACTAGTAAAAAATCTTGGTGCCCTCTGGTTGATCTTATTTGCTTTACTTACTTGCAATCTTTATTCTTTTATTCCACATACTTATTTTTATTGCTTGCATAATTAGTAGTTGGTAATTAACTTTGTCACTCTCCTAGTTTTAATTGGTAATTAGTGACATGGACTATATTCACCCCCCTTATTGTTGCCTTCAGCATGATCTATGTTTCTCCATGTCTGCAAGATGTGCTTGCCTACGAAGAAAGAAATGAAAGAGAGTGAACAATGAGGAACAGAGGGAGAAAAAGAGTATAAATAGGGTTAGGGGTTGGATGCAAGCCATTGGATCAAGCCATGATCTATCTTGGCCATACGATCAACCCTTGAATCAAATTCACACCCAACCCACACGGGTCCGGTCTAGACGAAGGCCGGTCAAGCAAGCAAGTCAAGTATGCACCAAATATGCGCCGGAAAGAGGGAGTGACATCTTGGCTCGGGGACAAGGAGGAACTTAGTCAAATGTTGAGGAGAGCAACAGTTTGGAGGCACGGGCGGCTCGCAGTCGATTGGGATTTCAACTTGCATGGGGGCGCGAACGAACTCTAGAGGGTGGCCTGACGGATCTGGGGCTCGGGGCCTCATAGGCTTCGATTGAGCGCATGGCTACGGGTCGTCGGATCGGACTCGCATCGGCGACCGACACAGAGGAGGGGCGGCAAGAAGAAGCAGTGGAGGCACGCGACTTGTTCAGGACCGGTCGGTTCAAATAAATTTCGGTTAAGACGGTTCACCAGTTAAACTCTGGTTCTGTAAAAAAATCGCCAATTCTGTAAAAAATAATTACGGTTCAAGTCAGATCGGACCAATTTTTTGGCCAAATCCGATCAGACCCAGTCCAACCATCGACCCAGTCCGATAATGACAACATTGGTTAAGAGAACTATAAAATTGATTAGTCACAATATATTTTTGGCTGTTATCTATATATTTATAACTGTTATTTTTTTTCAGAACTGTCAAAATTTTGGCAGTCCTAATATTATATGGACTTACAAAATTTTGACAATCCTTAATATAGATAGGAGTGTCAAAATTTTAGCAGTCCTATTTTTCAGGACTGCCAATGTCCCAGACTATCAAAAGTTTAACAATTTTAGAACTGTCAAAAATGTGTTGTTCTCTTATAATTTTTGTAGTATAGTTAATATTTGCCTACTTTTTTGACTCATTTTTTGAATGAGGAATATTTTACTCAATCCACTAATACAAATCTTCTATTATATAATGTGGCTTTCTTCTACTATATAATGCGGCTTTGAAACAGCTCAAAAGTGAGCCGTTTGTAAATTTCCAACATAATTTTTTTAATGTCACGTATGTATATCATTTAGACTCACTTAAAATTTTCTAAAATTCTATATGATTCAAATTCCTATATAATTTAAACTATGTAAATATATTTAAACCAACTAAATGATATTATCTAAATATATATATATCAAAAATTCTAAAAATATATTATAATAATTTTTAAATAAAATTATATTAAAATTATTTTAATATAATTTAAATTTTTATTCAATTATTTCAGAAAAAAAGTTATTTTTACGTGCATTTATTACTAGTGAAAATATAATACTCTCATCCATGCTAGTGTTTTTGGTGTGTGTCTAATCAAAATTTTATGTGAATAATTGAACATAGGGCTGGCCTGAGCTTATGGAAGCCAAAGACGAACTTTAAAAAATAAGATTACATAATGTGAAAACAAAACTAAAAACTAAAACAAAAATAAATATAAAAAAATTATATTGTTGCCACCAAAAATTGGACTAAGGATCTGTAATGTGCAAGTCTAATATGATAATCATTGAACCTTAATTATCTTGTGTTAATAATGGCCCATGATACATACTGATTCTATTTAGATATATATGTTGATGTTCTTTCAACCTTTCGGTCCTAGATCGTCGTCCAACTTGTCCTAAGCCAGGGTGGTCCTTGACTGACCTCTTGAACATTATATCCTTATATCAGATGAAAAATTGTACTCCGTAAATGAGAGACTGAAATTGATATTAGTTATGTGTATCCATCTAAGAGGAATTATCTATTTTTATTACTCAATATAAACAATTATGAAGACATATGACATTAGAACGTTTTCAGAAACAAAAGATTTAACAAATTCAAAGATGTAGTTTAAATAAGTTTATAGGATCCAACTCAAAGATCTGATGAACATGAAGAAGAAAATAAATTAACAAATATCTAAACAATCTCCCATACATAAATAAATAAATAAATAATAATAATGTTAGGTCTAACATGTCTCGTCGTCAATTTGATCTTCAGTGGACATACTCTAGATTCAGAATAGATCTGCTGTTATGTAATTCTGTTTTTTATTTCTTCTCTTTTCTTTTACATGTGAATACTTTCTTTTCTTTATTACCGATTAAAATTCACATGTAATAGAGTAAGAAAAAAAATAAAAACAAAATTTGTAGGCACAGATTTGTTCTGCTCAAGATCGTCTATTAAATTTCAACACGCAACTGCCATATTTGTTTGATGCGAACTAATAAGTGGTTCAATTGATAAAACAAATACTGTACAAGAAATTAAGCACGTAATGATTAAGCTGATATCTGTAACAAATTAAATATTTATAATAATAACAATAGTAATAATAATAATAATAAAAAACATGTAAAGTATGCGATTACAATCCTATGTATCATACAATATCCTCACTTTGAAGTTATATTTGGCGCTTAATTTTGAACCAGCCACTGCACTAAAATAACAATTATGACGTGCAAGGGGTTTCTAGAAACCGGAATCACCTGAACATTTGGTAGCCAAATACCCACCTAATCCCAGTGGTAATATTAGTTGATCAACCTGTCATATAAGTCCAAGTGTTTGTCATACAATAATCGCAAGTCATGTCAATTCAATAATTGCAAGTCATGTCAATTCAATAACTAGAAAGTAAACATGATCACATAATATTTAATTTGATTCACGGAAAAAAAAAAATTTGTATAATTTATTATAAAAATGGAAAAGTATAATTTTTATTTAATTTTTTTTCAGTGTTTGGTAGAATAAAAAAACTATTTAGAGAAGTTTTTTTTTTCAGTATTTAATTGTTGTAGGAAAGAAATTTTTTTTTTTAATATTTCCATAATTTTTTTGTCTTTTAAAATAAAAAATAATATTAAAAAATATGTGTTGGTAAAATAGACAATAACATCAGGCTATCTTGGTCTTAATTTCTTGCAATAAATGCTGAAAACGAGAGAAAAAATCAATCACATGGATTATGAGAGGAACTATTTTTCTACATAATTTTTTCTCTGTCTGAAAAATGCTTCTCAATGTTGTGGCTGCCAAATAAAGGAAAGGAGCACGTTTCCTTTCTCGATTCCTTAAATTTGTGAACCAAAATAGGCCTAAGTGCACGAGTCATGCACTTTTCTGATGGCATTTATTGTCTATCTTATAAAAAAAAAACTGTAGAATGCCTAAAAATGTTTGTCGTCTTGAATTAAGTATACTCTTATCTAAATAAATAAAAAATTAAAATATTTCTATCTATCAAAATATATATACAAAATCTATAAAAGAAAATTTTTAATTAAAATATAGTACTTAATATTAAAATTATATTTAAATCACATATATACAAAGTTTTAAAAATATCTCTATAATAAATCTTAATTAAAATATATTTAAATTATATTTAAACTATTTGATGTAATTTAGATTTCAAGCTAATTTTTTAATAAGATCAGAAGAATTTTTTTTTTTTTTGGTACGTGCAACGCACGTGAACGTGACCAATATATATAATATTGTTGAGTTTTGTGTTTCAGTTTTTGACTTCTCCCTAAACAAACATTTATGGTACTTGTTATCTAGAATCAACTCCACCGATTTTACATGGGCAAGTTTCATACTATAATCAGAAGGCCCACTACACCTTCAATATGATGGTTCATAATTTACATATTCCGATTTCGCCAAAGCGATAAGTCTCAACCGGACATGATGTTGCACAATTCTAAGTTGTGATTCTACATGGCGTGCTTTTGTATATTTATAAATAGTTATTTTGTAGAAATTTGCAGCAGTTAAAACATATAAATTGAATTACAACATAATACAGAAGAAATAACTTTTTATTGATACTTTACATATAATTGAGTATAAGAGTGTCGAACTTGGCTTACTACTTGAAACAACAAAATGAGATACATCGTTCCATACATTATATTTTTTACAAAATATAAAATAAAAATAGCTTCATCGAAAGTCTTCAAAATGAGATTTGAAGTTCAAAATATGAACAAAGCTTCTGCATAACTCGACGAGCTTTCAACACCTCTGCACGTCTCATTGATTCTCAGCACTTGTGAAGACGTGAGTCAGTACATTAGAAATGCACTGATGAGCTACGAATTAATCCAACTCACCAAAATAAAATAATCATTTAAAAGCATAGAATATTATTAGTGATATATCTATCTTATTTTAGGTCAATTAATTATTCATAAACTGGAATGTAACAACCTAATATGTAGATTCTTACCCGTCTAACAACCAAAATCTTAATAATGCTAGAAGATGGAGGTGGACATCTATAGGTATAACTATGAATTCTAAGTAAAATTATTTTTAATAATTCCAGTACTTTTGTGGCCCCGTACAAATCTTATTTGGAAAACTTGGATTTCATTGAAGGTCGGATTGTTAGTATGACTTTCTCTAAAGAACTGATTTGTCACTCATAAGAATTTACAAATATTTTACTTTGCAATACATGTGTTATGTGTGGTTGATACAAAGAGTCTATATTTCACATCTTCATTTGTTGTGTCTAGTATGTACGTTTGGGATTGAACACGGGTTGAGTTCGGCCCGATCAAACTCGCTGTATTTTGCTCCAGAATGTTTGGCAAGGTCCAAACCGAACTCAGACTGAATGCGATTCGGTCGGGGCTGACGATTTTTGGCTTTTAATCTACGCTGTTGGATACCAGTGACAACCATATCTGATGGACTATTTTGAAAATTTTCTAAAACCCTAAAATATGTTTCTCATCCTATTTATACTGGTTGAGGGTGGAGGTACAAAGAAGATCATAAGGTGGAAGATTCATCATACTTGTCCACAGAAAATATAAAAAAGAGTCCATACTTTGCTCTTAGACTTCGTCATCCAAGATAGAAGGAATAGGAGATAGATCTAGGAGTTGTCCCTTCATTAAGGAGATCGCTACGGGTAGGGTGAGTGGTTTCAAGTTGTAATCGATCTATTTCTTTCTTTTTGAGTTTGATGAGAGGGTTGAACCTTTGGGCAAATGGTTCATCATTATTTTTTTTATTCAATATTGTATCTTTTATCGAAAGTTATAAATATTAGAATTTGTCCAGGTGACGTAGTCACCGAAGATATATGTTGTTTGATCTATCTTGGCATTCATAGTAGATTAGTTCGTTATCTTCAGGTGGGTTGATAGCGCTTCTGTATCCATATTCGTGGCTGAGTCCAGTTCATGTCACGCACGGGTTCCCAACAAGTGGTATCAGAGCGCTTGTGTCACGCCCCAGTCCCAAAATACGTAGGACTAGGAGTACGTAACACGCCCAACCGTATGTATATGAACTCCAATATATGGAAACCATATACACACGTACGCTGTTTATGAATATCCAATCCACCAGTGGAAATATACTGTCACAACAAGTCACATGCAATCTAGATCTCATCCACAGCACAAATAATCAGTAAGAAATAAAGAGCTGGATAATAACTGGATATCAAAGATAGTATCAAGTCTGATAGTCGGGTGGAAACAAATTCACTACAAAACGACTATACTGAAGTAGCAAAAAGATCTCTAAACAACGGTAATAAAATCATAGATACTCCGAGGGTAAGATCTCCTCAGTCTGGTAAGTAGCATCAGGTCCAGGATCGTACTCCTGTGGGTAATCCTGCTCGTCCATATCTGGAAAGGGACCAGGTCCTCAGAGGGACGTAACAAGATACATAAAAACATGCCAATAAGTTCTGAAATATAAACATCCAATGGGTCTCCTAACCGTCTAAGTGAATGCAGTTTGAGAACAACTTTCCACCAAGTGGGCTATCTGGCTAAAATATGGGATTGGCGTGACCCTCTCAGAGAATCAGGAGCCTCAAAGCATGTCGTCTTTTGAACGGCAGAGGCCGCCAGTAATATATAGTGGTCATCATCACCCGTTTCTCTGGTGGAGAATCCGGACGTACAGAAAAAAGTACAAAGGAGCCCAAATATTTTACTTATTGTTCTCCCCACCCCATGCTCTAAGTAGGCCATATCCATGACATGATAAATCCTCTAAATAACTGCCAGGTTTACTAGCATACAAAGTTTCTATCAGCAGTTATCCCTAACGCACGGTACTTACGTACAGGAAGCCAACCCGATACGTACTCCGAGGTCTATATGAGACTCACAAATCGTGTAGCAACTGTGTCACGGTCAATGAACCTACTGATGCTCCCTAAAACTGGGTGGTCTCATAAATAGGTCCAGAATCTACAAAATAAACATCTATATAGGCAGAATTAAATATGCATGTATCAACTGGAATATAAATAATTGTACAGTGGCAAGGTATACTTGCCAAGCAAAAGTTCTATATAGTGCACGTCCAATACTGTTAAGTTGTAGTAAGAAGAAGTGGGTTAGATTTTTAGAGAGTTGTAATTATATATAGGAATAAGGAGGCGGTGGAATTTACTTAATGGTTAAGAAACTATTGCCACTGTTGTTTTCCTTTTATTGGTTTAGGTGTGCGGTTGAGGAGATTTTTAAGGAGTGGTGGAATGAGAGACTTACACGTGTGGAAAAGCAAAGCAAAGCAAAGTTAGGTTTTGCTTCTGCTGCTGATATTTTCTTCTCCTAATGGTGTATGGTTTGGGTTTTACGCGCGATGAAAAGAAATTACGCAGGGGTTGGTTTTACGTATAGAGAAAGAAAGAGTTTTACGCAGTATTTTGCTACTGCTGCTGCTGCTGCTTACGCACGAAGAAATATACCCGGTATGGTGAGTGGTTTTGTTGTCGCCTGTTTACGCAGGGTGAGCTGCTACTGCTATTTCCTTATTTTACGCACGGAAGTGTGGTTAACGGGTTGCGGGTTTGATCCAATAGAAAATTCTATTTTTATTTCTTTCTTTTTCTTATTAATAATATATATATATATATATATATATATATATATATATATATTCATTTTTATTCATAGAAAAATTTCTATAAAAATTTATATTGGTGTATACGGTTAATCTAGCAACTGTCCAACGGATCTCCTACATGGAATAAATTTAAAAAATTTATAATAGTTTCATAAATCCCTTAGATGTATAATATAGAAATAAAAATATATTCCCTCTATTCATAATTACCATAAATAACTAATTAATCTGGTTTTCAGAAATGGGGGTTTACACTCTACCCAACTTATAAAAATTTCATCCTCGAAATTAAAACTAAGCCACGGTAGAAGTTAAAGATGGTATAGGTATAATATTAACAAAGTTAAATTTATACCTTGGTCAATGAATAGGTTCGGAAAATATTGGCGCATGTCATCCTCGCGCTCCCAAGTAGATTCTCCTGGCGAACCATGCTTCCATGCTACACGGATTAAGGAAATAGACTGATTTCTCAATAATTTCTCTCTATGATCAAGGATTCCCACGGGTTGCTCTTGATATGATAAGCTCGGCCCAAGGGTGATTTCTGAATGGTCGAGAACATGACTTCTGTCTACCATATATCGCTTGAGCTGTGATACATGGAATACGTCATGTACTCCCTCAAGTGAAGGTGGTAGTGCAAGTCGATAAGCTACTTCTCCCACTCTCTCTAGCACGTCCAATGGTCCAATATACCTTGGACTCAACTTGCCACGCCCTCCGAATCGAATAGTGCCTCTGGTAGGTGATATTCTTAAGAAGACATGATCGCCCTCTTTAAACTCCAAGGGACGGCTGTTTGTGGTGGAAAACGAAAGAATGAAGATATATTCAAGATGGGGTTTACACAAAACCCGCCTTCTTTGGTTTACAAACAAACTTATACAATTTGATCCTATACGAGGATATGGGAGTACAATTTATTTAATCTGGGTAAATATTGCTATAGGTGTCTGATCTGCAGTCGATCACTTTAGCCCTTGGACCACACGATGTTGAAGAAGTGCCGTGGAAGACAGGTAACAGCTTCGAAGGTTGCAGAAGAGGGTGGATGCACGATGCCAAAGTCGTCGATCCCTACTCTTTTGCCTGAGCTCCGGGTTCTCTCTTCCTCTCTCTCTCTCTCTCGACCGTTGGATCTGGTACTGGATCTCTTGATCAGTTTTTAGACCTAACTTCTTTGACCCTCCAATTTGTCGACCTTGTTCCTCATTGATAGAGGTCTCTATTTATAGAGTTTTGGTGACAGTGACCACTTCGTCGGTGTAGAAATCGAGGAGTGGAAAGTACAGCACCCTTTTACACAACGGTTAAAATAACCAATGCCTGCGTATAGATGATCCTTTGAATGAGCGTGTGACGTGGGTCCAACTAAGGGACAAAACGCGTATAATCGCTATGAAGATCATGACGTAGAAGCCACGTAGGTAGGTATCCCTCGTGTAGAAGAGGTGGGCGTAGAAGCCAATGTCTGTCACCATGGCGTAGAAGCCAAGCAGGCATAGAAGCCGAATAGGCGTAGAAGCCGAGCGGTCATAGAAGCCGAGTGGGCGTAGAAGCCGAGTGGTCATAGAGGCCGAGTGGGCGTAGAAGCTGAGTGGTCATAGAGGCCGAGTGGGCGTAGAAGCCGAGTGAGCACCGGAGCTGAATGGGCGTAGAAGCCGCTGCGTACCGTGCCAGAGTGCTGATGTGGACGTCTTAGCCGAAATTACGGCTTTTGAAAATATAATCAAATCTCTTGCATTAAATGCAGAGATTTGCCACCATCCTGTGCATTAAATACGGAAGCGTGTTTTTGAAGGTCTGCAGCCCTTCTATGCATCAGTCGCAGAGATGTGCCTCGAGAAACTGTCACCGCTCTGTGCATTAGACGTAGAGACGTACCTCGAGCAACTGTCATCGCTCTGTGCATTGGACGTAGAGACGTGCCTCGAGCCCCGTACAAAGTGCAGCTTTTGACGTGGCAGGCAGTTTGTCTACCGCGGAGCATAAACAGCTCATGTCTGCCTGTGTAAAACAAGGCAGCATATCCCTTTGTGCACGTAAAAGAAGTTTACGCAAAGGAGATGGCGGTAAATGACAGCCTGGGTTGCAGTGGTGTGCCATCATTATAGCCGTCGTCTGGGTAGTCGAGCTATATCCCTTTATCAGAAGTCCAGACGTCAGGTTCATTGCAGGATCTGACAGGTTCATTGTCGGATCTGACAGGTTTACTTCGGAGAATACGAAGCGTCTCTCGTACACTTCAATGCTGCGTTGAAAGAGGATGGGTTTTACGCCATGGAGGCGACGAAGAACCCTGTTTACGCTGAAGCATCCTGGACATACTGCCTTACGCGGATGGTCCTTTGAGTTTATACTTTACACTGTGTTTAGCAGAAAAAGCTTTGTTGCACGCTTGATGGATCTGAAGGCCTCTGTTTACGCTGCTCTGCATCAATATGCTGCGTATAGCCATCCGGCGTATTTTTCATGCTTCTACAAGACCCCCTTCAAAGCTTTCAAATTCCTCGAAATTTGGAATGCTTTGAATGAAGCATGAACCGCTCCTCGTAACTCGAAACATTTCTGAATGGAGTGTTGAAACGGTCGATGCTGACTTTATGGCGGATTTATTGGGGACCGGTGTGATCTCTTTTGCCTATAAAAAGGCTGGGGGGTTAACCTGTTCTCCCCACATTCCCATCACCACGCAGAGATGATCGCAGGAGTTCGTTGGGTCGACCTGAGAAAGAAGGAGATCATGTTCTTCCAGCGTGTAAGGAGCCAAAAAAGACGGCGTCTTCGAGCAAGTATCCACTGCAACGATGGATCATGGAAGGATATCTTAGCCTCCCTTGCTCGGGATAACTAGCAACTTTGTATGGCGGTTCTTCCAGGAGAAGGGAAGGGTCTTATTAGACCACACGGCTTGCAAGCTGTATATTTCCTCCTGAGACCTCCGCGGACAAGAGCAGACAAACTATAACTGCTGTCCTCGATCGAGTTGGGTCTTAAAGAAGCCTCAACTGGATCGGTCATGGCGTACGAAGCATGGGATCTGCATCATTTATGCATGCCCAGTTCTGTATCCTCCTGCCATCGATCTTCTTGTTCATGACTGTGGTGGTCGATAAACTGCCATGGAAGAAGAGGAAGACCTGCACCGATGCGAGAACCCGGTAGAACAGATACTGGTGCGGCCTTCCAATGAAGACGAAAAAATCCTTTGTAGACAAGATTTCCCTCATATGTAACCATAAAAAATAAAGAAAAACCCCTCTGTAGACAGGATTTCCCTCATATGTGATGATGATTTTGATTTCAATAAAATCGTCTTTCTTCTCCGCATATGATCGTTTTGCCATACGTTGCTGTGAAGTCTGAATATGTGTAGCTTTGACACGTCTGATTCTTTACGTCGACTCTGTTTAGAAAGAGTGCTAGGTCCTGTCCTTTTGCGCATAGTGAATAGTCCATAGAACACTGTTTGAGCATTTTAAACATTTAGAACTGTCCTGCTGCTAGGACTGAGGAACCGCATAGAGCTCTGAACTGTTGTTTTTACTTCTGATGAACAGAATTTTTGTTCAGACTTCGTCTTCAAGAATAATTTCTCAAAAAATCCCTTGGAACAGGGTCAAGAAATGGCTGTCAACTGGGTTGCCATCTTTGATAGACGAGATATTCAGACTGGAGTCTGGATGAACTTCCAATTGACCCGAGAAGAGTAATTTTTCAATATAGAACTCTGTATGCTTCGGGTACTTGGGATATCTTGAGGTCAAGAACGAGTATCTTCTGTGTGAACTCTTTGCAATTGACCGCCTTAAGGACCGTTCAGATGTACGCGCAATCTGGCCGGCGTATCTTTCATATGTGCGGGAAGTCGTGGATCATAAAATCATTAGTCTGTAGCCTCTAAGCATAAACTAAACACCATCGAGCGTAAAATCATAGACTTGTGGTTCCTGAGCGTGAAGTCGTAGGTTTGTAGCCTCTCGAGCATAAAAGCTACTGAGCACAAAGGCATCTGGGCATAAAAAACCCGACTTGTAGCCGTCGAACGTAAAGCCGTAGATTCGTAGCTGTCGAGCGTAGAAAACTTCTTAGCGTAGAACTGTAGATTTGTAGCTTCTGAAAAGAAATTTTTTTCGAGCGTGAAGTTGCGGATCTGTTGCTTCTGAGCGTGAACTAAGCACCACCGAGCGTGAGATCATCGATTTGGTATCTGCTGAGCGTAAAGTCGTAGGTTTGTAGCCTCTCGAGCATAAAAGCTACCGAGCACAAAGGCATCCGGGCGTAAAACCATAGACTTATAGTTTGCGAGCATAAAAACCGTAGATCTGTTGCTGTCGAGCGTAGAAAGCTCCTTAGCGTAGGAACCGCTGACCTACTTTGCGCGAAAAACTTTTCGAATTCGCTGACTGTCTGCCTTCTCTGAATAATAGGCTGACGTAGGACCCAATCATAACCAAATATTAATTAGAAGATTTGGTTCGGGTTTCGAGGAGTCCGTCCGAGGATTCGAGGAGTTGACCCGAACTCTATATATATCCCAAGCTTTTGAGAGAAAAACTTTTCATCCGTCTTCTGCGAAAGAGAGCCTTCGACTGTTTGAGTTTTTTCTCTCGTTCTTTCTCCGAGCATTCCGAGTTTTCAGAAATGGCGCCGAAACAAATCCCCTCCGCTAAGGAAAAGAGTATAGGTTCTTCTTCTCGTTCTTCTGCCCCAGCGAGAGAGTCTTCGGTCGGGCAAGGTGAACGTTCTTCTGAGCGAAGTATCCCGCCGACGAGTAGCGCACCCGGCCTTAGAGGTAGAGCCTTTTGGATGACAAAGAATGACGAAAAATCCTTCGCACATGTTGAACGTGACCGCGCTAGGTCATCTTCTGTGCTGATAGCCTTTTTGAGGAAGATGACGCACGGAGACGTTTTTATCTTTTACGCCCATATTTCTAATGTGCCAGCGTAAAAACTCCATATTTTTGCAGTTTTGAGCGTAAAAGCTCTGACTGCCGAAAACTTGGTGTATACTATAAAATTTTAGTTTTACGCTCGTGGATGGGACCTCCAGCGTAATAACTAGAATTTTGGCAGTCTGGCGTAAAGCACGGACTGTATACCGCCAATTACGCTTCTGGATGTGACTTCCGGCGTAAAATAACCAAATTTTGTATAGTCTTGGCGTAAAGCACAGACTGTCATTTCTTGGTTTTTATTTTGCAAGATTTGTAATGACGTGTTTTCCTTGCACTTTTGCAGTTAACTTGCATGAGTCTCCACTGGCCGAGGTGATGGGTTCCGCTGCCGGGATGCTGCACTCAAACTATCTGGAGGATCTGTCCCACGTGACATTTCCTATCTCCGGACCCCAGTATCCTGAAGGAAGGGAGATCTTGATATCGGCTCAGGGCGAGCGGACGTTGCTGAACATGATTAACGGGGAGCCCTTGACGTACATAGACGGGGACCAGTACATCAAGCCGGCTTTTCTCTTTGGGGACATGATTGACAAACGGTCGCAGACGAAGCCCAAGAGAGAACCCTGGGTTTTTCCCGCCGAGAGTGTGTTCTTGTATCTGCCAACGATGCCGAGAGATTATCCCATCTCGGCTTTCTCCTATACTACACATCCCAGGAGGATGTCGTGGACGCTGACTCCCGATCTTCACGGCAAGCCGGGGAAGATCTTTCATTTGAAAGGAGCTGACCAGGGGTCGTTTGTCAGCCGCCCTTCCGGTGTCACGCCCCAGTCCCAAAATACCGAGGGACCAGACGCGTGATAATGGCCAGCAGCACACACCGATGGACAAACCCAATTTAATGGATCCATTGGGGCATACTTAACCTGTAATACAATAATTAGTAGGTACAATAATATAAGTCACAGTCTGTACTAATCTCATCCACAACAGATAATCACAGATCAAATGCCAGAATAAATATAAATAAAATAAACTAACAAAACTGAATAAAAGTGTCTCGGAGAATAATCCGAGAATAAGTCTGGTACATCAATGAGATAGACTGGAAATAAAATAACTATAAACTGAAATAAATGAGTATCTCAAGCCAATACTCAAGAGAAGTCCTCTGGTACAATCTTGTCCTCAGATCCTGGTTCTGCTCCAAGGTAGGCACCTGCTCCTGCTAATGCTAAAGCTCCGGTCCCGTATACCTCCGGATAGATCTCGTCAGCTATACCTGGGGACATAGTCCGGATCCAGGTCCTCAGGGGACATAGCAAGGTACAAGAAAGCTCATGCCAAAATAAATACAGTGCAGCAATAAATGAAATAATAGGGTAAATAAATAACCAGCTAAGTGATATGCAAGTGAGAGTGTTAGTCATACTCGGGCTGAGACTACTACAGGATCAGTGTCGGAGAAACCCATAGCAGTATTCTCTCGAAGGGCCAACTGATGCCATAGCTCTGTGTCAGAGACTAAGACACATCCAGATGTCAATATAGATAATCAGCCTTTGTTATGGTAATACTCTCCCCACCCAATAAAATCTCACGTCTCATGTCCATGACACGCAAAACCATATCTAATGTAATAAGTCTAGATAAAATCTAAGCATATAAACGGTGTAAGTCATAAAACTGTATCCTATACAAAATCACCATGAATAACTCAGGAAGATTTCGTCTCATGAACAGTGTCAAGTGTCCTAGGTATATTGTACTTGATAAGACAAGTACGAGGATGTAAAGGGTCACGAATGTCCATCTCTAGATGACAATACACAATACCGCGTACGATGTTGGCACCCGACTATAATCGGACGCTAAGTAAGTCACACGGTCCTAGGTTAAGCATGCACAACAATGTAAAAGAATCAAGAACAATATGTAACAAGACTGCAAAGTTTGGCAAGGTACACTTGCCTGGGGTCCTGGCTCCAACTGTAGCTCTGGGCTCAGTGTGATCTGCTGGTACTACTCCGGTTGCTGAAATAAACATCACCATTAGATTCAAAAAATATCAAATAGCTAGAAACGCCTGTCCTTACGTCCAATTTGGACACAGGGGCAAAAATGACATTTTCGGGCCAAAGCGGGGTCCACATGTGGGCCACTTTGCACTGAAAAGCGTGTCAGGGTCAAAGGTCTCCAAATTCACAAAACTTAGTGTCAACAAGTCAGGAACGATGATACGAATCCAACGGAACTTGCAGAATTGGATTCCGATGAGCCGATCACAAAATCGCCCGTCAAGTGGAGCCTGTGGGGCCCACGATACGTGATTTTGTCAACGTTCTCAGAATCGAACCAAACTTGGGTCACAGGACCAGCGTATCACTACAAGTCCGATGGCACAAGTTTTGTCTCAATCCGACGTGTGTACATGAAGTTACGACGTATTCCAGAATTGACGGATATGGGGCGGTGTCGGCGGATACGCGTTGATTCCGGTGTGCACGTATATCCAAATCAACTTCTGCGAAATCTCGCACGTCCGTATCAATGACGCGCACATTTCGGTGAAGACCGCGTGCGACCAAGTCGTCCCTTTGGCGGGCGCACTCAGTTCCAGGGTGAAACAGGGCGTTTGGTTTTCCTGTTTTTGGATCGCGGTTCGCGATCACCACAGGACGCGATGCACCGAGCGGTTTGCACGGGCACCGAGGGGGTCATACAGGCTAAGCGATGCAACTGACAGAATCAAAATTAGAGCTACGAGGAGGAAGATACAAGTACCTGAACAGGACTCCAGAAAACTGTAAATTTCGTGTCCGACACGTGTCCTGTGTCCGCACCGCGTCTATGGTTAGGGTTGTGTCCGTGTCCTGTATCCGTTGTTGGATCTTACTGTGTCTGTGTCCGGAGACGACGATGACTCGCCAGCGGAGGTCGACGCCTCCTAGGGCGTCCGAGTAGTGGTCAACGGCGAGGGCGGCTGGAGATGCGATCCGACGTGTGGTCGGGTTTACTACGGCGGGAAGAGATGTACTGGAGCGGCGGAGGGGACTGTGCTGGACAGCCGGGGCGGAGTCAGGGGAGGAAGGGCGGAGGTCGAAGGGCTATAGGGTGGTCGGAGTCGAGGGGCTGTAGGGTTTCTTATAGGCGGGGGGGGGGGGGTCGAGCGGGGTGCTGCGGGTGTCGGGCACGGCGGAGGAGGGGGAAAAGGAGAGGGCTAGGGCTGTTGCGGGTGTCGGGCACGGCGGAGGAGGGGGAAAAGGAGAGGGCTAGGGCTGCTGCGTGTGTCGTCGGGGTGCAGCGGGTGGCCGAGGAAGGAGACGACACCGGTGGAGTCGACGGAGAGCGGCGGCGGGATCTGGAGAAAGGCGGTGGCGGCGGGGCACAGTAATCGAGGGGTATTAATAGACGGCTACAGTAAATCCGGCCAGCTAGGGTTTCAATTTGGGTTTCGGGTGCGGGTCGGATTTCACTCGGTTCCGACCCGACCCGACCCGTTAAGCTGGATTGGTTCAGTCAACGGTTTGGGTTGGTTCAGGTTTGGTTCAGTTGAACCGGGTTTATTTAGGGGTTTAATTCGGTTTATTTACTTAATAGTTTTTAGGGCTTTAAACGTGATTCCGGAGTCCAATAAATTCACCGAAAATTACCCTATGTCCGGTTTTCCATTTTACACCATAAAATATTATTTCTATAATATTTTAATATTAATTAACAGCAATTAAAAATTATTTAATTATCAAAAGACTATGTTTTAATTATAGAAAAATCCCAGAAAATTCCAGAAAATTGTGAAAAATCCAAATTAAAATTTCTTGAAAAAAATCAGGGGGATTACATCCGGCGTTGTGACGGTGTTCAGGGGACTCTGCCCGGGCAGCATCCCGAGTGAAGACAGTTCTGTGATCCAGCCGGTCCAATTGCCGACTTTTTGTAACGATATCATGGGCCGAGGGGGTGTATACCCCAAGGAGAATCCTCGGTGCAATGGGTGGGTCACCCCAATAAACCTTCGATGGGCTTGCCTAGTTGACTGGGCCTTGAAGTATTTTTGGAGAGAGCTGGAGGGCATTGGACTGTATGCTGCTGTGAGTGCGACGAGTGTCGGGTTGCCTCCCAACCCTAACCTGTTTCTGGCACTGATGGAGCGATACATTTCGCTTACCAGGACCTTCGCCACTCCACTGGGGGAGTTGGGGTTGGCCCTCCACGAGATGGCAGTGATCTCGAGACTGCCGATGGGGGATACCCCATATGAAGAGTATGTTCCCACTAACCGGGAGTTGGAGGACTCGGACCCTCGGGTTGTGGAGGTATATCAGGAGCTGATGTGCCACTACTTCACGTGCACCACTTTTTATGATGAGCCTTCTGATTTGGTTCACACCACTAAGTGGATGTCCTACCACTTCTTCCATCGGGCGAGGGCCGCCAAGTCGGAGAAAGTTTCGGGGGGCAAGAATGAGCCCGCGAACTGTTTGGGCGTGCTCAGTGCCCAGGTCGTCGAGGATCTTATGGAGGATACTAAAGCTCCAGATCAGATTCTCAATGACGGGGTAGGAAAGTATCCTGAAGGCACTAAGGCCTACAATTACTTGAGGCGCTGCCGCAGGCCTCTGTCTAAGGAAGCCCGGCTGGCTGGCTTTCTCTCCATATGGCTGAGTCGAGTCATGGTGCCCGACATCGCGTCCGCGGACCACATTCACCGGAACATCCTGTGGCCTGCCGTGCGTCTGGTGTTCGGGGCAAGACTGGGCTTGCTCCCTGCCATGGTGTGCCGTATACAGGCTGGCCTGAGAGCAATGACTGATGGACTGCTCGTCGATGAAGCTCGACGTGATAGCTTTCCCCGGGTAGAGTTACCATACCTGTATTTGATGGGATGGTTAATTCTCCACAACCCCCGGGTGATGTCTCCCGGCCCTGTTAGTAGCTCGGGGGGTAGTTTCTTGCTGAAATACAAGGACTCTCCCTGGAATGTGAATACAGTTTTAGACTGTCGGCTAGTGCTGAGCCTCAGTCACGGCTGGAAGCTCCTCTACACTGTCCCCTCTGTACATCGCAATCAGTCGGGGATTAGGCTTGAGGATTTATGTGGAGAGAAGACCAATCTTTCTTCGAAAGCTTTTAACTGGTTGGTCTGCATCCGACCACCTCATTTGCTGTACAAAAGCGAAGATCATTGCTTCTTCGAGCCCTACTTGCCTAGTCGGTTTGCCAGGCAGTTTCGGTACGATCAGCTGCACGTGGGCAATGCCGTCACCAGCTTTAGGTCCAGGGGCGGACTCATTGATGTAGCCAGAGGATGTCGGTATTTTATCATGGGTTGCACGAGAATAATCTTTATCATGCCAGTCGTCACACTCTCCACGGAGCTGCGTATCCTCCATTCGTATGCCCAGTTCTACGTGGCGATCAACACCTTCCATCGCAATTTTGACATACGTGGAAACTTTAGGGTGCCTTCTCCCAAGCTTGGGGGAAGAGTCGAAGTCCCCTCGGTTTCATCTGACGAGGGTGAGGGGTCCGTCACTCCTGCGGGGGCTTTGGCAGTCTCTGGGAAGCGAAGGGCTCCTGCTTCGAAGCAGACTTCCCCACGCAAGAGGAAGAAGAAGACGGTTGCTCGTTCTCTCCGGATTCCTGGTATTGAGGCTCCTAGAGAGGAACCTACTGTCTCCCCTGTTGGGGATGTCTCTTTGATTGGAGGTTCATCACCTTTCAGAGAGGGACCCTTAGTTTCGGCTGGCGATGCCGGAGGACCCCTGCTTGAGTCTGCCGTTGCTGCCACTGCCTCCGATAGTGGAACGAAATCGCCTGCGTGGCCAAGGCAAATAAGAGAATCTTTCCCTCGACCAGCCACGAATGAAACTCCTGCCGTGTCCGTGAGCATGCCTAGCGAGATTCTGGCTGACGAGCCTCGACTGCGTCTTGGTGAAGGCTCGGTAGAGCACCTGGTAGGCCCACCCCCTTCTCCAGGTATGACAGTTCGCATTGCGTCATTAAGGCGTGATTTAGCTACGTGGGCTGCAGATGCGACATATATACCGTTGGCTATGGGTAAATGTCATCTTTATGTCTCCTCTTAGAAAGATTACCATCATATTGATATCAACTTTCTTGTCATCTTCTTAGGGGACGGCGTCTACGGGGAGTATAGCGTTGAAGTGCCTTCTGGCTCTGCTCGGGCTCCTGGCGATGATACGGAGGCGCCCAACTTCGAGGAGAAAATATCTTCGGGGGCCAGCTTGCCCGGAGTGGTTTCGTCACCTCAAGAGGAGGACGAACCCGTTGTCGTGACCTCGCCTCTCGCGAGTATGCCGATGACTTCGACCGTCGTTGTTGCACCTCCTTCGGTCGCACCACCCGTCGAGGCGGCGGCTGTGGCCACCTCGTCTGCAATCATTCCTGGAGGGGGACTCGCCAATATCGTGGCCACTCCTGGCGTCCAATCGGATCTAGTCGCGCTGACCAAGCAATACACCAGCCTCTTTTACACCAGTTTGAAAACGCTGATATCAATGGTGTTGGCGAAGAATCTAAACTTTGAGCGTCTGAAGAAGGCTTCTCAGTTTCCGATCGGGGCGGTCAGGGAGTTCGGCGATTCTGGGGTAGTTGACGCCCTGGAGGCGATGGTTAATGGTTTGGAGCAACCTATTAACGAATACTTGCAGCTGGCTTGGGGCAGCCTTGAAGCTGAGGTCTAGGCCAGATATGACCTCATGACTGTGCGGCTTACTAAACAGCTGGAAAGCCTAGATGACTCCATCAAAGCACATAAGCTGGAGATGGATGAACGAAAAGCTGTCGTGGAGGAGGCTCTTGCTCTTCAGACAAAGTGCCAATCCGAGCATGAAGGGAACGTAGCAAGGGCCCGCAAGTTGAAGGAAAAACTCGCTCTGGCAGAGGAGTGGGCTTCTCAGTCGTTGGCAGGTCTAGATGTAGCGACTGGTCGACTGAGCACAGTACGCCGGGATCTGGAGCGTGCAGAAGCTGCCCGTGCTGGCTCTCTTTGGGCAAGGGCCGAACTGTACTTTATGAACAATCCTGAGGCACGGCTGGAGCAGGCCCGTGCTGATGCCTTGGTTTCCAGGAATGAGAGGATAGCTGCATTGGTACAGCTGATTCGCGATCTGACCACTCCCCCTCAATGATGTACCCTTTCTTATTTTTGCTTCCCAAATATAATTCTGCTCTTTTTGGGAATAAATAAAGCGAATCTTTTCTGACTTTATGGACCTATCATTTAGGAATATAAATGACAGATTTGGGCGAGAGTGATATCAGAGGTAGTATGAACGTGATAGACTCTTGATAACCTTTTAGCAGGACATATCTATTCAGAGGTCATACAGACATGATAGAATATGATCCAACTAGTTTCGTTTTGGAAGTAGTTTTGTCAGAATTGAGTTTTTCGCTATATTCCACTTGAACAGGGGAGGTTAAGCATAGTACCTTTTCAGGAAGTTACCATTGATAGGAGCCATTAACAGGTCTCCATTAGGCTGGGCTAATCGGTAAGCGCCGTTTGAGAACGTTGTCTCGATCACATAAGGGCCTTCCCACTTGGGCTGGAATTTGCCTTTACTCCTGTGAGTAAGGATCATCGGCCTTCTTACGGCTAAAACTAGCTCGTCGACTTTGAACACTCTTTCCTTTACTTTATGATTGAAAGCTCTGGAAATGCGTGCTTGGTAGAGCGTGATGCGCTGTTGAGCTTGGAGGCATTTCTCGTCTAATCCTTCTAGCTCTTGAAGCCTTAACAGGTCATTCTTTTCTTGAGTCAACTCATTAGTCACGGCTTTCCTGAGTGACAGGATCTGGATTTCAATAGGGAGAACTGCTTCGCTCCCGTAGACCAATAAAAATGGGATACAACCTGTCGGTGTTCATACCGTTGTGCGGTATGCCCAGAGACATTCACCCAGCTTCTCATTCCAATCTTTCTTGTTTGAACAGACGAACTTCTTCAAGAGTTTGATAATGGTTTTGTTGAAAGCTTCTGCCAAACCATTAGCAGCTGGAAAATATGCCGTAGAGGCAATATTATGTATCCGATTTTTATCGCAAAATCGATGAAATGCTTGGCTGATGAACTGAGGCCCATTGTCATGGATTATCCTTCGGGGAATCCCAAAGTGATAAATAACGTGATGCTTGATGAAGCTGATTACATTAGACGCCTTTACCTCAACAAGGGGGATCGCCTCTGCCCATTTGGAGAAGTAATCCGTGATGGCCAGTATGAACCGGTGACCTCTGGAAGAAGACGGATGAATAGGACCAATGATATCCATATCCCATGCTTCGAAAGGCCAGGATGCAACTGTAGGATGTAGATATTCAGACGGTTGATGTATGAAGTCTACATGAACCTGACAAGCTCTGCATTGTCTTGCATAGTTGATCGCGTCTGCGATCATAGTGGGCCAGTAATAGCCCATTCTCCTGATACGATCCTGTAGCTTAGGACCGGGCTGATGTGCTCCGCATACACCGTCGTGAGCTTCCCGGATAATCTGCTGTGCTTCGTCGTCAGAGAGACATCTCAATAGCAGTCCGTCGTAGGTCCGGCGATATAGGCATTGTGAAGATGCATCGAAGTAGAAGCGTAATGATCGTCTTTTGACGGATACTGCTTCTTTGGGGTCCTCCGACAAGATTCCGTATGCGACAAAATCTATGAAGGGACTTCTCTAGTCTCTTCTAGGGGGATTTATGTTCACAGCGTAGCTGCATTCTATATGAAAGTTGTTCTTCACACAAAATAAATCTCTGTTAAGAAGGATTACCGAATCCTGCCTTCTTATAGGAGTGGCTAAATCCGCAGCTAGACTGACTAGGGCATCAGCTTCCAGATTCTGAGATCGAGGTACATGCTCTAGGAAGAACCCTTTGAATGTCATGGCTATCTCGACCGTTGCTAGGTGATAGGGGATGAGGTCTGGATTCCGAACTTCATATATTCCTCTGACTTGATTGACGATAAGCAGAGAATCACCGAAAGCTTCCAGGGACTCGACCGCCAGCTCTTTGGCGACTTGGAGCCCGATTAGCAGAGCGTTGTACTCTGCCACATTGTTGGAGCATGGCTCGCTAAGAGAATATGCTCGGTAGACGACGAGTTTATCAGGAGTGACCAGGACGATTCCTACCCCTAAAACCATGTTTCCCTTGGGACCAGTCTTGGAGGCGCCGTCAAAGAACAGTTGCCATGCGTCACTTTCCATTACGGAATTACATTCTGCAACTTCGTTGGGAATGTCCTCGTATAATTTGGAGGCATCCGGGATCGGATGAGCGGATAGGAAGTCGGCCAGCACTTGGCCTTTGATGGACTTCTGCGGGACGTATACTATGTCATATGGTGTTAACAGCATCGCCCAAGTTGCGAGTCAGGAATTAAGAGCACTTGGCTTGCTCATCAGTACTCGAAGAGGGTTGATCCTGGAGATGATATGAATAGTCTGACCGGTGACATAGTGCTGCATTTTCTGGATAGCGAACATCAGAGCCAAGCATTCTTTCTCCACTAGGTTGTACCGGTGTTCGACTCCGACCATCATCCTGCTGAGGTAGTAGATAGCCTGTTCGTGACCCATATTGTTCTTTTGTGCAAGAAGAGCTCCCAAAGAATGATCCATCGCTCAAATGTATAGCAAGAATGGTCTTCCTATGACGGGAGGCACCAGAACTGGCGGACTGGTGAGATAGCGCTTGATATCTCCGAACGCTTGTTGACAGGTTTTGTCCCATACGAAGGATACACCTTTCTTCATGAGATGCAAAAAGGGCTGACATCTCCCCGAGAGGTTGGATATGAATCTCCGGATATAAGCCAGACGACCTTGAAATCCCCAGAGTTTCCTCAGATTGCGGGGCGGTCACATTTTTACGATGGCCTGGACTTTGTCAGGGTCCACTTGGATGCCTTTGGCGGTGATGACAAATCCCAAGAATTTGCCACTTTATACACCCAGAAAGGACTTCGTAGGGTTCATCTTGAGTTGATATTAGCGCATTAACTCTAATACCGTCCTCAAGTCTTGAATATGATCATCTTTGAGGCGGCTCTTGACGGCTATGTCATCCACATAACATTCTACTGTTTTGCGCAAATGCTCATGGAATATGTTAGTCATAGCCCGTTGGTATGTAGCCCCGGCGTTCTTCAATCCGAAGGGCATGACCGTTGTAGAAGCATGAAAAAAATGCTTGGAAGATCTACGCAGCATCTTGATACAGAGCATCATAAGCAGAGACCTTCAGAGCCATCCAGCATAAAACAGGGTTCTTCATCGCCTCCATGGCGTAAAACCCAGCCGCTCTCAAAGCAGCGTTAAAGCATACGAGGAACGCTTCGTATTCCCGAAAAGAAACTGTCCAGTCACGCAGTAAACCTGACCTCTGACTCCTGACAAAAAGTGCTGCACAGCTACCCAAACGACGGCTAGGAACGGGGGCAGACCCCTCGGGACGCGCTCCATAGTATGATGGCGGATCTCAGCATTTAATGCAGGGGATTTGGTTAAAATATCACCAAACCGGCGCTTACTAAAATCCCCCGGCATAAACCGCTCTTTCGCGTGCAAAGAGAACACGCTGCCTTGTTTTACACAGGCAGACATGGGCTGTTTGACACTCCGCAGAAGACAAACCGCCAGCCACGTCAAAAGCTGCACTTCGTACAGGGCTCAAGGCACGTCCCTCCGTCAAAACGCACAGAGCGATGACAGTGTCCCCTCAAGGCACGTCCCTCCGTCAAAATACACAGAGCGATGACAGTGTCCCCTCAAGGCACGTCCCTCCGTCAAAACGCACAGAGCGGTGACAGTTTCTCCTCAAGGCACGTCTTCGCATTTAATGCACAGGATGATGGCAAATCTCTGCCAAAGATTTGATCTCCAAAAGCCATAATTCCGGCTAAAGATGTCCACATCAGCACCCTGGCACGGTACGCAACGGCTTCCGCGCCCCCTCAGTCTCTACGACTGCTCGGCTTCCACGCCTACTCGGCTTCTATGCCTGTTCGGCTTCTATGCCTGTTCGGCTTCTAGGACCACTCGGCTTCAACGCCCATCCGGCTTCAACGCCCTCCCAGTCTCTACGACGACCCAGCTTCCATGCCAACTCGGCTTCTATGCCTGTTCGGCTTCTATGCCTACTCAGGCTTCTATGCCTGCTCGGCTTCTATTCCATGGTGACGGACATTTGGCTTCTACGCCAACCCCTTCTACACAATGGATACCTACCTACGTGGCTTTTACGCCGTGATCTAAGTAGCAATTGTACGCGTTGTGTCCCCTTAGTTGGACCCGTGTCACCCGCTCATTCAAAAGATCATCTATACGTAGGCATTGGTTACTTTAACCGTTGTGTAATAGGGTGCTATACTTTCCACTCCTCGGTTGCTACACCAACGGAGTGGTCACTGTCACCAAAGACTCTATAAATAGAGGCCCCTATCAATGGGGAACAAGGTCGAAGAATTGGTCAAGAAATCGATATCAGATCCCAGGTCGACAATTTGGAAGATCGAACAAGGTCACCGAACCGGAGATCAGGAGACAGAGAGAGAAAGAGAAGAATACAGAGCTCAGGCAAGGAGTAGGGAGCAACGACCTTCAGCATCGCGCATCCACCCTCCTTCGCAACCTCCGAAGCTGCATTCTGTCTTCCACGGTACTTCTTCAACATCGTGTAGTCCAAGGGCTAAAGTGATCGACCGCAGATCATACACCTATAGCAATTTATACCCAGATTAAATAAATTGTACTCCCGCATCCTCGCATAGGATCGAATTGTACAAGTTTGTTTGTAAACCAAAGGGCACGGGTCTCGTATAAACCCTGTCATTGAAATACACTTTTATTCTTTCGTTTAATACCACAAACAAGATGGCGACTCTGCTGGGGACATCTTTCTCTTCTGACGAGGAAGTAATTGCTCAACACGATGCCGTATCTGTAGGAACCGTGAAGAAGACTCTGGTCGTTCATTTTGACCAGTCTGCCTACGAAGACATGCTTCGGACTAGGGGTAGCTCTCACTCTATCTCCGTCCAAGACAACAGGAAGCTACGCAAAGTGTGGATGCCCAAGACATCCTCCGCCGTTCCTGTGGACTCTCCGATCTCTCCGATCTCTCCGACCAATGAGGTGGTAGCATCGCTCCCTCCGTGCCCCGCACGTAAAATTCAGTCTCCCGCTACGCGCGGTAGAGACAAAACTTCTGGTAAAGCCTCAGCGCTAACCCAGGAGTATCCACTGCGCTATACGCATAGAAATCAGTCTCCCGCTACGTGCGGTACAGACAAAACTTCTGGTAAAGCCTCAGTGCTAACCCAGGAGTATCCACTGTGCTATACATGCAGAAACCAGTCTCCCACTACGCGCGGTACAGACAAAACCTCTGATGGTGCCTCAACGCCAAATCAAAAAAATAGATCACGCTCCACGCGCAAGACGTCATCTGACCTCTACGACGAACCAGATGAGCGCTGCGATCTCCGCAAGGGGAAGCAAGCGGGCAAATACTTAACTCCTCGCCAGCAAAAGAATGATCCGCCTATTCTCCGGATTACACGAGAAGCTAGTGGCCAACTGAGGGCCCCTCCAGCTTTACGCCAGACTGAGCGAATCCCCAAGTTACGCCAGGCACAGTCCCTCGGCGTAAAACAAGCTCAGATCGCGGAAAGACTCCCTCCCAGGGGATTATCCGCCGCCCAGATGGCCAATCTGTTGTATATAGGTGGCATAGGGGAAACCATGGTGCCCATCCTCCGCATACCCGCTGATGAGAACAGAAGAAACAAGCCTTCGTCTTCTTCTTCTGTAAAACCTCCTGACCTGCGTACCTATTTGATCCAGAAAGACAAAGACAGGAGTCGTAAACAAGTTTTAGAACCCCTAACTGTCAAACGGGGAGCGATCGTATGGGAAGATGTAACAATATCTAATGTCATCATGATGTATGAACCATATGAAAATGAAGCCTTTATTGTCCCTCCTACCCGCGACGATCAGCATCCGATAGTCTTCAAACACAAGCGGAGCGGTCCGGTTGAACAGGAAGAATTCCGCGAGTCTGAGAGTGGGAAAATGCAAATCCACAGATACAGCCCACAGGCTTTGAAGATTATACAGAACATGGGTTATGATTTAAAATCAAAACAAGGCCTCAACTATGGAAAAGGCCGACGAACACCGTTGCAGAGTACTTCTCACCATCAACAAACTCGTTTCGGGTTGAGATATGCTGCAAAACCCAAAACTTCAAAATCTAATCCTGTACCACCCGAGGCAACTCCTGCTGAATCAGTTTCTTTGACCAGAGGCCACAGCGTGTCCGGGGGTAACTCACCTCGATGAAACAAAGCAGCATCCAAGGCTAGGGACGGAAGGTCCTCGAGAGTCGGAGATGATACATCAACGACAATCTTCCCGGAAGACCGTGAAACTCAGGCATCAGGAGCCCTGCGACAAAAAGGAACTTTCTCCTTCAAAGAAGATGACATAGTTGAAATCTTCAACATATTGAGAGGGGAACATAAGCTTCAGCTACCCGACATCAGATACCCTGAGAGGGCCGACAGAGTCGATGACCCAGATTATTGCCTCTTCTATCGGTACACTCATCACCCTACAAGGACCTGCTATGTGCTAAAAAGGAGAATTCTGGAATTAATCGATGCTAAGGTCGTCACTCTACGTTTATAAAAAAAAAACAAGGGAACGATCACTTCAGCAGGATAGCAGATGTGTACCTCCGTCCCCGATGGAGTCACAATCACAAAAGTTTGTCATGTTCATATTACCTCTGAATGAAACTTTCGACCGTCAATCGTCATGTTCATATTACCTCTGATATTGATTGTCATCTACACTTAACATCCGTACTTAAAATCTAAGCACGCCAGTGATGTTAAGTCCACAAAAACTGCCATGTCCGTATCACCTCTGAGCAGATGTGTACCTCCATCCCCGATGGAGTCACAACCCCAAAGTCGGAACCGTTCGAGAACGACCCCTGGGCTCAACAAATGGATACACAGTGGAAGTTCCGCTTCGAGCAGAGAGAGCCTCCCACCAAGGACGAAGTTATCCAAGTCAATGTTGGGGGTGAGCTCTCACCAAAGCCAATATTTGTCAGTAATAATCTTCCCCCGGTCGAAAAGGAAGAGATCATACAGCTGATAAAGGAATATGCCGACGTCTTTGCATGGGGTTATGAGGATATGCCAGGCCTAGACCCGAGGGTAGCTACTCATAAGCTTAATATTTCGATCGATTCGAAGCCAGTGAAACAACACCAACGTCAGTTTCGCCCGGATATGATGGACGCCATCGAGGACGAAGTCAAGAAGTTGATAACCTGCGGTTTCATCCGGGAGGAACAATATCCTGACTGGGTCGCCAACGTTGTCCCAGTCATGAAGAAAAATGGGAAGGTACGTATCTGCATCGACTACCGAGATCTGAATGCGGCCTGCCCCAAAGATGAATTCCCCCTTCCCATCACGGACATCTTGATCGACAACACCTGCGGCTTCGAGCGTATGTCTTTTATGGACGGGTTCTCGGGATACAATCAGATCAAGATGCATCCGGAAGACGAAAAGCACACTGCCTTCCGGACACCACTGGGGGTATATTGCTATACGGTCATGCCCTTCGGATTAAAGAACGCCGGGGCTACATACCAACGAGCTATGAGTAACATATTCCGTGAGCAGTTATACAAGACAGTGGAATGTTACGTGGACGATATAGCTGTCAAAAGCCACCTCAAAGGTGATCACGTTCGAGACCTGAGGGCGGTATTCGAGTTAATGCGCCAGCATCAACTCAAGATGAATCCTACGAAGTCCTTTCTGGGGGTATCCAGTGGCAAATTCCTGGGATTTGTCATTACCGCCAGAGGCATCGAAGTAGACCCTGACAAAGTCCAGGCGATCATAGCAATGCGACCACCCCGTAATCTGAGGGAACTCAGGGGGTTCCAACGACGTCTGGCTTACATCCGGCGATTCATATCCAACCTCTCGGGGAGATGTCAGCCCTTCTCTCACCTCATGAAGAAAGGTGTGTCCTTCATATGGGACGAAACCTGCCAGCAAGCGTTTAGGGATATCAAGCGCTACCTAACCAGTCCACTGGTTCAGGTGCCTCCCGTCATGGGAAAACCCTTCTTGCTATACGTTTGGGCAATAGATCATTCGCTAGGAGCTCTCCTTGCACAGAAGAACGATGCGGGTCATGAACAGGCTATCTACTACCTCAGCAAGATGATGGTCGGGGCCGAACACCGGTACAACCCAGTAGAGAAGGAATGCTTGGCTCTGATGTTCGCTGTCCAGAAGACACACTACGTCGCCGGCCAGACTATTCATATCATCTCCAGGATCAACCCTCTCCGGGTGCTGATGAGCAAGCCAAGTGCCCTTAACTCCCGACTCGCAACTTGGGCATTGCTACTGACGCCATATGACATGGTCTACGTCCCACAGAAGTCCATCAAAGGCCAAGCACTGGCCGACTTCCTAGCAGCTCATCCAATCCTGGAGACCTCCAAGCTTTACGAAGACATCCCCGATGAAGTTGCAGAATGTAATTTTGTAAGGGAAAGTGATGAATGGCAACTATTCTTCGATGGCGCCTCCAGAGTCGGTCCTAAGGGAAGCGTCATTTCAGGAGTAGGAGTCGTCCTAGTTACTCCAGATCAGCTCGTCATCTACCGAGCATATTCTCTTAGCGAGCCCTGCTCGAACAAATGTGGCAGAATACAACGCCCTGCTAATAGGGCTCCAAGTCGCTAAAGAGCTGGGGGTGGAATCCCTGGAAGCTTTCGGCGATTCTCTGCTTATCGTCAACCAAGTCAGGGGGATATACGAAGTCCGAAATCCAGACCTCATCCCCTATCACCAAGCAACGGTCGAGATAGCCATGACGTTCAAAAGGTTCTTCCTAGAGCATGTACCTCGATCTCAGAATCTGGAAGCTGATGCCCTGGCCAGCCTAGCAGCGGACTTAGCCACCCCTATAAGAAGGCAGGATTCGGTAATCCTTCTTAACAGAGATTTATTCTGTGTGAAGAACAGCTGTCTCCTAGAACGCAGCTACGCTGTAAACGCCGATCCTCCTACAAGAGATTGGACGAGTCCCTTCATAGATTTCGTGGCATATGGAATCTTGCCAGAGAACCCCAAAGAAGCAGTATCCGTCAAGAGACGATCGTTACGCTTCTATTTTGATGCATCTTCACAATACCTGTATCGCCGGACCTACGACGGACTGCTGTTGAGATGTCTCGCTGGCACCGAGGCACAGCAGATTATCCGTGAAGCTCACGACGGCGTATGCGGAGCGCATCAGCCCGGTCCTAAGCTGTAAGATCGCATCAGGAGAATGGGCTATTACTGGTCCACTATGATCACAGACGCGATCAGCTATGCAAAACGATGCAGGGTCTGCCAGGTCCACGCAGACTTCATACATCAACCGTCTGAGTATCTACATCCTACGATTGCATCCTGGCCCTTCGAAGCCTGGGGTATGGATATCGTTGGGCCCATTCACCCGTCTTCCTCCAGAGGCCACCGGTTCATACTAGCCATCACAGATTACTTTTCCAAATGGGCCGAAGCAATCCCTCTGGCTGAAGTAAAGGCGTCTGACGTAATCAGCTTCATCAAGCACCATGTCATTTATCACTTTGGGATTCCCCGAAGGATAATCCACGATAATGGACCTCAGTTCATCAGCCAAGCATTTTATCGGTTTTGTGATAATAACCGGATACACAATATTGCCTCTACGGCGTATTATCCAGCTGCTAATGGTTTGGCAGAAGCCTTCAACAAAACCATTATCAAGCTCCTGAAGAAGTTCGTTTCTTCAAACAAAAGAGACTGGAACGAGAAGCTGGGCGAATGTCTCTGGGCATACCGCACAACGGTACGGACACCAACAGGTTGTACCCCCTTTTCACTAGTCTACGAAAGTGAGGCGGTCCTTCCTATCGAAATCCAGATCCCGTCGCTCCGAATAGCCGTGACTAGTGAGCTGACTCGAGAAAAGAATGACCTGTTGAGGCTCCAAGAGCTGGAAGGATTAGACGAGAAACGCCTCCAAGCTCAGCAGCGCATCGTGCTCTACCAAGCACGCATTTCCAAAGCTTTTAATCATAAAGTAAAGGAAAGAGTGTTCAAAGTCGGCGAGCTAGTTCTAGCTGTGAGAAGGCCGATGATCCTAACTCACAGAAGTAAAGGCAAATTCCAGCCCAAATGGGAGGGCCCTTATGTGATCGAGACAACGTTCTCAAACGGCGCCTACAGGATAGCCCAGCCCAACGGAGATCTGTTAATGGCTCCTATCAACGGCAAATTCCTGAAAAGGTACTATGCCTAATCTCTCCTGCTCAGAGAGGAAAATAGCAAGGACCTCGATTCTGACAAGACTACTTCCAAAAAACTTAATTAGTTGGGTTACACTCTATCATGTCCGCATGACCTCTGAATAGATACGTCCCGCTAAGAAGTTTATCGAGAGTTTATCACGTCCATACTACCTCTGATATCACTCTCACCTAACCTGTCATTTACATTCCGAAATAATGGGTCCACAATAGTCAGAAAAGAGTCGCTGTTATTCATTCCCGAAGAAGGCAGAATTACATAGGAAGGGGTACATCAAGATGGCGGAGTAATCAGGCCATGAATCTGCCGGTCCAGTGCAGCTATCCTCTCATTCCTAAGGGCCAAAGCATCGGCGCGAGCCTGCTCCAGCCGTGCCTCCGGAGTGTGCGCAAGGGTCAGATTAGCCCTTGCCCGAAGACAGCCCGTACGGGCAGCTTCCGCACGGTCCAGATCCCGTCGCGCTTCGCTCAGTCGGCCAGTCGCTACCTCCAAACCTGCCAATGACTGGGAAGCCCACTCCTCTGCCCGAGCAAGTTTTTCCCGCAGCTTGGAGACCCTTGCCGCATTCCCTTCATGCTCGGATCGACACTGCGTCTCAACGACAAGGGCTTCTTCCACAACAGCTCTTCTCCTATCCATCTCCAGCTTATGCGTCTGGATAGAGTTGTTTAGGCTTTCAAGCTTTGCAGCAAACCGCTCAGACATGAGGTCATACCGAGCCTGGACATCAGCATCAAGGCTGCCCTCAGTCCGCTGCAAGTATTCGTTAATGGGTTGCTCTAAACCATTAACCACCGCCTCCAGAGCGTCAGCCGCTCCAGGATTGCCAAGCCCCCTGACAACCTCGATCGAAAGCTGAGAAGTCTTCTTCAGGAGCTCGAAGTCAAGGTTCTTCACCAACACCATCGGTATCATCGTTTGTAAGCCAGTATAGACGAGGCTGGAATGCTGCTTGATCAACGCGACTAAACCCGGCTGAGCGCCCGAAGCGGCCACAACTGCAGACGAGGTAGCCACCGCCGCCTCAACAAGACACGCCCGAAGAAGGTGCGATGGCGACAATCGAAGTCATCGACATACTCGCAACAGGCGAGGTCACGATGACAGGTTCATCCTCCCCTTGAGACGACGAAACCTCCCCGGGCGAGCTAGCCTCCGAAGACACTCCTGCCTCAAAATTCGGCGCCTCCACGTCACCGCCAGGAGCCAGAACAAAGCCGAAAGGCGCTTCAATGCCATGCTCCCCGTGGACGTCATCCCCTAAAAAAAGGACAAGAAAGCAAAATGTCAAACACAGTGGTAATCCTCCTAGGAGGAAACATCGAAACGACATTTACCCGGAACCAACGGCATATACGACGCATCTGCAGCAGATGTAGCTAAGCCACGCCTTAATGACACAATACGAACTGTCATACCTGGAGAAGGAGGTGGGCCGACCGACATCGCCAAGAGTTCGGTCAAGCCTTCCCCGAGACGCGGTCGAGGTTCATCAGCCGGAGTCTCGCTAGGCGCGCTCGCTGACGCAGGAGTAACTCCGCCCGCTACTGACCTCAGGGAAGATTCTCCCATCTGTTGGGGCCACGCAGGCAATCTCGCTCCGCTGCTTAGAACAGCCGCAGCGATAGCCACCTCTAGCGAGGACTCTCCGGCGCCACCAGCCAGAACTGTGGAAGGTCCCTCTCTAAAAGGCGAGGAACCTCCAGCCAAAGAATCATCCCTGAGACAGGGAGATGCCGGCTCACTCACAGGAGCCCCAATACCAGGAATGCGGAGAGGACAAGCAACCGTCTCCTTCCTCCTCTTACGAAGGGAAGCTTCCTTCGGAGCAGAAGCCCGTCGCTTCCCAGAAGAGACTACCAAAGCCCCCGCCGGCGAAGGCACTGCACACCTCGGCAACGGCACCAGAGGCTCATCCGGGGTACCAGACTCCTCACCTTCGTCATAAGAGACCGAGGGAACTTCGACCCTTCCCCCAGGCTTGGCAGAAGGCACTCTGAAGCTTCCACGCATGTCAAAATCGCGATGGAAGGTGTTAATCGCCACATAGAACTGGGCGTAGGAGTGAAGGATGCGCAGCTCCGTGGAGGTTGTAATGACCGGCACGATAAAAATTGCCCCCGTACAACCCATGATAAAATATCGCCACCCTCTAGCTCCATCAATGAGTCCACCCCTGGACCTGAAGCTGGTGACGGCATTGCCCACATGTAACTGGTCGTACCCAAACTGCCTGGCGAACCGACTAGGCAGGTAGGGCTCGAAGAAGCAATGGTCTTCGCTCCTATACAGCAGATGGGAAGGTCTAATACAGACCAACCAATTAAACCCCTCCGGAGAAAGAACGGTCTTCCCTCGACCTGAATCCTCGAGCCACAGCCCTGACTGGTTACGATGCACAGGAGGGGGAGTACAAAGGATCTTCCAGCCATGGCTGAGGTTCAAAACCAGTCGACAGTCTAAGACTGTATTCATATTCCAGAGGGAATCCCTGTAATTCAGCAGGAATATACCCCCTGAGCTGTTACCGGAACCGGGAGACATCACCCGGGGATTGTGGAGAATTAACCATCCCATCAGGTACAAGTAGGGTAATTCCATCCTGGGAAAACTCTCACGCCGAGCTTCATCAGAGAGCAACCCATCAGTCATGGCCCTCAGGTCAGCCTGTATATGGCACACCATGGCAGGAAGCAAGCCCAGTCTTGCCCCAAACACCAGACGCACTGCGGGCCATAGGATATTCCGGTGAATGCGATCAGCGGAAGCAATGCCTGGCACCACTACTTGACGCAGCCATATGGAGAGGAAACCAGCCAGCTAGGCTTCCTTAGACAGAGGCCTGCGATAGCACCTCAAATAACTGTAGGCCTTTCTACCTTCGGGGTACTTTCCTACCCCCTCAACGAGAATCTGATCGGGAGCCTTGGCGTTAAGAGCCGCAACGACCTGGGCACTGAGGACGCCCAAGCAGTTCACGGGCTCGTTCTTGCCCCCCGAAGCTTTCTCCGACTTGGTGGCCCTAGCCCGATGGAAGAAGAGGTAGGACATCCACTTGGTGGTGTGAGCCAAATCAGAAGGCTCGTTATAAAAGGCGGTGCACGCGAAGTACTGACACATCAGCTCCTGATATACTTTCGCCACTCGAGGGTCCATATCTCCCAACTCCCGGTTGGTGGGAACGTACTCTTCATATGGGGTATCCCCCATCGGCAGTCTCGAGACAACTGCCATCTCATGAAGGGCCAACCCCAACTCCCCTAGTGGAGTGGCGAAGGTCCCGGTGAGCGGAATGTACCGCTCCATCAGTGCCAGGAACAAATTAGGGTTCGGAGGCAGCCCGACGCTCGTCGCACTCACAGCGGCATATAGTCCAATGCCCTCCAACTCTCTCTGGAAATGCTTTAAGGCCCAGTCAACTAGGCATCTCCATCGGGAGTTCGTTGGGGCGATCCACCCATTGCACCAAGGATTTTCCTTGGGATATACCCTACCTCGACCCATGAAGTCGTTGCAGAAGGTCGGCAATTGGACCGGCTGGATCACCGAGCTATCTTCACTTGGAACACTGCCCGGGCACAGTCCTCGGAACAGCGTCACAACGCCAAAAGGGCGACTAACAAACGACCCCTGGTCAGCGCCTTTCAGATGAAAGATCTTCTTCGACTTTCTGTGAAGATCAGGAGTCAGCTTCCAAGACATCTTCCTGGGATGCGTCGCATGGGAGAAGGCCGAGATGAGATAATCCCTCGGCATCGTCGGCAGATACAAGACCAAATCACCGGCAGGGAAAACCCAAGGCTCCCTCTTGGGCTTCGTCTGGGACTGTTTATCAATCATGTCTCCAAAAAGGAAAGTCGGCTTTATGTACCGCTCCCCATCTACACGTACCAAGGGTTCGCCGTTGATCATACTCAACAGCATTCGCTCACCCTGGGCCGATATCAGGAGCTCCCTTCCCTCAGGATACTGGGGTCCAGAGATGGGATATGCCACATGGGACAGATCCTCCAAATAGTTCGAGTGCAGCATCCCCGCAGCGGAGCCCATCACCTCAGCCAATGGGGACTCACCCAGATCAACTGCAAGATAATGCAAAGAAGATATGTCATTACAAGTCTGGCACAAACACACGGACCAAGGAAACGACAGTCTGTGCTCTACGCCAAGATTGTACAAATTTGGTCACCTTACGCCGGAAGTCTCCTCCACGAACGTAAAATTCAAATTTTACAAAATACGCCAATTTTCGGTAGCCCGAGCTATTTACGCCCAGAGCTACGAAAATATGGAGTCTTTACGCTGACACATTAGAAATATGGGCGTAAAAGAGAAAACGCCTCCGTGCGTCATCTTCCTCAAAAGAGGCTATCAGCACAGAAGATGACCTAGCGCAGTCACGTTCAACGTGTGCGAAGGATTTTTCGTCGTTTGTGTCATCCCAAAAAGTTCTACCTCTAAAGCCGGGAGCGCTAGTCGTCGGCAGAATGTTCCCCTCAGAGGGAAGTTCACCTTGCCCGACCGGAGATTCCCTCGCCGGGACAGAAGAATGAGAAGAAGAACCTATGCTCTTTCCCTTAGCGGAGGGGGTTTGTTTCGGCGCCATTTCTGAAAGACTTGAAGTGCTCGAAGAAAGAACGAAGAAAAACTCGAACAGTCGAAAGCTCTCTTTCGCAAAAGACAGATAAAGAGTTTTTTTTTCCAGAAACTGGGGATATATATGCAGTCCGGGTCGACTCCTCGAATCCTCGGACGAACCCCTCGAGACCCTGACCAAATCTCACAATTAATAGTTGGTTATGATTGGATGCTACGTTAGCCCACTACCCTTGGAAGACGGACAGTCAGCGAATTCGAAAGGTTTTTTCGTGCAAGACGGTTCAGCGGGTTCTACGCTAAATGAGCTTTCTACGCTCGACAGCAACGGATCTACAGTTTTACGCTTGCAAGCTACAAGTCTATGGTTTTACGCCCGGATGCCTTTGTGCTCGGTAGCTTTTATGCTCGAGAGGCCACAAACCCACGACTTTATGCTCAGCAGATACCAAATCGACGATCTCACGCTCGGTGGCGCTCAGTTTACGCTCAGCAGCAACAGATCCGCAAAACCTCACGCTCGAAGAAATTTTCTTTTCAGGAGCTACAAATCAAACAGTTCTACGCTAAAGGAGCTTTTCTACGCTCGACAGCTACGAATCTAACGGCTTTACGTTCGACAGCTACAAGTCTATGGTTTTTGTTGCCCGGATGCCTTTGTGCTCGGTAGCATTCTATGCTCGAGAGGCAACAAACCTATGACTTCACGCTCAGGAACCACAAGTTTACGATTTCACGCTCGATGGTGTTTTACGCTCAAGAGGCTACAGACATGATTTCTCGCTCTACGACTTTCCGCATATCCAAACAGTCCCCAAGGCGGTCAAGAGCAAAGAGTTCACACAGAAGATACTCGTTCTTGCCCCAAAACATCCCCAAGTACCCGAAGTATGCAGAGTTCAAACATTAAGAAATTACTCCTCTTGGGTCCAGAAAACTGGAGGTTCATCCAGATTCCAGTCTGAACATCTCGTCTATCAAAGTGGCAACTCAGTATGACAGCCAAAAACCTCGACCCTGTTCCAAGGGAGTTTCGAGAGATCATTCTTGTAGACGAATTCTGAACAAAACAAAATTCCGCTCATCAGAGAGGCAACAGTTCAGAAATTCTACGCAGTCCTAGCAACAGGACAGTTCTAAATGTTCAAAGTGCTCAGCAGCGTTCTATGGACTATCCGCCATGCATAAGGGACAGGGCCTAATACTCTTTCTATCAGTCAGCGTAAAGATTCAGACGTGTCGAAGCTGCACATATTCAGACTTCACAAGCAACGTATGGCAAGACGATCATATGAAGAAGAAGACGATTCTATTAAAGATTAAAATTATGATTACATATGAGGGAAATCCAATCTACAAGGGTTTTTTCTCTATTTCTCATGATTACATCTGAGGAAAACTTCGTCTACAAAGGAGATACCCCCTCGTCGTCTGAAGATCGCCCAGAAGCTGTTCTGGCAGGCTCTCGCTGGGCCTCAATTCTTCATCCATCTTCTCCGGCAGTCAGTCGGTTTATCGAAAACTGACTGACATATGGGTCAAACGGTAGGAGGATACATAACTGGGCCTGCATAGATTTTGCAGATCCCATGCTCCGTGCGCCGCTCAAGCCAGGGACAGGATGAGTCTTTTTGACTCTCGTCCGCGGGGGCCTCAGGAAGAAATAAACAGTCTACAAATGCTGTGGTCAAATACGACCCTTCCTCTCTCCTGGGGCAACGCCATACAAAGTTGCTGATTATCCCGAGCAAGAGAGGCTAAGATGTCCTTCCATGATCCATCGTTGCAGTGGACACTTGCTCGAAGACGCCGTCTTTTATGGCTCCCTATATGCTGGAAGAACATGATCTCCTTCTTCCTCAGATCGATCCAACGAACTCCGGCGATCATCTCTGCATGACAATGGGAATGTGGTGAAGACAGGTTAACCCCCTCCAGCCTTTTATTGGCAAAAGAGATCACAGCGGTCCCCAATAAATCTGCCATAAAGTCAGCATCGACCGTTTCAACGCTCCATTCAGAAACGTTTTGAGTTACGAGGGGCCGTTCATGCTTCATTCAAAGCGTTTCAAATTCTGAGGAATTTAAAAGCTTTGAAGGGGGTCTTATAGAAGCATGAAAAAAATGCTTGGAAGATCTACGCAGCATCTTGATACAGAGTAGCATAAGCAGAGGCCTTCAGAGCCATCCAGCGTAAAACAGGGTTCTTCATCGCCTCCATGGCGTAAAACCCAGCCGCTCTCAAAGCAGCATTAAAGCGTACGAGGAACGCTTCGTATTCCCGAAAAGAAACTGTCCAGTCACGCAGTAAACCTGACCTCTGACTCCTGACAAAAAGTGCTGCACAGCTACCCAAACGACGGCTGGGAACGGGGGCAGACCCCTCGGGACGCGCTCCATAGTATGATGGCGGATCTCAGCATTTAATGCAGGAGATTCGATTAAAATATCACCAAACCGGCGCTTACTAAAATCCCCCGGCGTAAACTGCTCTTTCGCGTGCAAAGAGAACACGCTGCCTTATTTTACACAGGCATACATGGGCTGTTTGACGCTCCGCAGAAGACAAACCGCCTGCCACGTCAAAAGCTGCGCTTTGTACAGGGCTCAAGGCACGTCCCTCCGTTAAAACGCACAGAGCGATGACAGTGTCCCCTCAAGGCACGTCCCTCCGTCAAAACGCACAGAGCGGTGACAGTTTCCCCTCAAGGCACGTCTCCGTATTTAATGCATAGGATGATGGCAAATCTCTGCCAAAGATTTAATCTCCAAAAGCCGTAATTCCGGCTAAAGACGTCCATATCAGCACCCTGGCACGGTACGCAACAGCTTCCGCGCCCCCTCAGTCTCTACGACTGCTCGGCTTCCACGCCTACTCGACTTCTATGCCTGTTCGGCTTCTATGCCTGTTCGGCTTCTAGGACCACTCGGCTTCAACGTCCATCCGGCTTCAACGCCCTCCCAGTCTCTACGACTACCCGGCTTCCATGCCAACTCGGCTTCTATGCTTGTTCAGCTTCTATGCCTACTCAGGCTTCTATGCCTGCTCGGCTTCAATGCCATGGTGACGGACATTTGGCTTCTACGCCAACCCCTTCTACACAATGGATACCTACCTACGTGGCTTTTATGCCGTGCTCTTAGTAGCAATTGTATGCGTTGTGTCCCCTTAGTTGGACCCGCGTCACCCGCTCATTCAAAAGATCATCTATACGTAGGCATTGGTTACTTTAACCGTTGTATAATAGGGTGCTGTACTTTCCACTCCTCGGTTGCTACACCAACGGAGTGGTCACTGTCACCAAAGACTCTATAAATAGAGGCCCCTATCAATGGGGAACAAGGTCGAAGAATTGGTCAAGAAACCGATATCAGATCCCAGGTCGACAATTTGGAAGACCGAACAAGGTCACCGAACTGGAGATCAGGAGACAGAGAGAGAGAGAAGAATACAGAGCTCAGGCAAGGAGTAAGGAGCGACGACCTTCAGCATCGCGCATCCACCCTCCTTCGCAACCTCCGAAGCTGTATCCTGTCTTCCATGGCACTTCTTCAACATCGTGTAGTCCAAGGGCTAAAGTGATCAACCGCAGATCAGACACCTATAGCAATTTATACCCAGATTAAATAAATTGTACTCCTGCATCATCGCATAGGATTGAATTGTACAAGTTTGTTTGTAAACCAAAGGGCACGGGTCTCGTATAAACCCTGTCATTGAAATACACTTTCATTCTTTCGTTTAATACCATAAACAACCGTATAGCAATATACCCCCAACGGTGTCCGGAAGGCAGTGTGCTTCTCGTCTTCGGGATGCATCTTGATCTGATTGTATCCTGAGAATCCGTCCATGAAAGACATGAATTCAAAACCATAGGTGTTGTCGATCATGATATCCGTGATGGGAAGAGGGAACTCATCCTTGGGGCAGGCTGCATTCAGATTTTGATAATTGATACAGATACGTATTTTTCCATTCTTCTTCATGACTGGGACAACGTTGGCGACCCAGTCTGGATGTTGTTCTTCCCGGATGAAACCCCAGGCTATCAACTTCTTGACTTCAGCTTCGATAGCGTCCATCATATCCGGGCGGAACCGGCGTTGGTGCTGCTTCACAGGTTTTGAATCGGTCAATATGTTGAGTTTGTGAGTAGCTACCTTTGGGTCAAGGCCCGACATGTCCTCATAATCCCATGCAAAGACGTCGATATACTCTTTTATCAGTTGGATAACTTCTTCCCTTTCAGCTGGGGAAAGATTGTTACTGATAAATATCGGCTTTGGCGAAAGTTCACCCCCAACATCAACCTGGATAACTTCATCTTCGGTGGCATGGTTTGCATTTGGAGCTCTTTCTAGACGTAGCCTTAGTAGCTTTAGTCTCCTCCTCGAGCTCTGACATCAAATTCGGATGAACCCATATAATCTCGCCCTGCCGGGTGGTTAGGGGTACCAGGTCATGATTTTAACCCCTAGCTGGAGGAAGATTGACGATGTTCATCGTGGTACGGGAAATGGGTGTGACACCGTCCGAGACTTCTTGGGAAGGCAGATTGCCAAACCGCAGAGAGATCACGTTGGCCGTGACCGTCTTCTCGGTGTTGTGTAGAGTGATGGCCTTAGCATCGATCAAACCCTGGATCTTCTTTTTCAGTATGTAACACGCCTTTGTCGGGTGGTGCACGTATCTGTGGAAGATGCAATATTTGGGGTCGTTAGTACTGCCGACTTCTTGGGGCCGTCTTAGCTCCGGAAGGGTGATCTTGCCACTTTTGACGAGACACTCGAATATACTTGAGATATCGTCGTGCTCGAAAGAGTAGACTTCGACGGGCCTGGAGGTCCCGGATCTCGCTTGTGCGATTGCCGCAGTCTTTTGTCTGGCCGTATTGATCGCCAGAGCTTCTTTTCCTTTGGAGCTGCGAGGATGGTCGCTGCTGGGAGATGACCTTTTGCCTCTGTCAGAGGCGGAGATCATGATGCCATTGTCGCGCGCCTTGCGACTGTTGTCTTCGGCGGCTACTGCCGAGATGATGAACGAGGGCCAATCATGAAACTGATATGGTCCTGTAAACACTGAGACTACGGGAATGAGGTTCTTCCTGCAAATGTCTACTAACGTAGAGTCTGGAACTCCTGGAGGCATTTGTAAGGTGGCCTGACGAAAATGTTCGACGAAGGTGCGAACGTCCTCCTTTTTCCTCTGCTTGACTTCGATGAGAGAGGACATAGACATGTCCATTCCTCCCTCGTAGAATCGCGTGAAGAATAAAGCCTTGAAGTCCTCGAAGAAAGTAATACAGTTGTCCGCCAAGCTACGGTACCACTGATAGGCTACTCCTGAGAGGCAGCCTTTGAACACCCGAGTGAGGAGGGCATCGTTCCCTTGTAGCAACACCATCATCATACTGAAATAGTTCATGTACTGACTTGGTGATGTTTTTCCCTCAAACAGAGCCATAGTCTGAGGTTTGTACCTCGGAGGGAAAGGGACCTCTTCCCAGATAGCTGGGTAAGGCTGGTTGATTCCCAGTTTCTTGAGCTGATATTTGTGCTTCAAGGCGTCAAACTGGGCTTTCAACTCCCGTACTGCCTGCATCGGATTTTCAGTCGGAAGCGGGACTATGGTGTAGTACGGAGTTGGTTGTATCGTAACTCCAACGGGAGGTAATGCATTATCTGAGTAAGGAAGCGGAGGAACTGCTGACTCTTAATCTAGAGCAGGCTCTTGGCTCAGGTTGGATGGTGGTAAGTCTACCCTCACACGTATCTGAGTTGGCGGGACCGATGCTTGAGCCATAACAGTTGCGTACTGAGTTAGCATCATCTGGTGCATGTTCTCCATTATGGATTGTATTTGTTTCAGAGATGTCTCCAGTATAGTGATGCGTTGTTCCGCGTTTCCTGATGGTGAAGCTTCCTCGCGTTCATCTTCAATGGCATAAACTTCCATTTCCCTTGGCATCGTCGAAGGATGCGTATAGGTTGCTGCAGAAGTCGACTCTATACTCTCAGTATTTGATTCGGGAGAATGGCGACCCCCAACGTCGGAATCAGAGGAGTACGAAGTTAGCTGTTGTGACCTTGAACGAGTGTTCTGGAATACCCCATCTTCAGTGTCTCTGAGGAGCATGTTGGATCTCCTTCGGCTCGGAGTTCTAGAGGACGGACGTCTTGAGCCTGAGTTTCCTCCAGGTATATGCGAAGCCATGTTCACGGATGCATGCGCGGGCTCTTCTTCCTGGAAAGACAGAGAGTAGCTCAACTGGTCAAAAACTGACCATTTTGCTTTAGAACAGCAGCAGTCAATCACAATCTTATGACTATTATAACATTGCTCTCCAGGGGGCATAATAGACATGTTGGAAGGTCCCCTTTCCTTACGCTTCTGGATTAGATATTTGCGCAAGTCAGGAGAAGTAGAAGAAGAAGACGGCTTGTTCCTCCTGTTCCCACCAGTGGGCATGCGGAGATTGGGCACCATGGTTCTCCCTGTGCCACCTGTGTACAACAGATTGGCCATCTGGGTGGCGGATAATCCCCGGGGAGGGTGTCTTTCCGCAACCTGAGTTTGCTTTATGCCGTGGGACTTCGCCTGGCGTAATTTTTGATCAGACTGGCGTAAAGCTGAAGAGGTTCTCAATCGGCCATCGGCTTCCCGCGTAATCCGGAGAGTAGGCAGATTGCTCCCTCGCTGGCGTAAAGGCCGAGAAGTTGAGTACTCTGCTGCTTGCTTTTCCTTGCGGAGATCATAGCGCTCATCTGGTTCTCCGTAGAGGTCAGATGTTGTCTTGCGCACGGAGCATAATTTGTACTTCCGATTTGGCGCTGAGGCATCATCAGAAGTTTTGTCTGTACCGCATGTAGCGGGAGACTGGCTTCTACGCGTAGAGCACAACGGATACTTCTGGGTTAGCGCTGAGGCTTTGCCCAAAGTTTTTTTTGTACCGCGCGTAGCGGGAGACTGGTTTCTACGCGTAGAGCGTAGTGGATACTTCTGGGTTAGCGCTGAGGCTTTGCCCGAAGTTTCGTTTGTACCGCGCGTAGCGGGAGACTGAATTTTACGTGCGGGGCACGGAGGGAGCAATGCTACAACCTCATTGGTCGGAGAGATCGGAGAGATCGAAGAGTCCACAGGAATGGTAGAGGAGGTCTTGGGCATCCAGACCTTGCGCAGCTTCCTGTTGTCTTGGACGGAGAGAGGGTGAGAGCTACCCCCGGTTCGAAGCATGTCTTCGTAGGCAGACTGGTAGAATTGGACGACCAGTATCTTCTTCACGGTTCCTACAAATAGCGTATCGTGTTGAGCAATTACTTCCTCATCAGAAGAGAAAGATGTCTCCAGCAGAGTCGCCATCTTGTTTGTGGTAGAAAACGAAAGATTGAAGATGTATTCAAGATGGGGTTTACACAAAACCCGTCTTCTTTGGTTTACAAACAAACTTGTACAATTTGATCCTATACGAGGATATGGGAGTATAATTTATTTAATCTGGGTAAATATTGCTATAGGTGTCTGATCTGTAGTTGATCACTTTAGCCCTTGGACCACACGATGTTAAAGAAGTGCCGTGGAAGACAGGTAGCAGCTTCGAAGGTTGCAGAAGATGGTGGATGCACGATGCCAAAGTCGTCGATCCCTACTCTTTTGCCTGAGCTCCGGGTTCTCTCTCTCTCTCTCTCTCTCTCGACCGTTGGATCTGGTACCGGATCTCTTGATCAGTTTTCAGACCTAACTTCTTTGACCCTCCAATTTGTCGATCTTGTTCCTCATTGATAGAGGTCTCTATTTATAGAGTTTTGGTGACAGTGACCACTCCGTTGGTATAGAAACCGAGGAGTAGAAAGTACAGCACCCTTTTATACAACGGTTAAAATAACCAATGCCTGTGTATAGATGATCCTTTGAATGAGCGTGTGACGCGGGTCCAACTAAGGGACAAAATGCTTATAATCGCTACGAAGATTACGGCATAGAAGCCACGTAGGTAGGTATCCCTCGTGTAGAAGAGGTGGGCGTAGAAGCCAATATCTGTCACCATGGCGTAGAAGCCAAGTAGTCATAGAAGTCGAATAGACGTAGAAGCCGAGCGATCATAGAAGCCGAGTGGGCGTAGAAGCCGAATGGTCATAGAGGCCGAGTGGGCGTAGAAGCCGAGTGGTCATAGAGGCCGAGTGGGCGTAGAAGCCGAGTGAGCATCGGAGCTGAATGGGCATAGAAGCCACTGCGTACCGTACCAGAGTGCTGATGTGGACGTCTTAGCCAGAATTACTGCTTTTGAAGATATAATCAAATCTCTTGTATTAAATACAGAGATTTGCCACCATCCCGTGCATTAAATACGGAAGCGTATTTTTGAAGGTCTGCAGCCCTTCTGTGCATCAGTCGCAGAGACGTGCCTCAAGAAACTGTCATCGCTCTGTGTATTAGACGTAGAGACGTGCCTCGGGCAACTGTCATCGCTCTGTGCATTGGACGTAGAGACGTGCCTCGAGCCCTGTACGAAGTGCAGCTTTTGACGTGGCAGGCGGTTTGTCTACCGCAAGCGTAAACAGCTCATGTCTGCCTGTGTAAAACAAGGCAGCATATTCCTTTGTGCACGTAAAAGCAGTTTACGCAAAGGAGATGGCGGTAAATGACAGCCTGGGTTGCAGTGCTGTGCCATCATTATAGCCGTCGTCTGGGTAGTCGAGCCGTATCCCTTTGTCAGAAGTACAGACGTCAGGTTCATTGCAAGATCTGATAGGTTCATTGCCGGATCTGACAGGTTCACTTCGGAGAATATGAAGCGTCTCTCGTACACTCCAATGCTGCGTTGAAAGAGGATGGGTTTTACGTCATGGAGGCGACGAAGAACCCTGTTTACGCTGAAGCATCCTGGACGTACTGCCTTACGCGGATGGTCCTTTGAGTTTATACTTCACGCTGTGTTTAGCAGAAAAAGCTTTGTTACACGCTTGATGGCTCTGAAGGCCTCTGTTTATGCTGCTCTGCATTAATATGCTGCGTATAGCCATCTGGCGTATTTTTTATGCTTCTACAACGACGATAAAGGTCTGCCCATTGTTTTTGCCTGTCTTGCGCTGCTCGCAAGTGTCATTGTATCTTCTTAACTGTCTTAACTGTGTTGATTACTAACTTTGGTCCCAGAATCTGACGTTCTCCCATGTCACTCTAACACACAGGAGACCTACACTTTCTTCCATATAATGCTTCAAATGGAGCCATCTGGATGCTTGCCTGATAGCTATTGTTGTAAGAAAACTCTACAAGATGTAGGTGGTCCTCCCATAATCCTCTAAAGTCTAACATACAAGCCCTCAACATATCTTCTAATGTTTGAATAGTACATTCTGACTGCCCATCTGTTTGTGGGTGGTAAGATGTACTAAACTTCATACGAGTTCCAAGACTTTCTTGCATGCTTCTCCAAAAATGTGATATAAAGCGTGAATCTCTGTCTGACACAATGCTGACTGGTATGCCATGCAATCTTACGATCTGTCTCATATATAAGTCAGCTAAAACTTCTGTAGATTGGCTGTCACGCCCCTGTCCCAAAAGTACGTAGGACTAGGACACATAAGCATGCCAGCCGCATGGGTATGACAACTCCAATATATGGAAACCAAACCCATATGTACGTTGTAATATAAATATCAAATCTACAGTGGTATAACATATGTCACAAGTCACAGGGTATAATCTAAATCTCATCCACAGAAAATCAAATATAAATAGATAACCAGTATCTATGAATCTAGATCTCAATAAGAAGTATCTAAGGATGATAGTTTGACGGAAATAAATCCACTACCAACTCGAATATAAGGACAAATACAATATAAGTACACCACAACAAACAACAAATAAGAATACCAACTATTAATCACGGCTCGAAGAGAAGACATCCAAAAAGCATACAGAACCATCCAATCTGCGCTCCTGCAAATACTCAAGAACAGATACACCTGGAAGGGGCCAGGTCCTCAGAGGGACGTAACAAGATACACAAAACACATGCCAATAAAGTACTGAAATAAATATCCAATGGGTCACCTAACCATCTATGTGAATGCAGTTAAGAATAACTTTTCCCACAAGTGAGCTATCTGGCTGAAAACTGGGATTGGCATGACTCTCTCGGAGAACCAGGGGCCTCAATGGCACGTCGTCTTTTGAATGGCGGAGGCCCGCCAAGTAGTATAGGGGTCATCACCGCCCGTATCTCCAGCGGAGCTTCCGGGTTACAGAAGGAAAAGTGTAAAGGAGCTCAAATGCGGTACTTGTTGTTCTCCCCACCCAATGCTCTAAGCATGTCACATCCATGACACCATTTGGTTTATAGCCTATTCTTAGTACTCTAGCCCAATCCTGCAACCAAACAAGGTAAGGATGGAACCATCGTACTATAATAGGCTATGTTCCTCGACCTCTAATAATTGCTAAGTCTACTAGCATGCAAAGTTTCTAACAGCAGTTATTTCTAACGCACGACCCACACGTACAGGAGGCCAAACCCTGCACGCCAGTCTGTGATCTATATGAGACTCACAACTCGTGTAACAACTGTGTCACGACTAATGAACCTAAAGATGCTACATGATAATGGGGGTAGTCTCATAAACAAGGTCAATGCAATACATAAATAAAAATATATCGCGACGACACCGTCGCGCGTATTTTATATGACAGTTAAAATATATGAACTAAAGACAGAAAATAAAGATGCATGCAATATATGGAATATAAATAATAGTACAATGGCAAGGTATACTTGTCTACTCTGAAAAAGGATGAAGTCACAACTCAAGGCGTCGTCCGATCTACCTGTCACATAAATTAAATAAGTTAGGTTACAAAAGTAGGTGAATTGGTTCCTCCATTTTAATTAATTTTAATTCTGAATAAATAACCTAAAATAGTATTTTTAATCTTATTATAATCTAATTTTATTGTTAAACCTAATTTTGGTCCAAAGAAAGTCAATTTTACGGATTTATGATCCATGGTACGCAAATCGAGGCAATCCGTTGACCAAAAATTCAACTAACTCAAATACTTGATTTGTGTGTGGAATCCTATAGATTTTAACGCTACATGAATGTTGGAATAGACAGTTTCAAAAAATCATAAGCCGGTAAAGAGTTATGGCCACAAGGGCGCACAGATGACAATTTTCGGTAGTTTCTTATTTACGTTTACGTTGCACAAATTTTACTGTAAAATAAAATTATATTTTAAATTCTGAAAAAATACTTTTCTAGAAGTTTATCATGTCAGCTTTCCAAAACTTCAAACGGTTCATAATTCCGAGTTCGGGATCTCCCAAAATCTCGAAAATACAAAAATACGTCTGATTTTGGACAGTTGGCACTTTCAGAATATTCTGGAAAAATAGGTTCTGAAATTACTGAAATAATTTATATATTCAGAAAATCAACCTTGATATGATTCTAAAAAAAAACTGGAGCACGTTTGGAGTCCGGAGCTAGGAAATATCGTCTTTTTAAGTCGTCATAACTACTAGAAAATGAGGCTGAATTTATGACAAATTTTGACTATTTTTGGACGAAAAAGAGAGGAGTTTGGGGATAAAAAATATGAAAGATGAGTTTATTTAATAAGTCTAATAGTATTTATAATGGTGAAGATTATTTAATTGAATAAGACTAGGATTCGCTAATTTGGATATGATTAAGATCAGTTTAAATACGGATAGGATATGCATGAAGTTGTTTTTCTAGTAGGCTTAGGATTTAAATTAATTTATAATAGAGTTTGAGTTCATCTCAATAATTTATAATCTTAAATAGAATCCAAGATAATACAAATAATTTATATATAATCTTATTAATATCTATTAACACTAAATTATCATCTATCTAATATTAAGACTTTATATATCCAAATAAATCCTCAATAATTCCAAAAATTCAATAATTACTTAAAATTTTAAATAAATTATAGAAAAATATATTTAAATATTTTAACTATAAAATAAATATTTGGTACTAACAACATTCAAGTATGGTCTCATAGTAAATCATGTAAGTCCTAAAAATTTATGTTTCCTAAGTTTTAATTACCAAAAATTCTAGAAAATCTCCAAAATCTAAAATAACCTAAAATAATTCTAAATAAATATTTATATAAGTAAATATATCAAAAAATTTATTTTTTAATTAACTAAGATAATACTCTAAAGAAATTCAACATCTATAATAAATATAATAATATAAGATACACACAAAATACCTATTTTGGGTGAGGGGGTTTACAATCTACCCAACTTAAAAGAATTTTGTCCTCGAAATTAAAAATAAGACATGGTTTGATAAATCATTCACATTCGTACATAAGGCAAGTCAATCACAATTTTTTCTAAAAATTTAAAATCTATTCAAATCCATCGCAATCACTTTCAAAATTAAATTAACCATTATTTAAATCAAAATTCAACCAATCGTAATCTATTCTCGATTTTTAAATCATAAACATCCAAATTTAAATTAAATCCATATAACATCTTCAAGATTTAAATACGCATATAAATTTTACATCACGATCTCCAACTATTATAATCTCCTCTAGAAAATAATTCTAGTCCAATATTATTCCTATTTTTACTTATAATTTTTGTACTCTTCAAAATTTTAAATTTAATTCACATCCTCAATATTTCAAATACGTAATCCAGCAATCAAATTTTAACTATTAATTGAAATCATCAAATTATAAAAAAAAATTTAATTTCAGTCCACCAATGTTCAAGTCTGAAATTCTATATTTATCCTCAAAATTCAAATTGATGATTTACCTTCAATACTCAAAATTTAAATCATGTACTTAAAGTATAAATATTTGGTCCGACGCATCAAGGTTTTAAAATTCATTAAGTACTCATCATCTAACTCCTTCTTCTAAAATTCTCTATATTTAAAAAAATGACTTAATCTCTCCATCTAATCCTACTTGATCACAATCTGAAAGAATTTAACCTCAAATTAACAATACGACTTCTACCCAACTTAGAATTTATCCATCTATCATATAAGGCTATACACTTTAAGAAAATATTCCTTAATTTATTTACTCATGTCATTCAATCCTCAAAAATTTAATACCGGTTATATCCTATATGATAGGCCCTTAATCAATTATAAAAGACAGTCACCAAATAATGCGATTGGCCTATGGGTACCTCTAGTACTATCTGTATATCAAACTTATATCAAGCACGAGGTTCGTCTTTCCGAAATAGGGAAAGACGGAAAACAATAATAAAGAGTTCAAGGGAGAGGTAATAGAATAGAAGTATCGGGATCAAGGCGTTAAAAGAATTCAAATGGGAATTGTCAAGGCAGTTATGAATTGAAATCCTATTTTGGTAATTCCTATTCACATACTCATATTAGTGCAGTTATGTAACCGATACGATCCGCTCAGACATATCTAGAGGGCAAGTACAGGTGTCTACTAGTCAACTTTATATCTCAATCCACGTAAAGTATTATTGCGAAGGGCGAATCAAGCGTACTATGGTTGATTAGACTGTATTACACTGATTCTGAAATGTATTAGTGTGTCGACCCACTAATACATACGTCATAAACAAGCTCGATAAGGAATAAGCTTACAAAAACTAGGCTATAATAGCGGCATAAGTCAAGGTAGTACATAAAATATAAATACGCTGGATCATGATGAAAGAAGTAACAAAATATTTCAAGTTCACAAAAACAAAAACAAAATTAGTAACAATAATAAAAGACTCTACAATATCTACAGTTATCATACAACCTCCTTGTTTAAGTTGCTAGTCGACCAAATAGGGGCATGGACCTCTAAATTCTATCGTCTGAATAAACACTGTCGTCTTTTGCTAGCATACGATTAATGTTATTCAGTTACACTTCATTAACAGGTCAATAGGGCTATATGATTCTAGGTTGTGAGGTATACTATCTAACTTATAACAATTGAACTACTATTGTAATTGCCTTGAGGATACCGTAGAAACTCTTATTAAGGTCTACGAAAAGGGGTCTTAGTACTTATTAGGGTATCTTCCTATATTACATAGGTCATAGTCGTCTTAAGCCTTAGTCATAGTGCTTATAGAACAAGTGTCAATAGTAAGAATAGAAGAGTTACTAGCTGTTAAGAGGAAAAGGATCTAACTTGTATCGAGGTGGGGTACAAACTACGTGGTCTACAACTAGGGGTAATCATCACAATCTAATTGAACAACTCCACTATCAGGTTCTAACTACAAGGTACACAATTCAAAATTCAAGGTCACAACTATAACTTTAGCAAATATATATCCTATTATAGAATACAATCACTTGGTCTATAATTAGAGGTGTCAAGTGGCACGAGCGAAAAGATAAAGAAGGGTAGAAGATAATTTAATCGTCGCACAATTAGCGAACGTTAAGGTCACAGAGGAACAACATATGAAATAGAGGGGCTCTAGATAGCATCATAGTTTTCTAAAGGGGAGTGGGTTGCTAGTCTCTATGTTTGAGGTATGATTAGGAAAATATTCTATGCATTACTCTTGGCTTTCTAAGGTACTGTCTGCTTATCTTAAGACAAGAATCTAAATTTATAGTTCTCCAATACTTATCTAACTGCGAAGGTTAGGCTCAGTCCTAATATTCGATTTTGGCTTTCTATTGGTTCCTCAATACTAGGGCCAACATTATGGTAAGACTTTTAACTAACTCTAGTAGTATCTATACTACTCACAAGTCCTCATAATACATCAGAGGGTAATGGTAAACCAATTCTAGAGATTATAAATTCTAGGGTTCACTAGATATTCTAAACTTAGTGGTGTATCTATATTCTTGTTGTAATCTTAATAGGTGTGCTACTCTAATTATCATCCTAATAGCAGGGGTTCTTATATTCTAGCAGAAGGCTATACTCAAAGAACTATTAGAGAAGCACATGAATTAAGCAGGATACAATTGTTCAAAATAGAACAGATTAGAAGAAAGATGAGTCGTAGTCAAATGTGGATGAGATCCTATACTCTAGTCCTAGGTGCAGGCTTGTTCGGTACAGTAACATAACCAAGACAATATGCTCTCGACCTGCATGGGCCACCACAAAAATATGTCACGTCCCAGTCCCAAAAGTACGTAGGACTAGGACACGTAAGCATGCCAGCCGCATGGGTATAGCAACTCCAATATATGGAAACCAAACCCATACGTACGTTGTAATATGAATATCAAATCCACAGTGGTATAACATATGTCACAAGTCACAGGGTATAATCTAAATCTCATCCACAGAAAATCAAATATAAATTGATAACCAGTATCTATGAATCTAGATCTCAATAAGAAGTATCCAAGGATGATAGTTGGATGGAAACAAATCCACTACCAACTCGAATATAAGGACAAATACAATATAAGTACACCACAACAAACAACATATAAGAATACCAGCTATTAATCATGGCTCGAAGAGAAGACATCCATGAAGCATATAGAACCATCCAATCTGCGCTCCTATAAATACTCAAGAACAGATACACCTGGAAGGGGCCAGGTCCTCAGAGAGACGTAACAAGATACACAAAATACATGTCAATAAAGTACTGAAATAAATATCCAATGGGTCACCTAACCATCTATGTGAATGCAGTTAAGAACAACTTTCCCCACAAGTGAGCTATCTGGCTGAAAACTGGGATTGGCATGACTCTCTCGGAGAACCAGGGGCCTCAAAGGTACGTCGTCTTTTGAACGGCGGAGGCCCGCCAAGTAGTATAGGGGTCATCACCGCCCGTATCTCCTGTGGAGCTTCCGGGTTACAGAAAGAAAAGTGTAAAGGAGCTCAAATGCGGTACTTGTTGTTCTCCCCACCCAATGCTCTAAGCATGTCACATCCATGACACCATTTGGTTCATAGCCTATTCTTAGTACCCTAGCCCAATCCTGCAACCAAACAAGAACAAGGATGGGACCACCGTACTATAATAGGCTATGTCACTCGACCTCTAATAACTGCTAAGTCTACTAGCATGCAAAGTTTCTAACATCAGTTATTCCTAACGCACGGCCCACACGTACAGGAGGCCAAACCCTGCACGCCAGTCTGTGATCTATATGAGACTCACAACTCGTGTAACAACTGTGTCACGGCCAATGAACCTAAAGATGCTACATGATAATGGGGTAGTCTTATAAACAAGGTCAATGCAATACATAAATAAAAATATATTGCGACAACACCGTTGCTCGCATTTTATATGACAGTTAAAATATATGAACTAAAGACAGAAAATAAAGATGCATGCAATATATAAAATATAAATAACAGTACAATGACAAGGTATACTTGTCTGCTCTGAAAAAGGATGAAGTCACAACTCAAGGCGTCGTCCGATCTACCCGTCACATAAATTAAATAAGTTAGGTTACAAAAGTAGGTGAATAGGTTCCTCCATTTTAATTAATTTTAATTCTGAATAAATAACCTAAAATAGTATTTTAATCTTATTATAATCTAATTTTATTGTTAAATCCTAATTTTGGTCCAAAAAAAGTCAATTTTACGGATTTATGATCCATGGTACGCAAATCAAGGTAATCCGTTGACCAAAAAGACAACTAACTCAAATCTTTGATTTGTGTGTGGAATCCTATAGATTTTAACACTACATGAACGTTGGAATAGTCAGTTTCATAAAATTATAAGTCGGTAAAGAGTTATGGCCACAAGGGCACAGAGATGACAGTTTTCGGTAGTTTCTTATTTACGTTTACGTTGCACGAATTTTACAGTAAAATAAAATTATATTTTAAATTCTGGAAAAATACATTTCTAGAATTTTATCATGTCAGCTTTCCAAAACTTCAAACGGTTCATAATTCCGAGTTCGGGATCTCCCAAAATCTCGAAAATATAAAAATACGTCTGATTTTGGACAGCTGGCACTTTTGGAATATTCTAGAAAAATAGGTTCTGAAATTACTGAAATAATTTATATATTCAGAAAACCAACCTTGATATGATTCTAACAAAAAAAATTGGAGCGCGTTTGGAGTCCGGAGCTAGGAGATATCGTCTTTTTAAGTCGTCATAACTACTAGAAAATGAGGCTGAATTTATGACGAATTTTGACTATTTTTGGACGAAAAAGAGAGGAGTTTGGGGATAAAAAATATGAAAGATGAGTTTATTTTATATGTCTAATAGGTATTTATAATGGTGAAGATTGTTTAATTGAATAAGACTAGGATTGACTAATTTGGATATGATTATGATCAGTTTAAATACGGATAGGATATGCATGAAGTTATTTTCCTAGTAGGCTCAGGATTTGAATTAATTTAAAATAGAGTTTGAGTTCATCTCAATAATTTATAATCTTAAATAGAATCAAAGATAATACAAATAATTTATATATAATCTTATTAATATCTATTAACACTAAATTAGCATCTATCTAATATTAAGACTTTATATATCCAAATAAATCCTCAATAATTCCAAAAGTCCAATAATTACTTAAAATTCTAAATAAATTATAGAAAAATATATTTAAATATTTTAACTCTAAAATAAATGTTTGGTAGTAACAACATTCAAGTATGGTCTCATAGTAAATCATGGAAATCCTAAAAATTTATGTTTCCTAAGTTTTAATTACCAAAAATTTTAGAAAATCTCTAAAATCTAAAATAACCTAAAATAATTCTAAATAAATATTTATATAAGTAAATATATCAAAAAATTTATTTTTTAATTAACTAAGATAATACTCTAAAGAAATTCAACATCTATAATAAATATAATAATATAAAATACACACAAAATACCTATTTTGGGTGAGGGGGTTTACATTGGCCAACTCTGAAAGGTAAGAAATGGGCTGACTTGGTAAGTCGGTCCACTATTACCCATACCGTATCTCTTCCACTGGAACTCTTGGGAAAACCCGTGATGAAGTCCATAGTGATGTGTTTCCACTTCCATTCTGGAATCGAAAGTGGTTGTAATAATCTTGCTGTTCTCTGATGCTCCGCCTTTACTTGCTGACATATTAAATATTTAGCTACAAAATGAGCTATCTCTCTTTTCATTCCATGCCACCAAAAATACTGTCTTAAGTAACGATATATTTTAGTGCCCCCAGGATGAATAGAATATATCGAACTATGAGCTTCTGTCATCAACTCCTGTTGAATTTCTCTATTTGGAACATAAAGACGATCACCACATCGTAATGTCCCATCATCATGGATGCGCAGTCTTGTCTGCTCCCCGGCCTCTGTTTTTTCCTTTATTCTTCTAAATATGACATTTGTAGGTAATGCAGCCTTGATTCTCTCCACTAGTGATGATTGTACTTGTAAGTTGGCTAGTATTTCGTCTGCTCCGGGTAAAATCACTTCAATGCCAAGACCTTGCAAGTCTTTCAATAATTCTTTCTGTGTTATCAAAAAGTAAGCTACTGGTTTCCGGCTTAATGCATCTACTACAATGTTAGCCTTGCCTGGATGATAATATATCTCTATCTCGAAATCTTTTATCAACTCGAGCCATCGACGTTGCCTCATATTTAACTCCTTCTATGTGAAGACATACTTGAGACTTTTGTGGTCTGTATATATTTCCACTCGTTCCCATATAAGTAATGTCTCAATAACTTTAGAGAAAATACAACAGCTGCAAGTTCCAAGTCATGAGTTGGATAATTCTTCTCATGTACTAGTAATTGCCTAGATATATATGCAATCATCTTGCCATGCTGCATCAATATGCATCCCAAACCTTTTTCTGATGCGTCACTGTAGATCACATAGCCTCCTGATCCTGATGGAATAGTTAATACTGGTGCTGTAGTCAGTCGCTTCTTTAATTCCTCGAAAGCGGCTTGACATTCGTTGGTCCATATGAACTCTTGATCTTTGCAAGTCAACCGAGTCATAGGTGTTGCTATCCTTGAGAAGTTTTTCACGAACCGTCGGTAATATCCCGCAAGTCCAAGAAAACTTCTCACTTTTGCTGCTGATTTAGGAACAGGCCATGTCTTAACTGTCGAGATCTTTTCTGGATCAACAGAAATACCATCTCCTGTAACGACATGTCCAAGAAATAAAACTTTGTCCAAGAAGAACTCATATTTACTGAGTTTCGCATATAACTGTTCTCTTCTCAAGGTCTCTAGGACAATTCGTAGGTGCTTCTCGTATTTCTCGTGGCTCTTTGAATAGACAAGTATATCATCTATGAAGACAACCACAAACTGGTCTAAATACTGATGGAAGACTCGATTCATTAAGTCCATAAATATAGCTGGAGCATTGGTCAATCCAAATGGCATGACCAAAAACTCATAGTGCCCATATCTTGTTCGAAATACAGTCTACGGGATATCCTCCTTCCGTACTTTTACCTGGTGATATCCCGTTCTCAAATCTATCTTTGAGAACAACTTGGCTCCACTAAGTTGATCAAATAGGTTATCAATGCGTGGCACTAGATATTTATTCTTCACAGTCACTGCATTTAATGTTCTATAGTCAATGCACATATGTACTGACCCATCCTTTTTTGGTACAAACAATACTGGTGCTCCCCAGGGTGATACAATTGGTCGGATGAAACCTCTCTCTTCTAGTTCTTTCAATTGTGTCTTTAGTTCATCCATCTCCTTCTTTTCCAGTCTATAAACATGTGATGCTATGGGTGCTGCTCCCGGTGTTAATTCAATTAAGAATTCTACGTCTTTATCTGGGGTAGTCCTGGTAATTCTTCTGGAAAGACGTCTGGAAATTCTGAAATAATAGGATAATAGACAACATCATCCATCGCGAGCTGCATACCATCAAGGATTTGGGTGGATCCTCGTGCAAATTCAATTTTAGGCTGGCCTGGTACTTTGAAAAGAATGCTTCCTCCAAAGCAATCGAAGAAAGCATGGTACTTGCTTAGCCAGTCCATTCTAAGCACAATATCAAAAGTTGGCATAGGAAGGACTAAGAGTCGGGCATTCATTTCTCTGCCACGTATCACTATAGGACATGATCTACAAATTCTACTAATAGGTACAACTCCTCCCCCGGTAAGAATTCTAATACAACTAGGTAAAGGTGTAGAGGTAATGTTGTGTTTGGCAATAAAACTAGATGATATGAATAAGTGGGTGGCTCCAGTATCAAACAATGTCGTAGCAGGAAAAGTAAAAGCAAGAGTGATACCTGCTATGACATCAATCTCCTAATTTATATCCTCTACTTCCATTGCAAAAGCTTGTCCGTTCCTCTGTGGTTGTCCCTGTTTCGTGAATTGATCCTCCTGTGTAGGTAGTGGTGGTCCTCGCTGGAATCCCCCTGCTGCTGGAGGTCGAGGTGTAAAACCCCTATTTCTAAAAACCGTATTTATTATTTTTTTATTAATTAATAATTAGTTATGGTAATTATGTACTAAATAGGAGAAATAGATTTTTAATAATTTTTATTTTAGGTGTTCGGACACTTAGAGGATTTATGGGACCATCAGAAAATTTTTGGAATTTATTCTATGTAGGAGACCTCTTGAGCAGTTGCTAGCCTAACGGTGTGCATTATTCTAATCTATAAATTTCTTATGAGTATATATATATATATATATATATATATATATATATATATATATATACAAATATATATGTGTATATATATATTTAAGAAGAAATTTATAATAAAGAAAAGAAAAGAAAAGAAAGTATAAAGAAATTAGTAAACTAATAATAATAATAATAATGATAATCCTAGTAGCCTTAAAGCCAAGCACAGCCAACTTAAAGCAAAGCCTAGCAAACGTTTGCTTTTGCTTTCCTATTTCACATTAGCAAAACTAAAGCATAGCAAGCAACTTAGCAAAAATTCCAATTCCCATGACCAAAAGCACAGCGCCCCCCCTTGCGGACCCGCTAGCCCATCTCTTCTCTCTTCCTATCCTATATATATATATATATATATATATATATATATATATATATATATATATATATAATTTCATAAAACCCTAACCTAAAATCTTCAGACCTCCTCTTCTCATCTAGAGCCGCCACCGCAGCCAGAGAACCCCGCCAGGCAGTCCAAACCATCCCGACGACCCCGACCTCGCGTACTGCAGATTCTCACACGAGGTACCTTCGTTCCGGAGTTGTTTTCTGTCGACTCGCTCAACCAAACACCGTTCCGTCTTCACCGGTATGCTCACCCCTTAATCCTCTTCCATATTTGTATAATAGCAGACCTCGAACAATGTGTACCCATAGGTGAAAACAGTGCCCAAGTTGGCACGAGCAGACCGAATTCTGGGATCGCAAAAAACTGCGATGACCACCCATGTTGCCGAGTTCGTATCTCCCACCATAGAGATCCGAATTCGGTGATTCTTTTTGATATATGTAGAACACTTGACCTAGTTTATTTTTTGTTAAATAAACCTAGATTATTAGCTATTGTGGACAGAATTAAATTCGTCACAAAATCCCATGAACCCACTTTTTCCAAAATTCTAAAAATTGTGAAACAGAGCGCGCCCCGCCAAACGGGACCATCCCACCGTGTACCAAGTGTACCGAACGGTGCACGCTGTGTAACCGTATGCCTAAAAATTTATGAGAACTGATTCGGACTCGTGTGCGCGCCGGAATCAGGCCGTATCCGCGGACACACCCCGTATCGCAACTTTTGTAGAACTCGGACGTAGTTTGTGCACGCTTGTCAGATTACGACGAAACTTGTGCCACTGGACTCGTGGTAACGCGCTGGTCCTGTGACCCAATTTTCTTGCAATTCTGATACGTTTGACCAAATCGCCAATTGGCGGGCCCCACAGTTGACTTTTTGGACAAAATTGTGTTCGGCCCATCGGAATTCATATTTGGATATACCGTTGGGTTCGTATTGGCATCTAGAGTTGTTTGACCTATAATTTGTCCTATTTAGAGACTGTTACCCTTGGCACACTTTTCGGTGCAAAGTGGGCCACATGTGGATTCCGCTTTGACCCAAAATTATCGTTTTGGCCCTGTGTCCAAATTAGACAAAAAGGAAGTGCTTTTTAGCTATTTTGCTTATTCTGGGAACGTTGGTGATATTTATTTCAGCATCCGGAGACGTTTATTCTGTGGCCGTAGCTTCTGACTTTTGGAGTTGACATCAGGACATTACATTTTTGCAACTTTCTTGCCAGGCAAGATACCTTGCCAAATTGCTTACAGTATTTTGCATGCTTAGTATATTTCTTTATATTTATTACATTTTTGTTTATTTATTGCATGTATGGTTTCTTTCAGTCATACTATATATTAGATATGTTGACACACACATGGCACCTAGTATCATGAGAGGACAATCATTAGGCGTATGGGCTTTTAACCACTCTGGTAAACCGTAGTATATAGCTCGCACTACGGGCGTGTGTCATGCTGGTCACTATCCCCGCGATATATCAATTTTTGGAGTCTCGCTGGTCGCTACCCCCGCGGTATGTCGATTTCTGATGTCCATTGATGTGTGTGTGAGTTGTGAGGTAGATCGAGTAGCTACCCTTGCCCATACATCGAAAAGTTATCCTCATTTGCATTTATATAGATTGTCTTGTACAGCGTACTTATTTATTTTCAAATTATATGCATGTTTACTGTATTCAAGTTGGCTCGCTTTTCTGTATCTTGTTACGTCCCTCTGAGGACCTGGTCCTCTGCCAGGTGTATCTGCTCTTGAGTATTTACAGGAGTACGGGCCTGGACCTGACGTATTACTTTCTACCGAGGAGGTCTTACCTTCTGAGTATCGTTGATTATCTAGCGATGGATTCTTTTAGCTGATACACTTATGTCTTCACATTATTTTATATTGGAGATTTTATACTCCTCTCTCATTATAGTTTTGGATATAGTCCTTGGTAGTGGATTTGTCTCCACCCGACTATTATTTTGGATATTTTAGACTCCTTATTCTAGTTTAGTACTTCTTTTCTATGACTTATTGTGTGGATGAGATTAGCATATCTGTGACTTGTGACATTATATATATCACATGTGAGTTTTATTTCATATTACAGCGTACGTGTGTATTATGGTATCCATATATTGGAGTTGTCATATACATACGGCTGACATGCTTACGTGTTCCTAGTCCTACATATTTTGGGACTGGGGCGTGACACGAGGTGCTCCTGGTCTCATCATTTGCTGAGATGGCTTTGGTGCTGGAAGTGCTAGTCTCTGGGCTGTTGGTGGAAGGGTCAATGCTTGTTGCATAGGATAGTCCTTTAATATATGCTGTCCGGAACCGACAGTCCCTTGAGATGTGCCTGCGTCTCCCACAATAATTGCATTGAGGCTTCTCTGGGATCTGGTATGGTCTTGCTCTGTGTTGGTACTGCTGTTGCTGAGCTAAAGGACGTCTAATAGGTCCTTCTTATTGTGTCCTTGTCGGTCCTTGTTGCATTCTCAACTGACTTCCTTTTCCCTTGCTGATGGTTTCTTGCAATATGGCTTCTGTCAGTAACTCAGCATAAGAGATTCGGGACTGGGTGCTAGTATAGTGTTGGAGCTCCTGAGTTAGTCCACGATGAAACCTCTTAGCCTTGGCCAAGTCATGTGGTATCAAAGCAGTGCCATATTTGCTAAGGCAACTAAATTCAGCATCATACTCGTCCACTGTTCGGTTTTCCTGCTCCAGGTGGAGAAACTGATTTTATAATGCATCTCTGACGGTGTCCGAGAAGTACTTCCTTTCAAAGCACTCCAAGAATTGCTCCCATGTCTGGTATGTGTCCAATTGGCGCTCCATGGATTCCCTCCAGTGATGAGCATTACTATTTAGAAGCATTCTCACACCTGTCATCCACAGCTCTGTAGGTAGCTGCGATGCTTCTAATAATTTCTTAGTGTGAGTGATCCAGTTGGTAGTTTCTTCTGGGCTCTCAATGCCTTTGTATGGCCTTGGACCCATCTGTTCAAAGTATTTCACCGAACCAACTCTAGCTCGAGGTTCTAGAGCTAGTACTTGAGCTGGTGTAGTAGTCTTTACAGCCATCCTTTCAAGTGCTACTAGAAACTCTTATCTCCGTTCTGCTGCTTGCTGTCTCTGCTCTACAGCTAGTGTGGCGGCCTGTTGTTGCTGTTCCTTTATTATCATCTGGAAGAATTAGAACAGTTGAGCCTGACCATCCTGCGGTGTTGATGAGGCTGGGAGGTTCCTATTTGGTGGAACAGGAAAGTCAGATAGAACTGGATTATGAATTTGTCCATCTGGTCCTGAAAGTCTAAGATTCGTTGAGGTTCCTTCTTGAGTCTGACCATTGACTCCAAGAGTTATGTCACCATCGGTGACAGTATATCCTTTCTGAATATCCATCTCTCTGCAGGTGATGTACACAACGTTTAGAAGAAGTACAGGATTTAAACAGAGATATAAAATTTGTTGGCATAAAATATGGGTTCAGAAATATTCGCATAAAGCAGAGAAGCGTAAGGTAAGGTTTTAGAGTTGTCTGTGTAAAACAGAGACTCAAAGAAGTCAGCAAAATAGAGCTTCAAAACTGTTCGCATAAAATAGGGCTTCAGAACTGTCTGGAAAAAAAGTCTGCGTAAAAATTTCTGTACGTAAAGTCTGATGCATAAACTCTGCGGGTAAAAATCTAACATACGTTGTAGCGTAAAGTTGTTCGTGGATCTTTTTATTTTTCCTCGGACGAATTTGTCAGTCAAATCAGTGATCCTGACATCTGACAAAAGTACTTCACGATGATCGAGAGGACGGTTGTGATGATGATTTTGCACAGAGACCCAGGTCGTCGTTTAGTAATATATTTAATACAAAAATTGTTTTTACGCTTCCAATGAGGAGAAAAGTTGGGGCTTCTGTATACGCTATCTACAGGAATGAGTTTTACACTTAAGATGAGACAAAATCAGACGCTATGTCAAAAGCTATTTCTGCACAGGGCTCGAGGCATATCTCCGCATTTAATGCACAAGATTTGGTTCTTAATTGGTCATGACTGAGAAAACTAAAGCTAAGACTGTGGTAATACGCTCACTTCACCATCCTTATATTTTACGCCTAATCAAGCTATTTATACTGGTTTTAGGAATCATCAGGTTTACGCTGGATATTTACCTATGTGGCTTACATGTCATCTTATACGCAGGATTTAGGAACATTATTGGAACATGGTTAGCAGTTATTATTACTGCAGTGTAAAGTAGACATAACTATAGCATAAAATAAAAAATCTTCTGTAACTTAAGTAGGTAATCATAGCTTTGGCTTTTTATGCTAACCAGACAGTCAGTTGGCTTTTTACGCCAACAGGGGTAAAGGGTTTTTGGCGTAAAACTTAAGGAAGAATGAGGTTTTAGTCAAGTGTAGATGAGATCCTTATTCTCTATTCCTAAACATAGGCTTGTTTGGTTCAGTTATGTAACCAAGACAATATATTCAAGACCTGCTTGGGCCACCACCAAAAACATGTCACGTCCAGTCCAAAAATACGTAGGACTAGGAGTACGTAACACGCCCAGCCGTATGTATATGAAATCCAATATATGGAAACCATATACACACGTACGCTGTTTATGAATATCCAATCCACCAGTGGGAATATACTGTCACAACAAGTCACATGTAATCTCGATCTCATCCACAACACAAATAATCAGTAGGAAACAAAGAGCTGGATAATAACTGGATATCAAAGATAGTATCAAGTCTGATAGTCGATGTAGAAGCATAAAAAATTTGCTATAGAGTTATATACAGTATATATAAAACCCGCATAAAACAGAGCTCCAGCACTGTGTGGCGTAAGACGTGACTTCAGAGCCATTGGCATACAACAGAGCTTCGCCGCTAAGTACAGCGTAAAACATAGCTCCAGAACAACCCGTGTAATGCAGTATTTCCAGACTGCTTCGGCGTAAAACCTACTCGCTTTTAATGTGGTGGGAATTTGTACGGGAAACTCTTCGTATTCTGATGAGAACATAAAATATTATATTTTTATTCCTTAATGTATGCTCCTTTATGCTCATTTAATGTCTAAAAGATACTCATTATTTTTATATTTTGATCTAGGATACAATTGGAGTCACTAAAAGCAAAATGGAGCTAATTATCAATTCTGGACAGTTCTGACACCTTATAGAAAAATGGTTATAACTTGCTCATCCGAAGTCCAATTGAGCTAATCAAAATTGATTCGGAAAGCTAAGTGATAGAGGCACAATTTTGCTGTTTCGATTTTCCCGAGATTCTGGCTACATCATGGACCAAATCACGCTTGAAGTTGAGACAACTATGCTGTGCACAAAAAGTGGAGTTGATATAACCATTTCTCAACTTATTCAAAGATTTTATTTTATTGTTGGGTTGTTGTAACTCTTAGAAGATTTTTGGAAAGATATTGTGATCTTCAAACACTTATTTAGAGTGTATAAAAGGGGTAAAGATCAAGAGGAAAAAGGAGAACAACACACAACTCTTCTTCCTCTTCTCCAATATTCTTTTGAAGTGTTCTTGAACATGTGGAGCTAAAAGTCTTGTTGGTCGAAGGAAACGAAAGCCTCGGAATGAATAAAAACTTGTGAGATCTAATTTGTGTTTATATTTTTGATTTGTGATTTAAGTATGGAATGTTTTCTTATGCATATTTTAATGATTATCTTGTTTAATGACTAGGATGCATACTAGTTTATTATTCATGACAATCTAGTGCTAAATTAGATATCGAATCCGTAATTGTTCGATCCCTCTAATTTGTGAAGCAACCAAGATTTAATGAACTGCTTTATTTTATTAGATCTTAGGAGGAAAATTTTTGACAAAATTAAATGCAACCGCGTGTGCTTGTGTTGTTTTGCTTCATCGATCTCATCGAGTTTAATACGCTACTAGATTAAACCTTTAGCGCTTGTCTGGGGTTATTTAGTAGTTAAGGTTAATTAGATCGCTTGTTTTTAATTAATTATGGCTGAAGGAGATAGGAAAATAATTCCAACGATGAATATTCAAAGTATGAATTAATATATACTTGCATCGATGATCAGTTTTAAGATTCCAATGGTGGATGTTGACTGAGACCAATATTTATTTCTTTGATTATTTTAATACTTTAATTGTTTTTAGCTCTTCTTAATTTTCTTTTGATAAAAACTCTCCCCCAATCTTATTTTACATAGCATAAAGATCAAACTAATTACTCTTCGTGGGAACGATCCTTACTCTCACTACTACATATTATTTCAAGAGTAAAGGTTTTATTTTTTGGTGCCTACGACAGCACACCAAATTTTGATGTGGAGATAAAAGTCTTGTTGGTTGAAGGAAACGGAAGCCTCGGAATGAATAAAAACTTGTGAGATCTAATTTTTGTTTATATTTTTGATTTGTGCTTTAAGTATCGAATGTTTTCTTATGCATATTTTTATGATTATCTTGTTTAATGACTAGGATGCATACTAGTTTATTATTCATGACAATCTAATAATAAATTAGATATCGAATCCGTAATTGTTCGATCCCTCTAATTTGTGAAGCAACCAAGATTTAATGAACTGCTTTGTTTTATTAGATCTTAGGAGGAAATTTTTTGACAAAATTAAATGCAACCGCGTGTGCTTGTGTTGTTTTGCTTCATCGATCTCATCGAGTTTAATACGCTACTAGATTAAACCTTTAGCACTTGTCTGGGGTTGTTTAGTAGTTAAGGTTTATTAGATCGCTTGTTTTTAATTAATTGTGGCTGAAGGAGATAGGAAAATAATTCCAACGATGAATATTCAAAGTATGAATTAATATATACTTGCATCGATGATCAGTTTTAAGATTCCAATGGTGGATGTTGACTGAGACCAACATTTATTTCTATGATTATTTTAATACTTTAATTGTTTTTAGCTCTTCTTAATTTTCTTTTGATAAAAACTCTCCCCCAATCTTATTTTACATAGCATAAAGATCAAACTAATTACTCTTCGTGGGAACGATCCTTACTCTCACTACTACATATTATTTCAAGAGTAAAGGTTTTATTTTTGGGTGCCTATGACAGCACACCAAATTTTGGCGTCGTTGCCGGGGAGTAATTTTAGGTAATTTTTGTGCTTTTTGTGATCTTTATTTCGTTCTTGTGATCAAATATTTTTTTGCCTATTAGCAAAAAAAAAAAAATCGGTAACAGGTAATGGCGGCCAATTCTCAAATAATTGGCACTTGGCTAGATCTTCCATCTAGGCATGCTGATGAGGTAAATATTTCTTCCTTAGAACAACAAATTTCTTGTTTAACTTCTCTTGTTCGTCAGATGGTTGTAGGTAACATGAAAACAACAAAGGCTTGTAGGATTTGTCTAGTATCAGGGCATCCAACCGATATGTGTCCAACTCTCCAAGAGGAGTCCAATGAACAAGTGAATACGAAATATGGTTTTCCTGGACTACCAGAAATGAAGTATGATTCCTATTCAGACACATACAACATAGGATGGAGAGATCATTCCAATCTCACCTATGGGAGTCCAGAATTAAATCAACCAGCAACTCAAAATTGCCCAAGTTATCAGCAATACAAGCAGCAATACCTACAACAAAGCCAAACTTCTAATTCTGGTATGTCTTTAGAAGATATTGTTAAGTCTATTGCCATTAATAATTTACAATTTCAACAGGAGACGAGGGCTAGTATCGAAAGTTTGAACAATCAAATGAGTCAAATGACAACTGCAATTAATAAGCTAGAGGCACAAAGCTTGGAGAACTTACCATCTGAAACGATAGTAAATCCAAAAGAAACTGTAAGTTCAATCATTTTGAGAAGTTGTAAAGAAGTTGAAATTCCAGAAAAAGAAGCATGTGCATCGTCAAAAGAAGAAGAAGAGAAAAATATTATTGCAGACACGAACATTCCTAACGACGATGTAGTACCTAATGGAAAAGAAGTTTTTAAACTTGATGGAAAAGATGGAGTAAAAGTTGCCATCAGTGAGAATTTTGAGAAAGAATATGAGTTAACTTTGAGTACTCACTTACATAAAACTGTTGTAGTGTTGAACGATCTTCCAAAAAGACAACAGTCAGGTAACATTCCATATATTTTGTTACCAATTAATGACAAAAGACCTTTACCTTCTGTTTTGCAGGTATGCATTCTAGACTTGAAACTCCTGCCTAGTTATATCAAGTATGCATAGAGTCGAGCCAACGACAATATTAAACAAAGGCGCTGCTTGGGAGGCAACCCAAGGGAAGTTTATTTTTATTCTCGCATTTTATTTTTTGTTATTTTGCCTTTTCTTTGCATTTAATCATACATTGGGGACAATGTCTGTTTTAAGTGTGGGGGAAAGATTTAAATTTTTTTTTAAGCAGTTTGAGTTTGTGTTTTTCTCAAAATAAAAATAAAAATAAATAAATAATAATAATAATTGAGATTTTTTTTAAATAAAAGGATTTTGTTTTTGTGGTTTTTAATAATTTTTGGTTGTGTATGTCATGAGTAAGATTAAACTAAATTTGAAAAATTCATAACATGATTGAATAAATAATTTTTTTTTTCAACTTAGAATTAATTAGTCTAGTTATTTTTTATTGAAAATGGTAGTATCTAAATTGGTAGACAAAAGCCAGTGAGGATTTGAGCCTTTAGACTGACACATCAGTCTCATTATTCTTTCATGAGAGATATTCTTCCACTGATTTGTTTCTCTAGAACTTGCTTTGATTCTCTTCGAGGTCACATTGACACATGCATGCATGAACATGATTAAGGCCATCTTTGCTATACGTTACATAAGCCAAATAGACCACCTTGTAATTAATTTTCTTTTTGTTGAACCCCTTTGAGCTTTATTGCCATTTTCTTGGTATACCCACATTACAAGCTTTCAACCAATAATATTTATACCTTTACCCAAGTCGCAAAGCTAGTGGAGCATTGTTGATCATTATGATATGTATGGGTGTACGAAAAAATAATTGTGGGGGTATCTAAATTTGTGGTTTGGTTATAACCAACAAAATGGAACATATTTTTATCCTCAAATTTCCTAAGTTCCATTATTGTTAAAAAAATAAAAGTAAAAAAAAAAAAGAAAGAAAAAAAAAAAGAAAAGAAATGGAGTGATTGATTTTGCATTGTTTAAATGCTTTAAAAGCCAAATTGAAGACGCTGCAAAATGGAGTGATTGATTTTACATGTTTTATATTGAGATTGAGTTGATTCATTTTTGCTCCACTAGTTTTGATGGCTTTTGAGCTACATTCCTAAATATATCCCACCTTAATCCTAAGCCATGTTATAACCCATGAAAAGTCCTTATGATTTATGTTATGCATGTGATCCCAGTGGTGGAGAATGAGAAAATATACAAGCTTATGGTAGAGCATTTCTTTTGGAATGAATTCGAGAGAAATATATACCTTCAAACACATGAGAGTTTAGTGTTTATTCCCGTGAGGGTCTACCTATTTAGTTTACTCCATTTTTCAAGTAAAAATACCTACTAAGTAATTAGAAGTTGTTTAAGAATATATGTTCATGATATGTTATGAGTTTTGAAGAACTTGGTTATTATTTATTTATGACATTGCAACCTTGATTTCTTTTTGGAAAAATAAATTAGAGTTTTGCCCGAGGACGAGCAAAGGTTAAGTGTGGGGGTATTTGATGAGAACATAAAATATCATATTTTTATTCCTTAATGTATACTCCTTTATGCTCATTTAATGTCTAAAGATACTCATTATTTTTATATTTTGATCTAGGATACAATTGGAGTCACTAAAAGCAAAATGGAGCTAATTATCAATTCTGGACAGTTCTGACACCTTGTAGAAAAATGGTCATAACTTGCTCATCCGAAGTCCAATTGAGCTAATCCAAATTGATTCGGAAAGCTAAGTGATAGAGGCACAATTTTGCTGATTTGATTTTCCCGAGATTCTGGCTACATCATGGACCAAATCACGCTTGAAGTTGAGACAACTATGCTGTGCACAAAAAGTGGAGTTGATATAACCATTTTCCAACTTATTCAAAGATTTTATTTTATTGTTGGGTTGTTGTAACTCTTAGAGGATTTTTGGAAAGATATTGTGATCTTCAAATACTCATTTAGAGTGTATAAAAGGGGTAGAGATCAAGAGGAAAAAGGAGAATAACACACAACTCTTCTTCCTCTTCTCCAATATTCTTTTGAAGTGTTCTTGAACATGTGGAGCTAAAAGTCTTGTTGGTCGAAGAAAACGGAAGCCTCGAAATGAATAAAAACTTGTGAGATCTAATTTGTGTTTATATTTTTGATTTGTGCTTTAAGTATAGAATATTTTCTTATGCATATTTTTATGATTATCTTGTTTAATGACTAGGATGCATACTAGTTTATTATTCATGACAATCTAATGCTAAATTAGATATCGAATCCGTAATTGTTCGATCCCTCTAATTTGTGAAGCAACCAAGATTTAATGAACTGCTTTGTTTTATTAGATCTTAGGAGGAAAATTTTTGACAAAATTAAATGCAACCGCGTGTGCTTGTGTTGTTTTGCTTCATCGATCTCATCGAGTTTAATACGCTACTAGATTAAACCTTTAGCGCTTGTCTGGGGTTATTTAGTAGTTAAGGTTAATTAGATCGCTTGTTTTTAATTAATTATGGCTGAAGGAGATAGGAAAATAATTCCAACGATGAATATTCAAAGTATGAATTAATATATACTTGCATCGATGATCAGTTTTAAGATTCCAATGGTGGATGTTGACTGAGACCAACATTTATTTCTTTGATTGTTTTAATACTTTAATTGTTTTTAGCTCTTCTTAATTTTCTTTTGATAAAAACTCTCCCCCAATCTTATTTTACATAGCATAAAGATCAAACTAATTACTCTTCGTGGGAACGATCCTTACTCTCACTACTACATATTATTTCAAGAGTAAAGGTTTTATTTTTGGGTGCCTACGACAGCACACCAAATTTTGATGTGGAGCTAAAAGTCTTGTTGGTCGAAGGAAACGGAAACCTCGGAATGAATAAAAACTTGTGAGATCTAATTTGTGTTTATATTTTTGATTTGTGCTTTAAGTATCGAATGTTTTCTTATGCATATTTTTATGATTATCTTGTTTAATGACTAGGATGCATACTAGTTTATTATTCATGATAATCTAATGCTAAATTAGATATCGAATCCGTAATTGTTCGATCCCTCTAATTTGTGAAGCAACCAAGATTTAATGAACTGCTTTGTTTTATTAATTCTTAGGAGAAAAATTTTTGACAAAATTAAATATAACCGCGTGTGCTTGTGTTGTTTTGCTTCATCGATCTCATCGAGTTTAATACGCTACTAGATTAAACCTTTAGCGCTTGTCTGGGGTTGTTTAGTAGTTAAGGTTAATTAGATCGCTTGTTTTTAATTAATTGTGGCTGAAGGAGATAGGAAAATAATTCCAACGATGAATATTCAAAGTATGAATTAATATATACTTGCATCGATGATCAGTTTTAAGATTCCAATGGTGGATGTTGACTGAGACCAACATTTATTTCTTTGATTGTTTTAATACTTTAATTGTTTTTAGCTCTTCTTAATTTTCTTTTGATAAAAACTCTCCCCCAATCTTATTTTACATAGCATAAAGATCAAACTAATTACTCTTCGTGGGAACGATCCTTACTCTCACTACTACATATTATTTCAAGAGTAAAGGTTTTATTTTTGGGTGCCTACGACAGCACACCATATTCCTCGAATGAACCTGTCAGATCATGCAGTGAACCTGACTCCTGACAAAGAGTACTGCACAAATATCCAGACGACGGCTGTAATGATGGTTCTGCACAGAGACCCAGACCGTCGTTTAGTGATATTTCCTTGATACAAATTGCTTTTACGCATTCAAGGGAATACGCTGCCTAGTTTTATACAGGCATATGTGAGCTTTTACGCTCAGCAGAAGACGAAACAAACTGCCACGTCAAAGCTGCTCTTCATACAGAGCTCGAGGCACGTCTCTGCAATTAATGCGCATGATGGGGGCAGATCTATACATTTAATGCACAAGATTTGGTTCTACTTTCAAAGACTGGGTGAGCCATAATTATGACTAATACGTCCACATCATCACCTCTGCATATTACGCCATCAGACTATTTTCAGCTATAAGAGCACGCTGTACGCTATCTCCTCGAAATACGCCAACCTGACTATTTTCAGCTATAGGAGTACGCCGTATGCTATCTCCTCGGAATACGCTAACTCAGGCTATATTTGTATTGATGCGTGATAAGGCTATTTGGTCCAGAATACGCTCAAAACCTCAGTCAAGCAAGGATAATTGGCTGTCCTTATGCTAGCTACCTCTCCATACAGCATCAGGCTTCTACGCCTACTTGGCTTCTATGCCAGTTTGACAACTATTTGGCTTCTACACCATGGTGACAGTTATTGGCTTCTACGCCAACCTTTTCTATGCGAGGGACAGTTACCTACGTAGCTGGCATGCCATGATCTTTGCAGCAGTTATACGCATCACCTCATAATGGGACACGCGTCACACGCAGATTCAGAAGATCATTTATACGTGGGTGGCAGTTATTATAACAGCCGCGTAAAAAGTGCCACACTCTCCATTGTCCGGCTTCTACGCCGACTGGACGGTTACTGTCACTAAACCCTATAAATAGAGACCTCCGTCCACGAAAGTCCAAGGTCGGGAAAAAAGGGTCGAGAGGTCGAAGAAATGAGGAAAGAAGTTATAAAATCGAAGAGAGGATAATAAAGACAGAGAGTAGTGATCGACGATTTTGGCATTAAGCATCCACTCCCTCTTACAATCTTTGAAGCTATTCCTTCTTCTACAGTACTTCTTCATCATCGTGTGGTCCAAGAGACAAAGTGATCGATCGCAGATCAGACTCCTATAGCAATATTTATCCAGATTAAATTTTGTACTTAATATCCTCGTATAGGATTAATTGTACTTCTTATTTGTAAACCAAATGAAGGGTTTTGTATAAACCTAGTTTTATTTCTTTCGTTTATTATCAAACACAAGATGGCGACTCTACTGGGGATCTCTTTCTCATCTGACGAGAAAGCAATTGCTCAACACGATTCTGTATCAGTAGGATCAATAAAGAAGACCTTGGTCGTCTAATTCGACCAATCCACCTATGAAGACATGCTTCGAGCAGGGCGTAGCTCTCACTCCCTCTCTGTCCAAGATAACAGGAAACTGTGTAAGGTGTGGATGCCCCGGATATCCCCTACCATTCCTGCCGACTCTCTGGCGTCTCCGACCAGCAAGGTTGTAGCTTCGCAACCTCTGCGCCCCGCGCGTAAAACTCTGTCTCCCGTTTGTGACATGGCAGACAAAACTTCTGACAATGCCTCAGTGCTAGTCCAGAGTCTACTCCGTGCTCTGTGCGTAAAACTCTGTCTTCCGTCTATGACGTGGCAGACAAAACTTTTGGTTATGCCTCAGTGCTATTCCAGAAGTCTACTCCGCGCTCTGTGCATAAAACTCTATCTCCCGTCTGTGACGTGGCAGACAAAACTTCTGGTTATGCCTCAGTGCTATTCCAGAAGTCTACTTCGCGCCCTGCGTATAAAATTCAGTCTCCCGTCTGTGACGTGGCAGACAAAATTTCTGATAATGCCTTAGCGCCAATTAAGAAATTCCAAATGTGCTCCGCGTGTAAAAATGCATCTTCTCTGTGTGGAAAAGATGGTCCCTGCAATCTACGCAAGGGAAAACAAATGGCGGATTTCCCGACCTCTCGGCTTTTACGCCATCAAGAGAAGAATCTGCCCGCTCTCCAGATTACGCGAGAAGCTGATGGCCGATTGAGGACTTCCTCAGTTTTATGCCAACCTAAGCAGAGTTTCAAATTACGCCAGGTCAAGCCCCTCGACGTAAAGAAGACTCAGTTTGTGGATAGATACGCTCCTCTTGGATTATGTGCTACTCACATGGCTGAACTGCTGTATTCCTATGGCAGAGAGAGGGTTGGGGTTCCCAATATCCGTGTTCCCACTAATATAAAAAGGCAGAATAAGCCTTCTTCTTCTGTTGACTTGCGTAAACTCTTGATCCAGAAATACAAAGACAGGGGTCAAAATCAAGATTTGGTGTCCCTGATTACCATGCGTAGGGAGATCATATGGGAAGATGAGTCAACATCTAATGTCGTCATGACATATGGGCCACATGAAGAGTCTGTCTTTATTGTTCCACCGACTCGCAACGATCAGCATCAAATAATCTTCGGTCGAATGCGGACCAGACCGATTGTACAAGAAGAATATCGCAAGTCGGATGTTGGCAAAATGCAAATCCACAGATATAGTCCACAAGCTTTAAAAACTATACAAAGCATGGGTTATGATTTGAAGTTAAAACAAGGCCTCAACTATGGAAAAGGCAGATGAACACCGTTGCATGGTAATCCTTACTGTCAACAAACTCGTTTTGGGTTGGGGTATACTGCATCTTTTGCAAACTCCAAATCTTCAGAGTATGATCCTGTAATATCAGAGGCAGGTTCTTCTAAATCAACTTTGGTGGGCAAACGTCGCGACATGTCTGGGGGTAGTCTACCTCGACAAAATATGGCAGTATCTAAAGCTGGGGGTAGAATTCCTTCTGAGTCCGAAGATGATGCAACGATGACCATCTTCCTAGAAGACCGTAAAACTCAGGCATTGGGAGCCCGAAGGTTAAAAGGGACTTTCTCCTTCAATAAAGATGACATCATGGAAATCTTCAATATATTGATGAAGGAAAACAAACTTCAGCTACCTAATATCAGATACCCTGAGAGGGCTGCCAAAGTCGATGACCCAGATTATTGTCTCTTTTATCGGTACATTCATCACCCCACAAGGGCATGCTATGTACTAAAAAGGAAAATCCAGGAGTTGATCGATGCCAAGGTCATCACTCTGTATCTGTAAACGAGGGGACGATCACTGTAAATTGATTTCACTTTAACGTGACAATTTGCTCCCTCAAGAAGATACCGGATGATTAGCCCCTAAAGTTTCCCCAGCGAATTCTTCAGGTCTCTCCCCACTAAGGAAAATTACTCCACAGTAAATTTTTTGGACATGAGTTCACGTCCATATTACCTCTGAACTATTGTCCAAACATTTTTTTTATTTTCTCAGCTGAGTTTGTCATATTCATATTACCTCTGAACAAACTTTTCTGGTTTGGCCATCGATTATCATGTTCATATTACCTCTGATATCGGTTGTCATCTCAACTTAACACCCGTACTTAACTGTAAGTACGCCAGTGGTTTTGAGTCCACAAAAAACTGCCATGTCCATATTACCTCTAAGCAGATATATACCTCTATCCCCAATGGAGTCGCAACTCAAAAGTATGTCTTGTTCATATTACGTCTGAACAAACTTTTCGAGTTTTTGGCTATCGATTATCATGTCTATATTACCTCTGATATCGGTTGTCATCTCAACTTAACATCCGTACTTAACTCTAAGTACACCAGTGGTGTTAGGTCCACAAAAAATTTTTTGCCACGTCCATATTACCTCTGGCAGGGTTTGTCGTAAACTTATTACTTGCACTCTCGTGCACAAGAAGTAATAGGTCCACAAAAGAAATTTTCTTGTGGATTTCCCGCAACAGAAAATGAAAGATTCATGTCCATATTACCTCTGAACTATCCTCATTTTCTCAGCGAAGAAAGAGTCAGTCCCTATTTATCCCTACAGAGTCGTATTTTATTGCGTCTATATTACCTCTGTCAGGATTTGTCTCAAACCTATTACTTGCACTAATGTGCGCAAAAAGTAATGGATCCACTAAAAATCCCCTAGTGGGATATCCTCAACAAATACGGTATCGTACTACATCCATATTACCTCTAGTACAATATCCGAAGTTCGTACAAACAATTATATAGAAATGGGAGGGCCCTTATATGATTGCAAATGGCGCTTATAGCTTGGCCAAGTCTAACAATTTTTTTTGGCTATTATCAACTGCAAATTTCCAAGGAAGTACTATACTTGATCTCCTTCATTTAACGGAGTATGACGAAGATCTTATTCTGACGATACCATGCACAAAGGTTAGTTGGATCATATTCTATCAGGTTCATGTAACCTCCGAATAGATATCCTTAACTAATTTGTAAGCCTATCATGTTCATATTACCTCTGATAGTGTTTAGTATACAAATTTAGTTGGATTATATTCTTTCAGGTTCATGTTAACTCTGAATAGATTTATATTCAGCAAAACCTTAACGAAAGAATATCATGTTAATGATACCTCTGATATCACTTTCACCCTAGCCTATCACATTCTAAAATGATGGGCCCACAAAGTCATAAAATGTGTCTTTATTATCTCCGAGAAATTACAGAAGAAATAAGAAGTACATCATTGGGGAGGGGCAGTTAAATCCTTAATCTGTTGCGCTAGTGCGGCCATCTTCTCATTCCTGGAGCTCAAAACTGTAGCACGAGCCCGCTCCAACCTTGCCTCCTAATTGTTCAAGATAGATATTTCAGACCGAGCACGGACAAAATCTGCGTGGATGACACCCACACGTGTCAGGTTTTGCTGAGACGCTTCCAGTCGGTTCTTCAACATATCTCTAGCTGCCGATAAAACGAGAACCCTCTCCTTGGCCTTAGCGAGGTCATCTTCCAATTTATGGACCCTCGCTGTCTCTTCCTCATATTCGGCATCACACTTGGCCAGCTGGGGAATGACATACTCCAATATGGTATGGTCTTCATTCATCTCTTTCTACTGAGCCTCGATGGACTTGCTTAGAGTTTCCATCTCCCCAACAAGCCTCGCAGTCAAAGAGTCATATTCAGCCTGAATCAGTTCATCAATGTTGCCCTGGGATAGTTGCAAATAATTTTAATGGGTTATTCCAAACCATTAACTATTTGCTCCAGTGCATCAGCTCTCCCAGCGTCATTGAAATCTCTGATCGGCGCTATTGCAAACTGGGAGGACCTCCTTAGAGCCTCGAAGCCTAAATTCTTCTCCAGCACCATTGATATCAGCATTTTCAAAGTGGTGTAAAAAATACTAATATACTGCTCAATTATCATGGCAAGATCCGAATGGACGCTGGGAGTGGCTGCAATATCGGCGAATTCCCTTCCAGGAACGACTGCAGAGGGTGTCGTCACACTTCAGTAGATGGTGCGACAAAGGTAGAAGCAGCAACAACGGTCGAAGTGGCTGACTTACTCAAAGGAGGCACAGTCGTGATGACAGGCTCATCCTCCTCTGGAGATATCGGGACTGTATTGGGCAAGCCGGCACACAAAAATGTTTCCTCTTCAAAGTTGGGCACCTCCGTGTCATCGGCAGGAGCGGCAACAAAGCCAAAAGTTGCATCGACTCTGCCCTCCCCGTAGATGTCTTCCCCTGGAAAGAAGACAAGAGAAAGTTAATATCAACCTGATATTAATTTTTCTAAAAGAGGCGTAAAGACGACATTTACCCATGGACGATGGTATATATGTCGCGTCTGCAGCCAGTACAGCTAAATCATTTCTTAATAATGTTAAGCGAGCTGTCATACCTGGAGAAGGGGGTGCCCAAATGACACTGGCAGGTATTCTTCCAGGTCTTTACCAAGATCCACTCGAGGCTCATCGAGTGGAATCTCGCTGAATATACTTATAGATGCGGCAGGGGTTACTCCCGTTACTGGTCTGGATAAAGATATTCTTATTGGCCTCGAAGGCGATCTCGTAGCACTACCTGAAGCAGTAGCAGCGACAGCAGCCTCGAGCAAGGAATCTCCGGCACTGCCAGCCGGAACTGTGAAGGTTCCCTCTATAATAGGCGAAGGACCTCTAGTCAAAAGTTCATCCCCAACAGGGGAAACAACAGGTTCACTCCTAGGATCCTCATGGCTGGAAGTCCTGACAGGACCACTAACAGTCTTCTTTTTCTTGCTAGGGGAAGTCTCCTTCGAAATAGGAGCCCTTCGCTTACTAGAGATAACCAGAGGCTCTGTAGGAGGAGGTATTACGCCTCTCGGTACTGTCAGCAAAAACTGATCTGGATCGACAGAGTCTTCACCCTCGTCAGAGGAAACCGATAGGACTTTCTCTCTTCCAGCGGACTTATGAGGTGGCATCCTAAAACTTCCACGCATATCAAAATCGCGATGGAAGGTATTGATGGCCACATAAAACTGGGCGTACGAATGGAGGATGCGCAACTCCATGGAAAGAGAAATCGCAAGCACAGTAAAGGTTGCTCCAGTACAACCCATTATAAAGTACCGTCATCCTCTCGCTCCATCAATAAGTCCACCTCTGGACTTGAAGCTGGTGATGGCATTTCCCACCTACAATTGGTCATACCCTAACTGCCCGACGAACCTACTAGGTAGGTAGGGCTCCAAAAAGCAATGGTCTTCACTTCTGTACAACAAATGGGAAGGTCTAATGAAGACCAACCAATAAAAAGCTTCAGGAGAAAGAACGGTCTTTCCTTCACCTGAATCCTGAAGTCTCGTCCCCTGTTGATTAGTATGTACAGTGGGAACGATACAGAAGAGCTTCCAACTATGAGCAAAATTTAATGCCCGCCGACAGTCTACGACGGTGGTCACGTTCCAAGTAGAATTCTTGTAATTCAACAAGAAATTATTCCCCGAACTCTGGCAGAGCCGGGAGACATCACTCTGGGGTTATGTAGAATTAACCATCCCATCAGATACAGGAACGGTAATTCTACCCTGGGAAAGCTGTCACGCCGTATTTCGTCGGCAAGCAGCCCATCAGTAATGGCCCTCAGGCCAGCTTGTATGCGACATACCATGGTAGGGAGCAGGCCCAGTCTTGCCCCAAATACCAAACATACTGCAGGCCATAAGCTGTTACGGTGAATGCGATCCGAAGATGCAATGCCAGGTACTACCAATCGGCGTAGCCATACAGAGAGGAAGCCAGCCAGTTGAGCTTCCCTTGACAGAGGCTTGCGGCAATGTCTTATATAACTATAGGCTTTAGTGCCTGCAGGATAATTCCCTATCCCTTCATCAAGAACTTGATCTGAAGCCCCAGCGTCTTCAATAAGATCATCGACTATTTGAGCATTGAGCACGCTCAGAAAGTTCAAAGGCTTATCCCTGCTATCTACGACTTTGTCTGGCTTCGCATCTCTAGCATGATGAAAGAAGAGATAGGACACCCATTTGTTGGTATGAGCCAAGTCAGAGGGCTTATTATAAAAGGTGGTGACGCAAGATAATTGCCCATTAGCTCCTGGTACACTGTCACCACCCGAGGGTTTGTATCCTCCAGCTCCCTGTTTGTGGGAACATACTCTTCATAAGGAGTATCCCCCATTGGCAGTCTCAAAATCTCTGCCATCTCGTGAAGAACCAATTCCAACTCCCCTAGCGGAGTGGCGAAAGTCCTAGTGAGCGAGATATACTGCTCCATCAAAGCCAAAAATAGGTTGGGGTTGGGAAGCAGCCCAACACTGGTAGAACTCACAGCCGCGAACAGACCAATGCTCTCCATCTTCGTCTAAAAATGCTTCAGGGCCCAGGCAGCTAAATGAGCCCATCGAAGATTTGAAGGGGTAAGCCAACCATTGGTCCGAGGATTAACCTTGGGGTATACTCCTCCATGCCCCAGAAAGTCATTGCAAAAAGTCGGTAATTGGACTGGTTGGAGCAGTGAAGTATTTTCACTCGGGACACTGCCCGGAAATAATCCCCTGAAAGGCATTACAGGGCCTGAAGGACGGCTCACAAATAATCCTTGGTCTGATCCTTTCTGATAAAATATCTTCCCCGGCTGGCCGTGAAGATTAGGGGTCAGGGTCCACGACATCCTCCTGGGATGCGTGGCATGATAGAATGTCGAGATAGGGTAATCTCTCGGCATCCTGGGCAGGTACATGACCATGCCCCCAGCTGTAAAAACCCAATTCTCCTTCTTGGGCTTCGTCTGGGATTGTTTATCAATCATATCCCCGAAGAGGAAAGATGGTTTTATATATTTGGCCCCATCTATATACGTCAGGGGCTCCCCATTGATCATACTCAACAACATCCGTTCTCCCTGAGACGATATCAGAATGCCCCTTCCTTCAGGATACTGAGTTCCAGAAATAGGGAATGTGTCACGCCCTAGTCCCAAAATGACGAGGGACTAGAGAAGCGTGGCAATGGCCAGCAGCATGCAACGATGGACAAACCCAATTTAATGGATCCATCGGCATACTTAAGCTGTAAATAAGGTCTATAATAATAAGTCATAACTAATCTCATCCACAGAAAAGAATATAAATCAACAGCAATAAGGAAATTAAATTAAACATCCAGTCTCAGCAAAGTATTCGGGGAACAACCCGATATAAGTCTGGTACAATGATCTCATAAACAAAAATTTAAAGAGTTTAATTAAACAGGAAATAACGACTGAGCATGGCGAAGCAATGGTTCAGGAGAAGTCCTCAGCGATCACCTCGTCTTCAGCTACGGGTACTGTTCCGTGAAGAGCACCTGTTCCGTAGACCTCTGGATAAACCTCGTATGCAAATCCTGGGGACATAATCCGAATCCAGGTCCTCAGGGGACATAGCAAGGTACAAGAAAACACAAGCCAAAATAAATGCAGTAAAGCAGTTAATGAAACAATAGGGTCAACTATATAACCATCTATGTGAAATGCAAGTTGAGAGCATCACTAAAACTTAGGCTGATACCACTACAAGCTCTGTGTCTGGGAGCCGGTAGCAGCTATTCTATGAATTTTACTATGTGTTTACTATGAATTATATTTATATGATCAGCCTGAAGCCTGCGTGTCTCTCCCCACCCAAATGTAATCTTACGTCTCATGTCCACGATGCCTCATGTCCATGTCACGTAAAATTATCTCTAATGCAGTGAGTCATACTATGTCTATGAATATAACATCTAGGAATGTCATGTCTATGTCATAAACCTATATCCTATACAGAATCACCTTGAATATTTCAGGAAGATCCTGTCTCATGCTCTGTGTCAGGTGTCCTGGGTAATAAGTACTTGATAGGGCAAGTACAAGAATATAAATGTCACGATATCCATCTCTAAATGACATTGCCCAACCCCGCGTACGGTGTTGGCACCCGACTATGATCGGACGCTAAGCAAGTCACACGGCCCTAGGGTTGAGCAAGTACAACACTCACAAGAAAATAAATCTAGAGAAAATAAATTATTAAACTGCATTTATGGCAAGGTACACTTGCCTGGGTTTTCAGCTCCAAGTGTAGCTCTGGCAATAGCTGGATTTGCAGGCAGTACTCTGGCTGCTGAAACAAACATCACCATTAGATCCAGAAAATATTAATCAGCTAGGATCGCCTGTCCTTGAGTCCAATTTGGAGACAAGGGCAAGAAACGACAATTTCGGGGCAAAACGGGGTCCCGATGTGGGCCGCTTTGCACCGAAAAACGCGTCAGGGTCAAAGGTCTCAAAAATAGTCCAACTTAGTGTCAACAGGTCAGGAACGATGATACGAACCCAACGGAACTTCCAGAATTGGATTCCGATGAGCCGTTCTCAAAATCGCCCGTCGGATGGAGCCTGTGGGGCCCACGACACACGATTTTGTCAACGTTCCCAGAATCGAACCAAACTTGGCTCACAGGACCAGCGTATTGCTACGAGTCCAATGGCGCAAGTTTCGTCTCGATCTGACTTGTGTACACTAAGTTACAGCGAGAAACAGAAAGTACGGATACGGGGCGGTGTCCGCGGATACGCACTGATTCCGGTGTGCACGCACATCCGAATCAGTTTCTGCAAAATCCCGCACGTCCGTATCTACGATGCTCACGTGTCGGTGAAGACTGCACGTGACAAAGTCGTCCCGTTTGGCGGGGCATACTCGGTTCCGGGATGAAACATGGCTAAGTTTTTCCTGTTTTTGGATTGCGGTGTGCGATCACCACAGGACGCGATGCCCCGAGCAGTTTGCACGGGCACCGAGAGGGTCACGCAGGGTTCGCAACACAACAGACAGAACTGAAAACGGAGATGCGAGGAGGAAGTTGCAAGTACCTGATCAGGGCTTGGGGAAACTGCGAATATCTCGTGTCCGAGTGTCGAGGCCGTGTCCTGCTGAGTCGTGTCCGGCTAGGGTTTGATGCTGGGGTACCACCGGAGGGAGGCGGCTCGGCCTAGGCTGCTGGTCGGAGGTGAGCCGCTGCGGGTCTCGACGTCTAGGGTTCAGGGGTCCGGCGGAAAGCCGCGGCGAGGCGTGGCCGAGGGTGTCGGGTTCGTCTGAAGCTCGGGGTGCTCGCTGGAAACTGGCGGCAGGGTCGGCTCAGGGAGGCGCTCGGCTGGGCTCTGGTAGGTGCAGGACGGCCGGATTCCGGTGATGTGGGCGGCGCCGAAGGCTGGAACGGGAGGAGAGGATTGGCCGGCTAGGGTTAGGGTTTTATAGAGAGGAGGAGGAAGATGATGGGTTGGCCGGTTACGGGGAGAGGAAGAGGTGGGGACGGCGGCTCTGCGAGCGTTGCGGAGGCGAGGCGGCGCAGCTAACGGCCGGCGGCGGCGGACGTTACACGGCGGCGGGGGAGGGAAACCGTAAGGTCGGGGGAGAGAATGGGTTCAGTCGGGCGGGTCTGCGGGTGGACGGGTTCGGGTCTGGCCGACCCGCCCGACCCGCTAGGCCAGGGGATGGGCCGGGCTCGGTTATTGGGCTGGGCCGGATCCATTTTAATTAAATAGCTAAATAAATAATCAAATAAATAATTAATTAATGTAATTACATAATAATAGTTATTAGGGCTTTAAAAATTCATCCGGGGTCCAATAAATTCCTGGAAAAATATCCTATGTCTAGTTTTTCATTTTACACCATAAAATATTATTTTCATAATATTTTATTATTATTATTTATTATCATTTAAAAATCATTGAATAATTAAAACACTGGTAGAAAAATTCCAGAAAATCCCAGAAAATTGTGATAAATTAAAATTTTAAATTTATGAAAATCAGGGGGATTATAATATACCCCACTTAAGAGGATTGCGTCCTCGCAATCAAAGGTTAACCGGTCAGCAGAGATGACACGGTTGCAACCATTGTTCGAAGCACATCAAAATCAAGGAACACCTAGGAAAATTATTTTCCTAAGCATTAAAAGTTATGCAATTTCCCAAATGTGGGAAATCTAGAAGATTACAGTTTTAGAAAAACAGGTTATCTTTCAAAAACATATCAGGTTAACAATTATAAAACATTCTGATTTATTGGCAAGTTCAAAAATAAATTACTAGGTTAACACTAGTTTATCCTTTATAAAACATATTAGACTAACAATTTTAAAACATTCTAGGTTATTTATCAAGTTCACAATTACTAGGTTATCTATTATTAGCAAGTTAAAATTTTCAGGTTAGGTCTAGGGTCACGAACCAGCAGGCACAAAATAAAGCAAAACTAGAAGCAGGAAACAATAAAAACTTACGCGCATTTGCTACTCCTTGGTTCTGCGCGTCTCCCACAGTCATTGCGAAAACTTGGCCGCGTCCTGGTGGATTCCTCTGCTGCCGCTGCTGCTGCTGGGCTTGTTGGAAGAGTGCTGCCTGCGGTGCCAAGGGTGGCCTTGGTTGATACTCTCCTGGTGCTGGTAGAGCTTGTTGGTTTGCTCTTGGTACTCCTCCTCGATGATAAGGACAATCCTTGGCTAAATATTGATTGGTTCCACAAATTAAGCATAATCCCAGCTTGCGTCTGCAGTCCTTCTCTAAATGGCCTATCTTGCCACAGTATTGACATGTAGGTACTGTCTGCGGAGAGGCTCTGGGTTGCTGGTGTATGTGAGGCCTCTTTGCAGCTTCTTTCTGTGGTGCTTTGGCTGATGTGGAAGACCGTTTCAGACCGGTCTCTCTCCTGGTGACGCGTTCCATGCGTCGGGCTGCAGCGAGAACGTCCGAGTACGAAGTTGGTGCGACAGATCCAATTAGCTTCTGTAAATCAATATTGAGGCCGTCGAAAAACTTTTCGGCCTTCTCTTCTTCTGTTGGGATTAATGCTGGGGCGAAGCGACTTAGACGAATGAACTCGGCGTTGTACTCTTCCACCGTCATAGCTTCCTGAGTGAGGCGATTGAACTTGTCCCTCAGTTCTGATCGAGCGATGGCCGGAATATACATCTCCTGGAAGAGTCTGGAGAACTCTTCCCAAGTAACTCGGTCAGGTCCGAGCCTGGTCTCCTCGGACAGCCACCAGTGATGAGCATTATCCGTCAATTGCATTCTGACGGCAGTCATCCAACGTTCTCTTGGAAGTTCAGCTGCTTCCAACTGGTGTTGTATGTTGGTGAGCCACTCATGCACTTCAGTTGGTCCTTCCTTGCCCGAAAAGGTACGGGGCTTGAGTTGACGGAAATCGATGATAGATCCCGTTGCTGGTCGCCTAGCTTGTGGGTTCACTTGCTCCAATGTATTTGCTAGGCTGGTTCTCAGGTACTCTGCCTCCTGACGATGCGCCTCCTGATGAATTTGTTGTTGGGCTTGCATCATTGCGTAGATCATTTGAAATATCTGCTGCCCGTCTATAGGTTGCCCTTGTGGGAATACGGGCATCGGTGGAACGAACTGCGGAGGCGGCGGGATGTCATCACGCCGGAACCTTGAATTATGCGGTGCTTCTTGATCGTTTTGAGAAGATTGCCCTCGGTCTTCGGGTGTCACTCCTTCATCATAAGTGACCACAGCATCGTGTGGTGTACTCAAGGGATTCTCGTCTCCACTTCTTGGATCCATTAGTCTGCATCAAAATAAAACATAAGAAGCGCACTGGATTCAAGGCAAGATGCAAGTCAAAAGTTAATTTGAATACGATACAGATATCAAGAACGTTTTCAAGCAAGTGGATGAGATCCTAAAAACTTTATCCTATTCTTATTGCAGGTCTGTTCGGTCCCTAAGTTGAAACCGAACAATTTAGTCGTTGACCTGCATGGGCCACCACAAAAACCATGTCACGCCCCAGTCCCAAAATGACGAGGGACTAGAGAAGCGTGGCAATGGCCAGCAGCATGCAACGATGGACAAACCCAATTTAATGGATCCATCGGCATACTTAAGCTGTAAATAAGGTCTATAACAATAAGTCATAACTAATCTCATCCACAGAAAAGAATATAAATCAACAGCAATAAGGAAATTAAATTAAACATCCAGTCTCAGCAAAGTATTCGGGGAACAACCCGATATAAGTCTGGTACAATGATCTCATAAACAAAAATTTAAAGAGTTTAATTAAACAGGAAATAACGACTGAGCATGGCGAAGCAATGGTTCAGGAGAAGTCCTCAGCGATCACCTCGTCTTCAGCTGCGGGTACTGTTCCGTGAAGAGCACCTGTTCCGTAGACCTCTGGATAAACCTCGTATGCAAATCCTGGGGACATAATCCTGATCCAGGTCCTCAGGGGACATAGCAAGGTACAAGAAAACACAAGCCAAAATAAATGCAGTAAAGCAGTTAATGAAATAATAGGGTCAACTATATAACCATCTATGTGAAATGCAAGTTGAGAGCATCACTAAAACTTAGGCTGATACCACTACAAGCTCTGTGTCTGGGAGCCGGTAGCAGCTATTCTATGAATTTTACTATGTGTTTACTATGAATTATATTTATATGATCAGCCTGAAGCCTGCGTGTCTCTCCCCACCCAAATGTAATCTTACGTCTCATATCCACGATGCCTCATGTCCATGTCACGTAAAATCATCTCTAATGTAGTGAGTCATACTATGTCTATGAATATAACATCTAGGAATGTCATGTCTATGTCATAAACCGGTATCCTATACAGAATCACCTTGAATTTTTCAGGAAGATCCTGTCTCATGCTCTGTGTCAGGTGTCCTGGGTAATAAGTACTTGATAGGGCAAGTACAAGAATATAAATGTCACGATATCCATCTCTAAATGACATTGCCCAACCCCGCGTACGGTGTTGGCACCCGACTATGATCGGACGCTAAGCAAGTCACACGGCCCTAGGGTTGAGCAAGTACAACACTCACAAGAAAATAAATCTAGAGAAAATGAATTATTAAACTGTATTTATGGCAAGGTACACTTGCCTGGGTTTTCAGCTCCAAGTGTAGCTCTGGCAATAGCTGGATTTGCAGGCAGTACTCCGGCTGCTGAAACAAACATCACCATTAGATCCAGAAAATATTAATCAGCTAGGATCGCCTGTCCTTGAGTCCAATTTGGAGACAAGGGCAAGAAACGACAATTTCAGGGCAAAACGGGGTCCCGATGTGGGCCGCTTTGCACCGAAAAACGCGTCAGGGTCATAGGTCTCAAAAATAGTCCAACTTAGTGTCAACAGGTCAGGAACGATGATACGAACCCAACGGAACTTCCAGAATTGGATTCCGATGAGCCGTTCTCAAAATCGCCCGTCGGATGGAGCTTGTGGGGCCCACGACACACGATTTTGTCAACATTCCCAGAATTGAACCAAACTTGGCTCACAGGACCAGCGTATTGCTACGAGTCCAATGGCGCAAGTTTCGTCTCGATCTGACTTGTGTACACTAAGTTACAGCAAGAAACAGAAAGTACGGATACGGGGCGGTGTCCGCGGATACGCACTGATTCCGGTGTGCACGCACATCCGAATCAGTTTCTGCGAAATCCCGCACGTCCGTATCTACGATGCTCACGTGTCGGTGAAGACCGCACGTGACCAAGTCGTCCCGTTTGGCGGGGCGTACTCGGTTCCGGGGTGAAACATGGCTAAGTTTTTCCTGTTTTTGGATTGCGGTGTGCGATCACCACAGGACGCGATGCCCCGAGCAGTTTGCACGGGCACCGAGAGGGTCACGCAGGGTTCGCAACATAACAGACAGAACTGAAAACGGAGATGCGAGGAGGAAGTTGCAAGTACCTGATCAGGGCTTGGGGAAACTGCGAATATCTCGTGTCCGAGTGTCGAGGCCGTGTCCTGCTGAGTCGTGTCCGGCTAGGGTTTGATGCTGGGGTACCACCGGAGGGAGGCGGCTCGGCCTAGGCTGCTGGTCGGAGGTGAGCCGCTGCGGGTCTCGACGTCTAGGGTTCAGGGGTCCGGCGGGAAGCCGCGGCGAGGCGTGGCCGAGGGTGTCGGGTTCGTCTGAAGCTCGGGGTGCTCGCTGGAAACTGGCGGCAGGGTCGGCTCAGGGAGGCGCTCGGCTGGGCTCTGGTAGGTGCAGGACGGCCGGATTCCGGTGATGTGGGCGGCGCCGAAGGCTGGAACGGGAGGAGAGGATTGGCCGGCTAGGGTTAAGGTTTTATAGAGAGGAGGAGGAAGATGATGGGTTGGCCGGTTGCGGGGAGAGGAAGAGGTGGGGACGGCGGCTCTGCGAGCGTTGCGGAGGCGAGGCGGCGCAGCTAACGGCCGGCGGCGGCGGACGTTACACGGCGGCGGGGGAGGGGAACCGTAAGGTCGGGGGAGAGAATGGGTTCAGTCGGGCGGGTCTACGGGTGGACGGGTTCGGGTCTGGCCGACCCGCCCGACCCGCTAGGCCAGGGGATGGGCCGGGCTCGGTTATTGGGCTGGGCCGGATCCATTTTAATTAAATAGCTAAATAAATAATCAAATAAATAATTAATTAATGTAATTACATAATAATAGTTATTAGGGCTTTAAAAATTCATCCGGGGTCCAATAAATTCCTGAAAAAATACCCTATGTCTAGTTTTTCATTTTACACCATAAAATATTATTTTCATAATATTTTATTATTATTTATTATCATTTAAAAAATCATTGAATAATTAAAACACTGGTAGAAAAATTCCAGAAAATCCCAGAAAATTGTGATAAATCAAAATTTTAAATTTATGAAAATCAGGGGGATTACAATATTAATCAGCTTAAGAGGATTGCGTCCTCGCAATCAAAGGTTAACCGGTCAGCAGAGATGACACGGTTGCAACCATTGTTCGAAGCACATCAAAATCAAGGAACACCTAGGAAAATTATTTTCCTAAGCATTAAAAGTTATGCAATTTCCCAAATGTGGGAAATCTAGAAGATTACAGTTTTAGAAAAATAGGTTATCTTTCAAAAATATATCAGGTTAACAATTATAAAACATTCTGATTTATTGGAAAGTTCAAAAATAAATTACTAGGTTAACACTAGTTTATCCTTTATAAAACATATTAGACTAACAATTTTAAAACATTCTAGGTTATTTATCAAGTTCACAATTACTAGGTTATCTATTATTAGCAAGTTAAAATTTTCAGGTTAGGTCTAGGGTCACGAACCAGCAGGCACAAAATAAAGCAAAACTAGAAGCAGGAAACTATAAAAACTTACGCACATTTGCTACTCCTTGGTTCTGCGCGTCTCCCACAGTCATTGCGAAAACTTGGCCGCGTCCTGGTGGATTCCTCTGCTGCTGCTGCTGCTGGGCTTGTTGGAAGAGTGCTGCCTGCGGTGCCAAGGGTGGCCTTGGTTGATACTCTCCTGGTGCTGGTAGAGCTTGTTGGTTTGCTCTTGGTACTCCTCCTCGATGATAAGGACAATCCTTGGCTAAATGTTGATTGGTTCCACAAATTAAGCATAATCCCAGCTTGCGCCTGCAGTCCTTCTCTAAATGGCCTATCTTGCCACAGTATTGACATGTAGGTACTGTCTGCGGAGAGGCTCTGGGTTGCTGGTGTATGTGAGGCCTCTTTCCAGCTTCTTCCTGTGGTGCTTTGGCTGATGTGGAAGACCGTTTTAGGCCGGTCTCTCTCCTGGTGACGCGTTCCATGCGTCGGGCTGCAGCGAGAACGTCCGAGTACGAAGTTGGTACGACAGATCCAATTAGCTTCTGTAAATCAATATTGAGGCCGTCGAAAAACTTTTCGGCCTTCTCTTCTTCTGTTAGGATTAATGCTGGGGCGAAGCGACTTAGACGAATGAACTCGGCGTTGTACTCTTCCACCGTCATAGCTTCCTGAGTGAGGCGATTGAACTTGTCCCTCAGTTCTGATCGAGCGATGGCCGGAATGTACATCTCCTGGAAGAGTCTGGAGAACTCTTCCCAAGTAACTCGGTCAGGTCCGAGCCTGGTCTCCTCGGACAGCCACCAGTGATGAGCATTATCCGTCAATTGCATTCTGACGGCAGTCATCCAACGTTCTCTTGGAAGTTCAGCTGCTTCCAACTGGTGTTGTATGTTGGTGAGCCACTCATGCACTTCAGTTGGTCCTTCCTTGCCCGAAAAGGTATGGGGCTTGAGTTGACGGAAATCGGTGATAGATCCCGTTGCTGGTCGCCTAGCTTGTGGGTTCACTTGCTCCAATGCATTTACTAGGCTGGTTCTCAGGTACTCTGCCTCCTGACGATGCGCCTCCTGATGAATTTGTTGTTGGGCTTGCATCATTGCGTAGATCATTTGAAATATCTGCTGTCCGTCTATAGGTTGCCCTTGTGGGAATACGGGCATCGGTGGAACGAACTGCGGAGGCGGCGGGATGTCATCACGCCGGAACCTTGAATTATGCGGTGCTTCTTGATCGTTTTGAGAAGATTGCCCTCGGTCTTCGGGTGTCACTCCTTCATCATAAGTGACCACAGCATCGTGTGGTGTACTCAAGGGATTCTCGTCTCCACTTCTTGGATCCATTAGTCTGCATCAAAATAAAACATAAGAAGTGCACTGGATTCAAGGCAAGATGCAAGTCAAAAGTTAATTTGAATACGATACAGATATCAAGAACGTTTTCAAGCAAGTGGATGAGATCCTAAAAACTTTATCCTATTCTTATTGCAGGTCTGTTCGGTCCCTAAGTTGAAACCGAACAATTTAGTCGTTGACCTGCATGGGCCACCACAAAAACCATGTCACGCCCCAGTCCCAAAATGACGAGGGACTAGAGAAGCGTGGCAATGGCCAGCAGCATGCAACGATGGACAAACCCAATTTAATGGATCCATCGGCATACTTAAGCTGTAAATAAGGTCTATAACAATAAGTCATAACTAATCTCATCCACAGAAAAGAATATAAATCAACAGCAATAAGGAAATTAAATTAAACATCCAGTCTCAGCAAAGTATTCGGGGAACAACCCGATATAAGTCTGGTACAATGATCTCATAAACAGAAATTTAAAGAGTTTAATTAAACAGAAAATAACGACTGAGCATGGCGAAGCAATGGTTCAGGAGAAGTCCTCAGCGATCACCTCGTCTTCAGCTACGGGTACTGTTCCGTGAAGAGCACCTGTTCCGTAGACCTCTGGATAAACCTCGTATGCAAATCCTGGGGACATAATCCGGATCCAGGTCCTCAGGGGACATAGCAAGGTACAAGAAAACACAAGCCAAAATAAATATAGTAAAGCAGTTAATGAAACAATAGGGTCAACTATATAACCATCTATGTGAAATGCAAGTTGAGAGCATCACTAAAACTTAGGCTGATACCACTACAAGCTCTGTGTCTAGGAGCCGGTAGCAGCTATTCTATGAATTTTACTATGTGTTTACTATGAATTATATTTATATGATCAGCCTGAAGCCTGCGTGTCTCTCCCCACCCAAATGTAATCTTACGTCTCATGTCCACGATGCCTCATGTCCATGTCACGTAAAATCATCTCTAATGCAGTGAGTCATACTATGTCTATGAATATAACATCTAGGAATGTCATGTCTATGTCATAAACCTGTATCCTATACAGAATCACCTTGAATATTTCAGGAAGATCCTGTCTCATGCTCTGTGTCAGGTGTCCTGGGTAATAAGTACTTGATAGGGCAAGTACAAGAATATAAATGTCACGATATCCATCTCTAAATGACATTGCCCAACCCCGCGTACGGTGTTGGCACCCGACTATGATCGGACGCTAAGCAAGTCACACGGCCCTAGGGTTGAGCAATTACAACACTCACAAGAAAATAAATCTAGAGAAAATGAATTATTAAACTGCATTTATGGCAAGGTACACTTGCCTGGGTTTTCAGCTCCAAGTGTAGCTCTGGCAATAGCTGGATTTGTAGGCAGTACTCCGGCTGCTGAAACAAACATCACCATTAGATCCAGAAAATATTAATCAGCTAGGATCGCCTGTCCTTGAGTCCAATTTGGAGACAAGGACAAGAAACGACAATTTCGGGGCAAAACGGGGTCCCGATGTGGGCCGCTTTGCACCGAAAAATGCGTCAGGGTCAAAGGTCTCAAAAATAGTCCAACTTAGTGTCAACAGGTCAGGAACGATGATACGAACCCAACGGAACTTCCAGAATTGGATTCCGATGAGCCGTTCTCAAAATCGCCCGTCGGATGGAGCCTGTGGGGCCCACGACACACGATTTTGTCAACTTTCCCAGAATCGAACCAAACTTGGCTCACAGGACTAGCGTATTGCTACGAGTCCAATGGCGCAAGTTTCGTCTCGATCTGACTTGTGTACACTAAGTTACAGCGAGAAACAAAAAGTACGGATATGGGGCGGTGTCCGCGGATACGCACTGATTCCGGTGTGCACGCACATCCGAATCAGTTTCTGCGAAATCCCGCACGTCCGTATCTACGATGCTCACGTGTCGGTGAAGACCGCACGTGACCAAGTCGTCCCGTTTGGCGGGGCGTACTCGGTTCCGGGGTGAAACATGGCTAAGTTTTTCCTGTTTTTGGATTGCGGTGTGCGATCACCACAGGACGCGATGCCCCGAGCAGTTTGCACGGGCACCGAGAGGGTCACGCAGGGTTCGCAACACAACAGACAGAACTGAAAACGGAGATGCGAGGAGGAAGTTGCAAGTACCTGATCAGGGCTTGGGGAAACTGCGAATATCTCGTGTCCGAGTGTCGAGGCCGTGTCCTGCTGAGTCGTGTCCGGCTAGGGTTTGATGCTGGGGTACCACCGGAGGGAGGCGGCTCGGCCTAGGCTGCTGGTCGGAGGTGAGCCGCTGCGGGTCTCGACGTCTAGGGTTCAGGGGTCCGGCGGGAAGCCGCGGCGAGGCGTGGCCGAGGGTGTCGGGTTCGTCTGAAGCTCGGGGTGCTCGCTGGAAACTGGCGGCAGGGTCGGCTCAGGGAGGCGCTCGGCTGGGCTCTGGTAGGTGCAGGACGGCCGGATTCCGGTGATGTGGGCGGCGCCGAAGGCTGGAACGGGAGGAGAGGATTGGCCGGCTAGGGTTAGGGTTTTATAGAGAGGAGGAGGAAGATGATGGGTTGGCCGGTTGCGGGGAGAGGAAGAGGTGGGGACGGCGGCTCTGCGAGCGTTGCGGAGGCGAGGCGGCGCAGCTAACGGCCGGCGGCGGCGGACGTTACACGGCGGCGGGGGAGGGGAACCGTAAGGTCGGGGGAGAGAATGGGTTCAGTCGGGCGGGTCTGCGGGTGGACGGGTTCGGGTCTGGCCGACCCGCCCGACCCGCTAGGCCAGGGGATGGGCCGGGCTCGGTTATTGGGCTGGGCCGGATCCATTTTAATTAAATAGCTAAATAAATAATCAAATAAATAATTAATTAATGTAATTACATAATAATAGTTATTAGGGCTTTAAAAATTCATCCGGGGTCCAATAAATTCCTGGAAAAATATCCTATGTCTAGTTTTTCATTTTACACCATAAAATATTATTTTCATAATATTTTATTATTATTTATTATCATTTAAAAAATCATTGAATAATTAAAACACTGGTAGAAAAATTCCAAAAAATCCCAGAAAATTGTGATAAATCAAAATTTTAAATTTATGAAAATCAGAAATAGGGAATGTCACATGGGACAAATCCTCTAGGTAATTGGAGTTCAGCATCCAAGCAGCAGAACCCATCACCTCAGCCAACGGAGGTATCTGCAAGTTAACTACAAAAGTGCAAGAAAAATAAGTCAGTTTCTATACTAGACATTACAGTCTTGCAACTTACCCCAAAGATCAACAGTCTGTGCTTTTATGCCAAGACTATAAAAAACTTGAGTTTTTACGCTGGAACCTATTTCCGAGGCATAAAATTTAAGATTGGCAGTATACACAAAAATCTGACAGTCTGTGTTTTTACGCCAGACTGCCAAAATTTGAGTTATTACGCCGTAATTTTAATCCAGACCGTAACACCCAAAGTTTGTAGTATACGCCAAATTTTGACAGTCAAAGCTTTTACGCCAGACTGTAAAAATATGGAGGTTTTACGCTGACATATTAGGAATATGGACATAAATGATAAAACATCTCTGTGCATCATCTTCCTCGAAGAGGCTCTCAGCACAGAAGATGACCTAGCGCGTTCACGTACAACGTATGCGAAAGATTTTCTTCATTTTTTGTCGTCCCAAAATCTTTACCTATGACGCCCGGTGCACAACTTGACGGTGGAATACTTCGTTCAGAGCGAGGTTCATTCAGCCCAATGGGAGTCGCTCGTGCTTGAGCAAAGGAGCGAGAAGAAGACGCAGCTTTCTTTCCCTTAGTGGTGGAAGTTGATTTTGGTGCCATTGCTAAAAACTCAGAGTGCTCAGAGAAGAAACGAAGAAGAGTTCTCAAAGAGACGAAGGTTTTTCTTTCGCAAAAGACAAGTGAATAGTTTCTTCTCTGAAGACCTTAGGGTATTTATAGAGTTCAGATAAACTCTTCGAATCCCTAACCAAATCTGATATTTAATATTCGGTTATGATTGGGGACCACGTCAGCCTATCATTTAGGGTTGACGGACAGTCAGCAAATTCAAAAAGTTTTTCGTGCAGAGCAGATTCGTGATTTTACACTCAGGAGCTTTTACGCTCAAGAGGCTACAAATCTACGATTTTACGCTCAGAGGCTATAAGTCTACGGTTTTACGCCCAGATGCTTTTATGCTCGGTAGCTTTTACGCTCGAGAGGCTACAAACCTACGACTTCATGCTCAGAAGCTACAAGTCTATGATTTCACGCTCAGAAGCTTTTTATGCTCTGAGGCGACAAATCTACGACTTCACGCTCAGAAGGTTTTTTTTTTAGAGGCTATAAATCTACAATTTTATGCCTGAATGCTCTTATACTCAGCAGCTTTTACGCTCGAGAGGCTACAAACCAATGATTTTATGCTCATCTATACTACGGATCTATGACTTTCCGTATATCTTAAAATACGCAGGCTAGAGTATGCGTATATCTGAACAATTCTCAAGACGGCCAATTACAAGGGTTCACGCAGAAGATGCTTCTTCATGGCCACAAAATATTCCAAGTGCCCAATACATACAGAGTTCAGCATTGAAAATGACTCTTCATCTTGGATCGATTGGAAGTTCATCCAAAAATCCAGTCTGAATATTTTCTCTACAGTTCAAGCATGGTCAGTTTGGACAGCCATTTCGCCCTATTTCAAGGGATTTTTGGAAAATCATTCTTGAAGATGATGGTCTGAACAAGAATTCTTCTTATCAGAGAAGTGACAGTTCAGAATTCTATGCAATTCATCGTTCAAAACAGCATGACAGTTCGGATATTCGACTTAAATGCTAAGCAGCTTTCTACGCGTCTTCAGTTATGCGTAAAAGACGGGACGAGACCAGATACTCTTTTTATCAGAGTTGGCGTAAAGTTATTCAGACGTGTCGAAGTTGCACATATTCAGACTTCATCACAGCAAAATATGGCAAATCATCAGATGCATAAAAGAAGACAATTTTATTAATCATGAGTACATATGATGGAAATCCAGTGTACAAAGGGTTTTTTATCTTCATGATTACATATGATGGAAATCCTTGTTCTACCAAGGGTTTCTTATTTTCACTTAGGATAACACCAAGAGTTTGTTCTGTCAGGTTCTTGTATTGGTGGAGATCTTTTCCGTCTTCTTCAGCAGTTAGTCGGTTTCCGCGGCCGATTAACAAGAAAATGATTAATGGTGGGAGGATACAGAACTGAGTAGGGATTCAAACCCAACTCAATACTGGAAGACAGGGCCAGTTTGTCTGCCCTCATCCACCGTCGTAATGGGAGAAAATACAGCTTGCAAGCTGTGTGGTCGAATGTGACCCTTCCTCTCTCCTGGACGAATTGCCATATAAAATTGCTGATCATCCCGAGCAAAGGAAGCTATGATATCCTTCCATGATCCATCATTGCAGAGGACATTTGCTCGAAGGTGCCTTCTTTTACGGCTCCTTACATGCAGGAAGAACATGATCTTCTACTTCCTCAAGTCAGCAAGACGAACCTCGGCAACCATCTCTGTGTGGTGAAGGAAATAAGGGAAGAACAGGTTAACTCATCAGCCTTTATATAGGCAAAAGAGAACACACCGAATCCCAACAAACTCCCAAAAATCCGCCGAGAAATCAGCCTCGAGGAACGAGTCAGACTTGACCGTTTCATGCTTCATTCAAAGTGTTTCAAATTACGAAGAATTTAAAAATTTTAAAGGGGGTCTTGTAGAAGCATGAAAAATATGCTACAGAGTTATACGCAGTATGCATAAAACCCGCATAAAACAAAGCTCCAGTAGTGTGTGGCGTAAGACGTGACTTCAGAGTCATTGGCATACAGCAGAGCTTCACCGCTAAGTACAGCGTAAAACATAGCTCCAGAATAACCCGCGTAATGCAGTATTTCCAGACTGCTTCGGCGTAAAATCTACTCGCTTTTAATGCGGTGGAAATTTGTACGGGGAACTCTTCGTATTCCTCGAATGAACCTGTCAGATCATGCAGTGAACCTGACTCCTGACAAAGAGTACTGCACAAATATCCAGACGACGGCTGTAATGATGGTTTGGCATAGAGACCCAGACCGTCGTTTAGTGACATTTTCTTGATACAAATTACTTTTACGCATTCAAGGGAATACACTGCCTAGTTTTATACAGGCAGATGTGAGCTTTTACGCTCAGCAGAAGACGAAACAAACCGCCACGTCAAAAACTGCTCTTCGTACAGAGCTCGAGGCACGTCTCTGCAGTTAATGCGCATGATGGGGGCATATCTCTGTATTTAATGCATGAGATTTGGTTCTACTTTCAAAGACTGGTGAGCCATAATTATGACTAATACGTCCACATCATCACCTCTACATATTACGCCATCAGGCTATTTTCAGCTATAGGAGTACGCTGTACGCTATCTTCTTGAAATATGCCGACCTGGCTATTTTCAGCTATAGGAGTACGTCGTATGCTATCTCCTCGGAATACGCCAACTCAGGCTATATTTGTACTGATGCGTGATAAGGCTATTTGGTCCAGAATACGCTCAAAATCTCAGTCAAGCAAGGATAATCGGCTATCCTTACGCTAGCTACCTCTTCATGCAACATCAGGCTTCTACGCCTACTTGGCTTCTATGCCTACCTGGCTTCTACGCCAGTTTGACAACTATTTGGCTTCTACGCCATGGTGACAGTTATTGGCTTCTACGCTAACCTTTTCTATCCGAGGGACAGTTACCTACGTGGCTGGCATGCCGTGATCTTTGCAGCAGTTATACGCGTCACCCCATAATGGGACACGCGTCACATGCGGATTCAGAAGATCATTTATACGTGGGTGGCAGTTATTATAACCGCCGCGTAAAAAGTGCCACACTCTCTATTGTCCGGCTTCCACGCCGACTGGACGATTTCTGTTACTAAACCCTATAAATAGAGACCTCCATCCATGGAGGTCCAAGGTAGGAAAAAAAGGGTCGAGAGGTCAAAGAAATGATGAGAGAAGTCATAAAATCGAAGAGAGGAGAGTACAGACAGAGAGTAGTGATCGACGATTTTGGCATCAAGCATCCACTCCCTCTTGCAATCTTTGAAGCTATTCCTTCTTCTACAGCACTTCTTCATCATCGTGTGGTCCAAGGAACAAAGTGATCGACCGCAGATCAGACTCCTATAGCAATATTTATCCAGATTAAATTTTGTACTTAATATCCTCGTATAGGATTAATTTTACTTCTTATTTGTAAACCAAAGGAAGGGTTTCGTATGAACTAGTTTCATTTCTTTCGTTTATTATCAAACAGTCGGGTGGAAATAAATCCACTACAAAATGACTATACTGAAGTAGCAAAAAGATTTCTAAACAGCGGTAATAAAATCATAGATACTCCGAGGGTAAGATCTCCTCAGTATGGTAAGTAGCATCAGGTCCAGGACCGTACTCCTGTGGGTAATCCTGCTCGTCCATATTTAGAAAGGGACCAGGTCCTCAGAGGGACGTAACAAGATACATAAAAACATGCCAATAAGTACTAAAATATAAACATCCAATGGGTCTCCTAACCGTCTAAGTGAATGCAGTTTGAGAACAACTTTCTACCAAGTGGGCTATCTGGCTAAAATATGGGATTGGCATGACCCTCTCAGAGAATCAGGAGCCTCAAAGCATGTCGTCTTTTGAACGGCAGAGGCCGCCAGTAAGATATAGTGGTCATCATCACCCATTTCTCCGGTGGAGAATCCGGGCGTACAGGAAAAAGTGCAAAGGAGCCCAAATGTTTTACTTATTGTTCTCCCCACCCCATGCTCTAAGCAGGCCATATCCATGACATGATAAATTCTCTAAATAACTGCCAGGTTTACTAGCATACAAAGTTTCTATCAGCAGTTACCCCTAACGCACGGTACTTACGTACAGGAAGCCAACCCAATACGTAGTCCGAGGTCTATATGAGACTCACAAATCATGTAGCAACTGTGTCACGGTCAATGAACCTACTAATGCTCCCTAAAACTGGGTGGTCTCATAAATAGGTCCAGAATCTACAAAATAAATATCTATATAGGCAGAATTAAATATGCATGTATCAACTGGAAGATAAATAATTGTACAGTGGCAAGGTATACTTGCCAAGCAAAAGTCCTGTATAGTGCACGTCCAATACTGTTAAGTTGTAGTAAGAAGAAGTGGGTTAGGTTTTTAGAGAGTTGTAATTATATATAGGAATAAGGAGGCGGTGGAATTTACTTAATGGTTTAGAAACTATTGCCACTGCTATTTTCCTTTTATTGGTTTAGGTGTGCGGTTGAGGAGATTTTTAAGGAGTGGTGGAATGAGAGACTTACACGTGTGGAAAAGCAAAGCAAAGCGAAGTTGGATTTTGCTTCTGCTGCTGATATTTTCTTCTCCTAATGGTGTATGGTTTGGGTTTTACGTGCGGTAAAAAGAAATTACGCAGGGGTTGGTTTTACGTATAAAGAAAGGAAGAGTTTAACGCAGTATTTTGCTACTGATGCTGCTGCTTACGCGCGGAGAAATATACGCGGTGTGGTGAGTGGTTTTGCTGTCGCCTGTTTATGCAGGGTGAGCTGCTACTGCTATTTCCTTATTTTACGCGCGAAAGTGTGGTTAACGGGTTGTGGATTTGATCCAATAGAAAATTCTATTTTCTTTTCTTTCTTTTTCTTATTAATAATATATATATATATATATATATATATTCATTTTTATTCATAGAAAAATTTCTATAAAAATTTATATTGGTGTATACTGTTAATCTAGCAACTGTCCAACGGGTCTCCTACATAGAATAAATTTAAAAAATTTATAATAGTTTCATAAATCCCTTAGATGTACAATATAGAAATAAAAATATATTCCCTCTATTCATAATTGCCATAAATAACTAATTAATCTGGTTTTCAGAAATGGGGGTTTACAGCTTGTAGGGTGTTGTTGATCCAAATAAGTAGTATCAGAGCTCTCAGGTTCGCAAAAGGAAAGACGCAACCCTCTTTACGGAGCAAATGAACACACATATTTTGAGACTACTTCTCTGAATTCGGTTAACATGATGTATATATTAGATCATGGCTGGTATATTTGATCATGTATAATTATATTGTGCTAGTACGGCATTTTGTATTCACTAGCTTCATGATCATATGTGATGTATAATTTGGGACGCCTATTTACTTTCATGTATTATATACTCTTATATTGTTGTTGATGGATTGAGATACTAAAAATTGTCGGCCTTAGGACTGACGTCATAGCATGCTAAAGTCAAACCCATTTGTCTTCTTGACAGCCGTGACCGCTGTACGATATTTTTATACCTTGTATGGTGTAACTGGCCATGTCCATCATCATATTTACCTAGTTTTCTGGGAGTTGGGCATGACAAGATTTTTGTGGTGGCCCATGCAGGTCTTTTTTCCAGACTTGTGTGGGGCTCATCTTGTCAGAATCTCAATCCTTTATTTATCTTCGATTGAACTCCACTTGTAACATGTACTTCACGCTTTCCTTGAACTATAAACTTGATTGACATCCATTCTCGTCACTTGTTGATTTCCTTGTGTCCTTATCCTTCAGGGATACCCTGCCTGCTCCTCTTTTTGAGGGTTTAATTACACCACCAGTTCTAGCAGATCCAGTAATAGGCCGGGATCAGACCCGTCTTTGAACCATGGGCAATCATCAGTAGCTCCTCATCAGCCAGCTCCGCTAGTCACACAAGTCCGACCAGCATAATGAGTTCCACCAACCTTGTCGGGATAGCCAGTCCAATCTGTTTCGCCGTTCCTACCAGCCCAATCAGCCCAGTCAGCCCTGTCAGTACCCCAGTTCTTCCAGTACAACCAGATCAGGTTGGCTCGCAGGCCATGTTAGAGATGATCCAAGCCATGATGGTGGTACAACAACAACAACAGGAATAACAACTCCAACTCCAGCAACAAGTGGTCACCCTCTGCCAACAGTTTCAATAATGGTAGGAATAAAACTACACTACTCTTTGCCAGGGAGTTAGAGTAGTGCTTGAGGACAGCGGGTGTTGTAGTCTCAACTAGGCGTCCAATGTTAGTCGCTTGCATCCAACCAAGTTTCTAGGCACTGAGGATATCGTTTTAGCATATTCTTGGCTCCAAGACTTTGAGGCCATCCTGTATGCGACTAAGACCCCCGAGGATGAGAAGGTAGGAGTTACAAAGCTACAACTATCAGATCTTGTCCGAGATTGGTGGAAAGCACAAGAAATGATGCTTTCGAAGACCATTGACTGGAAGACGTTCAATGAGCATTTCCAGGAGAAGTATTTCCACACAACCGCTAAGTTCCAGCTCCAGTAGTAGTTCATCAACCTTTGCCAACAGACAAGATCGGTCGACCAATATGCGGTCGAGTTTTTGTCAACTCAACCGATTTTCTCCCCATATGGTAGCTTTTGAGAAGGACCAAGCCAGGAGATTTGAGCAAGGTTTACACCTAGAGCTTCAGCAATTTATGGTGGGCCATAATTATGCCACCTATGATGCAGTTCTCAAGGCAGCAAGGTCCAAAGAACTTGTCGGCCAGAGATTAGCAATAAGGGTCAGGGGTCAGAAGAGGTCTCACTCATCCATGAGAGGAATTAGTATTCAGTCGTCACCTCCTGCACCAATAGTCAGAGCTCCTCGCCTGCCCGCATCTCCAGCCTCGACTATAGCCTCAGTACCATCCATGATGCAGTCAGCATCAGCAGGATGTAGCCACTGCTGCAAGCCAGGGCACACCAGAGATCAGTGTAGGAGGGCCAACAACCAGTGTCTTAAATGTGGGGCATCTGATCATATGATTTGCTCTTGTCCACTTTTGTACCCTGTGACTTCTTCATTCCGATAGTTACCAGCTCTGCCTCAGGCAGCATTTTGACCCCTAGCAGCGTCCTCTCCCGACACAGGCCAAGCAGTTTCAGCAGCAGTATCCGGCTCAGTTTTCCTAAGTCCAGCAAGTTAGAGTAACAGCTTCTCGGCTTGAGCATGCACAAGGATTCGGCAACCTAGAGTAGTTGATAGCCGCACGCGCTATGATAGTGGGTAATATTTCCAAGCTTCCTTTATCTTGTCTTATTCTTTGGTTCTTATCGAACGATGTTGTATTTTGTTGCGCCCAGAGTACAAAAGTAGTCTCGATCCTTCTGTCGACCAGAGACGAGTTCTTCGTCCCACTCTTCCTCCGTCGTATCTCGTGGTACATGATGTCTATCATGTGTCCCGATGTAAACACCCATATTTTTCAGAAATTAAAACTAAATTTTTGGAAATTTTCTGCTATTTTTAAATAATTAAATAAATGTTCTTCTGAATTAAATATTTTTAAGTATCAAAAATAAATATTAAAATATTATAAAAATAATAGTTTTGGGTGTAAAATAAAATATTAGACTTACAGCAATTTTTTTAGAATTTATTGGACCCCAGAACTAGTTTTAAAGACCTAAAAAACTTTATTTTAATTAAACCCTAAATAAACCAAAATAAACCAACTTGAACCAACCGGTTTAATTATAAACCAAACCGAACTGGACCAACTGAACTGACCCAACCCAAACTCCTAGCGGGTCGGATTTGGACCCGACCCGCCAAACCAACCCGACCCGACCCAAACCCGATATGCTACAGTAAAACCCAAATTAATTCCCGTAGCCGCCCGCTCGACTTCCACCGGCCGTTTCCCCCGCCGCCAACTACTCGGCTTCCCTCTCCGCTGGACGCCACTCAACCGCCCAACGCCGCGCCCCCCGCGCCCATTCACTACCCCATCGGCCGGCCGCCCGGCTCCCCACTCACCCCTATAAAACCCGGCCTTCCCCGAACCTCACCACCACTCCACAGCCCACGACCCCGGCCACCGCCGCTCCCCGCTGCGACGACCTTCGACCACCCTCCGGCCATCCCGACTTCAATGAACTCCGGCGACGTCTCTTCTCCGACCCAGCAGCCCCACAGCGCCGCCAGCACAAAGCAGAACACCCGCCGGTCGAGCATCGTCGTGCCGTGTGTACACGACATATAGTCGATTCTGGCGTCCTGTTCCCATAAGCATTTTTCTCTCCTCGCTGACTCATTTTCTATTCTGTCGACTCGTGCATGAACCCCGCGTGACCCTCTCGAACCCCGTGCAACTCGTTAGGGGTATCGCGTCCTGTGTCGGTCGTAAACTGCGACGCAAAATCAAGAAAATAAACCCCCAATTCTAAAAATTCAGAATTCGTCCCAAACTCTCCAGTTCGTGACTGTTTTGCGACCAACCAGTGAAATATTTTCAAAATTGGCTTGAACAATTATTTAGACCATTATAATTTATCGTGCTGTAATTTGTATTTAATTCGAGGATGAAAATGACCAAAAACTTGGTATTTAAATACCCTGATTTTTCTGGAACTGGATGCGCCCCGCTAAACGGGATGACTTGGTCGTGTACGAACTTCACCGACAGGTACGCGCCATTAATACGGACGTGTGAGATTTTGCGAAAGTTGATTTGGATGTGCGTGCACACCGGAATCAACGCGTATCCGTCGACAACACCCCGTATCGGTCCTGTTCTGAAACTCGTTGTAACTTCGTGTACGCTCGTCGTATCGAAACGAAACTTGCACCATCGGACTAGTAGCAATACGCTAGTCCTGTGACCTAAGTTTGGTTCGATTATGAGAACGTTAACAAAATCCCGTATCGTGGGCCCCACGGCTCCACTAGATGGACAATTTTGTGATCGGCTCATCAGAATCCTATTCTGGACATTCTGTTGAGTTCGTATCATCATTCTGGACTTGTGGACACTAAGTTTGATGAATTTGGAGAACTTTGTCTCTGGTACATTTTTCGGTGCGAAGCGGGCCACATGTGGACCCCGCTTTGACCAGAAACTGTCACTTTTGCCCCTGTGTCCAAATTGGACTCATGGACAGGCAATTCTAGATATTTGATATCTTCTTAACCTGATGGTAGTATTTATTACTGCATTCGGAGAAGTACCTGCAGATTCCGTTGATAGCGGAGCAGTTGTTGGTATCCAAACCCCAAGCAAGTGTACCTTGCCAGTCTTGCAGTTCTTGTTACATAACATTCCTTGATTTATTTATATGTTGTATCTGTTCAACCTAGGAATATGTGACATTACTTAACGTCTGAATAATATTCGGGTGTCAATACTGTACGCGGAGTTGTGTAACGTCACCTAGAGATAGATATCGAAATTCGATACATTCTCGTGCTTGCCTTATCAAGTACGTCAAACCCAAGACACATAATACTATTTATAAGACAAAATATTTCTGAGATATTCATGGTGATTCTGTATAGGCTACAGGATTGATGACATAGATTTTATATTCATAGCTATCATATGACTTGCAGCATTAGATATGATCTTGCGTGACATGGACATGAGACGTTGTGGACATGAGACATGTAATTACATTGGGTGGGGAGAGACACATAGGTTATAGGCTAATTTTATATATATATTTATTATTGTGAGGCAGTAGACTCTACATCAGAGCTAGACACATTACGTGATATTACTGCTACCGGCTCCCCAACACAGAGCTTGTAGTAGTCTCAGCCTGAGTACTGGTGATGCTCTCACTTGTATTTTACATAGCTGATTACATAGTTTACCCTATTGTTTCATTTATTATTGTACTGCATTATTTTGGCTTGAGTTATTTTGTACCTTGCTATGTCCCCTGAGAACCTGGATCCGGATTATATCCTCAGGTTTAGCAGAGGAATTCTATCCCGAGGTATACGGGGCAGGAACAGAAGCAGGAGCAGTATCAGATACTGGAGCTGAACCGATCCTCGAGGACGAGGTGATGGCCGAGGATTTCTCCTGAGTATCTGTTATCTATACTCAATTTTTGCTATTATTAGACTATTTTGTTTCTGGTCTGTTGAACCAGTGTATCATACTTATTATCGGATTGTTCCCCGATTTACATTATTGAGACTTAATGATGGTTATATTTGACTTTCCTTATATTGATCATATTTATCTTCCATGGATGAGATTAGATTGTGACATATTTAGTAGACTTTATTATTGTGTTACAGCTTAAGTACACCTTAATGGGTCCATTAAATTGGGTTTGCCCATTAGAGTGTGCTGCTGGCCATTGCCACGTGGCTAGTCCCTCGGCATTTTGGGACTGGGGTGTGACATAGATTTTGTGGTGGCCCATGCAGGTCTCGACTAAATTGTTCGGTTTCAACTTAGGGACCGAACAAGCCTGTAATAAAGATAGGATAGGTTATAGGATCTCATCCATTGATTTGAATCATTTTTAATCTCTATATCGAATTAGAATTAATTGCTTGATTTGCATCCTATTTTGATTCCTCTGTGCGTTCTCATAGTTTATTTTTAATGCAGAGTAATGGATCCGAGATCCGGTGACGAGAATCCCTTAGGTACACCACACGATGTTGTAGTCACCTATAATGATGGAGTGACACCAGAAAATAAAGGACAACCAGCTCAAAGCGATCAAGCTGGCCAGCATACTTCAAGGTTCCGACGTGATGATATTCCACCTCCGCCACAGTTTACTCCACCGATGCCTGTTTTTCCACCAGGGCAAGCCATGGACGGGCAGCAGATGTTTCAAATGTTTTATGCCATGATGCAAGCCCAATAGCAGGTTCAACAAGAGGCTCAGCTTCATAAGGCGGAGTACTTGAGAAACAGCCGAGTAACCGCATTGGAGCAAGCGAACCCACCAGCTAGGCGACCATCGACGGGATCTATCACTGATTTCTGTCATATGAAGCCCCGTACCTTTTCTGGCAAAGAGGGGCCAACTGAAGTTCACAAGTGGCTCACGAATACACAACACCAATTGGAAACAACTGAACTTCCAAGGGAGAGATGGATGACTGCCGTCAGGATGTAGTTGACGGACAATGCGCACCATTGGTGGCTATTTGAAGAGAGGAGGCTCGGACATGACCGAGTCACTTGGGAAAAGTTCTCCAGATTCTTCCAGGAGATGTATATCCCAGCTATTGCTCGGTCGGAACTTAGAGACAAGTTCAACTGCCTTATTCAAGGCAATATGTCGGTGGAAGAGTAAAATGCTGAGTTCATTCGACTGAGTCACTTTGCCCCTTCTCTAATTATGACAAAAGAAGAGAATACGGAGAAGTTCTTCGACGGACTCAGGTTTGAGCTCCAGAGATTGATCGAATCTATTGTACCTACATCATATACAGACATCCTTGCTGCAGCATAACGCATGGAGCGCGTCACCAGGAGGGAGTCAAGTCTGAAGCGGCCATTCACATTAGCACCATCCAAAGCATCACATGGGGAGTCTGCAAAGCGACCTCAGAGGAATCTACCTCAGAGAGCAGGACCTAGAGCCTTATCCCTTCCTACTTGTCACTACTGTGGCAAGGTAGGCCATATCGAGAGGGAGTGCAGATGCAAGTTGGGACTATGCCTGATTTGCGAATCTAACCAGCATCTAGCCAAGGACTGCTATGAGCGCCGAGAGGGAGCACCAACGGTAGATCGACCAGCTTTACCAGCACCGAGGCCAGCTTATCCAGTATTGGGAGCACCGCAGACGGGAGTTGGAGGAGTAAGACCACCAGCTCCAGGAGGGTATCAGCAGAGACCACCATTGCCACCACATGCATCACTATTCCAACAAGCTCGTCAGTAGAGAGATCCAGCTCAGGGACGAGGACAGGCATTTGCATTGGCTGTTGAGGAGGAAGCTACTGCATGAGAGATTATAGTAGGTACTATATTAGTAGCTTCATTACCTGCTGTAGCTTTATTTGATTCTGGAGTATCGCATTCATTCATAGCTGCTAGCTTCTGAGCCACACATAGAGTAGCTACCGTACCCCTTCCGAAGACTAAAAGAATTTTTACTGGAGGTAGAATTATCCCAGTTAGTGACGTCTGTAGATCTTGTTCGGTAGTAGTCTGTGGAAGAGAGATACGAGCCCAATTTTTGATCTTTTCTATGTCGAATTATGATATTGTACTTGGTATAGACTGGTTAAGTCAGTACCATGCGACCCTAGATTGCCGGATTGGATGGGTTATCTTTAGACCGCCTGGACATCCAGAGTTTGAGTTTCTTCGGGGAGCAATAGAGCAAGGTGTTCCGCCTACTCTTAGGATACTATCTGTAGAAGGGGAGTCAGGTTACCCAAGAGTTATATCAGAGTTTGTGGATGTATTTCCTGATGACCTTCCAGGTTTACCACCTGATCGGGAAATAGAATTGACAATAGACTTGACTCCAGGAGCAGAGCCTATCACTTCATCAGTGTACCGGCTAGCAGCTAAGGAGTTGGTGGAATTGAAGGAGCAAGTTGATGATCTTCTGGAGAAGGGTTTTATTTGACCCAGTATTTCACCATGGGGAGCACCCATATTATTTGTGCCAAGAAGGATGGGACAGTACGCCTGTGTATTGACTACAGGACACTAAACGCTGTAACCATTAAGAACCGGTATCCCTTTCCACGCATTGATGACCTATTTGATCAGTTGAGTGGTGCTAGGATATTCTTGAAGATTGACCTTAGATCCGGTTATCACCAGATTAGAGTGAGGAAGGAGGATATTCCGAAGACAGCCTTCAGGACCAAGTATGGACACTATGAGTTCTTAGTTATACCGTTTGTTTTAACCAATATGCCAACTGTGTTCATGAGTTTGATGAATAAAGTTTTTTATCTGTACTTGGACAAGTTCGTTGTTGTGTTTATTGATAATATCTTAGTATATTCTAAGAGCCACGAAGAGCACGAGGAGCATCTCAAAATTGTGCTAGAGACGCTGAGGCAGGAGAAGCTGTATGCCAAACTCAATAAATATGAGTTTTGTATGGATAAGGTGCCTTTTCTGGGACATATCATCTCAGGAGAAGGACTTTCGATTGATCCAGAGAAGGTTGCTGCAATAGAAACTTGGCATACACCTACATCAGTTGCGGAAATAAGAAGTTTTCTCGGACTTGCTGGATACTACCGGAGGTTCGTAAAGAATTTCTCAAGGATTGCGGAGCCAATAACGCAGTTGACACATAAGGACTAGGAGTTTGCTTGGACAAAAGATTGTCATAAGGTTTTTGAAGAATTAAAGAGGCGATTAACAACAACACCGGTCTTGACTCTTCCTTCAGGATCGAGAGGCTTTGTTGTTTATAGTGATGCGTCAGGTAGTGGACTAGGATGTGTTTTGATGCAACATGGCAAAATTATCGCTTATGCATCGAGACAGCTGAAGGTCCATGAGAAGAACTACCCGACGCACGATCTTGAGCTAACTACAGTAATATTTGCACTGAAGATATGGAGGCACTATCTTTATGGAGAGAAGGTAGAAATCTTTACTAATCATAAGAGTCTGAAGTATGTATATACTCAGAAGGAGCTCAATATAAGACAGAGACGTTGGCTTGAGTTGATGGTCGACTTTGATATAGATCTGCAGTACCATCCGGGTAAGGCGAATGTCATAGCAGACGCACTCAGCAGGAAGCCTACAGCTTATTTCTTGACGATACAGTCCCAACTATTAAAGGATCTATAGGAGCTCAATATAGAGATTGTTTTGCCTCGACAAAGTGGGTTGATGGCAAATCTTGAAGTTAAGTCATCACTTGTGGAGAGGATTAAGGCGGCATTGCCCACCGATGCTAGATTTTAAAGACTTAAAAAGAAGACGGAAGCCGACATACAGACGGAACTTCGCATTCATGAGGACGGGATATTAAGGTGCGGAAATCGCCTATATGTTCCGAATGGGGAATTGAGACATGAGTTGATAACTGAAGCACATAGCTCCATGTACTCTATTCATCCGGGAGAAACAAAGATGTACCAAGATTTGAGGCAGTATTATTGGTGGCATGGAATGAAGAGGGAAATTGCACGATTTGTGGCAAAATATTTAGTCTGTCAGCAAGTTAAGGCCGAGCACCAGAGAACTGCTGATATTTTACAGCCGCTTTCTATACCCGAATGGAAGTGGGAACATATCACTATGGATTTCGTTACAGGATTTCCAAGAAGCCCCAGTGGAAAAGATGCAGTATAGGTTATCGTGGACCGTCTCACTAAATCGGCACATTTTTTGCCGTTTAGATTTGGACAGTCCACGAAAGTACTAGCCGACATATACATATGACAGATCGCAAGATTACATGGAGTACCAGTTAGTATTGTGTCAGATCGTGATCGAAGATTTACATCCCATTTTTGGTAAAGCATGCAAGAGAGTCTAGGCACCCGACTCAAGTTCAGCACTGCTTACCATCCACAGACAGATGGTCAGTCGGATCGCACATTTCAGATCCTGGAAGATATGCTGAGGTCGTGTATATTAGACTTCGAAAGGTCTTGGGAAGACCATTTGCACTTAGTGGAGTTCTCTTACAATAATAGATACCAGACAAGCATCTAGATGGCACCATTCGAGGCTTTGTTCGGCAGAAAGTCCAGATCACCGATATATTGGAGTGATGTTGGCGATTGTCAAATACTGGGTCAAGAGTTGGTGATGCAGACTGTTGAGAAGGTGAAGCAAATTTAGAATCATCTTCGTGCAGCTCAGGACAGACAGAAGCATCAGGCTGATACACACAGACGACCTTTGGAGTTCAAAGAAGGAGAGCATGTATTCTTGAGGATCTTACCTACTCGAGGTACTATTCGATTTGGGAGCAGAGGAAAGCTGAGCCCAAGGTAAATTGGCCCATTTGATATTCTTGAGCGCATTGGTGAGATGGCGTATCATCTTGCTTTACCTCCATCTTTAGAGGGAGTGCATGATGTATTCCATGTCTCACAGCTGAGAAGGTACGTGACTGACCCAAGCCACGTAGTCGATCATTCTGAGATTGCAATAGGCCCTAGCTTGAGATATGAAGAGCAGCCAGTTGCGATACTCGACATCAGTGAGAAAATATTGCGGGGTCAGACGATTAGACTGGTTTAAGTAGCTTGGAAATATTTTTCCCCTAGCGAATCTACCTGGGAACGAGAGGATATCACACGCCAGCGTTATCCTCACCTGTTCGAAGATGTAGGTATAAACTAAGCATTTCTTCCCGTTACCATATTTAATTTTCCTTTAGTATTTAATTCTTTGATTGCGAGGATGCAATCCTCTTAAGGGGGGTAGATTGTAAATACCCGTATTTTTTAGAAATTAAAAATAAATTTTTGGGAATTTTTTGCTATTTTAAAATAATTAAATAAATTTTCTCCTAAATTAAATATTTTTAAGTATCAAAAATAAATATTAAAATATTATAAAAATAATATTTTTGGGTGTAAAATAAAATATTAGACTTACAGCAATTTTCTGCAATTTATTGGACCCCAGAACTAGTTTTAAAGACCTAAAAAATATTATTTTAATTAAACCCTAAACAAACTAAAATAAACCAACTTGAACCAACCGGTTTAATTCTAAACCAAACCGAACCGGACCAATTGAAACGACCCAACCCAAACTCCTAGCGGGTCAGATTTGGACCCGACCGGCCAAACCAACCCGACCCAAACCCGATATGCTACAGTAAAACCCAAATTAATTCCCTCAGCCGCCCGCTCGACTTTCGCCGACCGTTTTCCCGTCGTAGACTGCTCGGCTTCCCTCTTCGCTGGCAGCTGCTCAACCGCCCAACGTCTCACCTCCTGTCGCCCGTTCACTTCCCCATCGGCCGGCCGCCCGGCTCCCCACTCACCCCTATAAAACTCGGCCTCCCCTGAACCTCACCACCACTCAACAGCCCACGACCCCGGCTACTGCCGCTCCCCGCTGCGACGACCTTCGACCACCCTCCGGCCATCCCGACTTCGACGAACTCCAGCGACGTCTCCCCTCCGACCCAGCAGCCCCACATCGCCGCCAGCACCAAGCACAACACCCTCCGGTCGAGCACCGCCACGCCGTACCGCGTGTACACGACATATAGTCGATTCTGGCATCCTGTTTCCGTAAGCATTTCTCTCTCCTCGCTGCCTCGTTTTCCGTTCTGTCAACTCGTACACGAACCCTGCGTGACCCTCTCGAACCCCGTGTAACTCGTTCGGGGTATCGCGTCATGTGTCGGTCGCAAACTTCGACGCAAAATCAGGAAAATAAACCCCCAATTCTAAAAATTCAGAATTCGTCCCGAACTCTCCAGTTCGCGACCATTTTGCGACCAACCTGTGAAATATTTTCAAAATTGGCTTGAACAATTATTTAGACCATACGACCAAGTTTTTAACCCTATTTTTAGTGTAATTTATCGTGCTATACTTTGTATTTAATTTGAGGGTAAAAATGACCAAAAACTTGGTATTTAAATACCCTGATTTCCCCGGAACTGGGTGCACCCCGCTAATGGGACCACTTGATCGTGTGCAAACTTCACCGAAAGGTGCGCACCATTAATACGGACGTGTGGTATTTCTCGGAAGTTGATTTTGATGTGCGTGCACACCGAAATCAACGCGTATCCGTCGACAATACCCCGTATCGGCCCTGTTTTGAAACTCATTGTAACTTCGTGTACGCTAGTCGTATTAAAATGAAACTTACGCCATCGGACTCATAGCAATACGCTGGTCCTGTGACCCAAGTTTGGTTCGATTCTGAGAACGTTGACAAAATCCAGTATCGTGGGCCCCACGGCTCTACTTGACGGGCGATTTTGTGATCGGCTGATCGGAATCCATTTCTGGACATTCCGTTGAGTTTGTATCGTCGTTCTGGACTTGTGGAAATGAAGTTTGATAAAATTGGAGAACTTTGTCTCTGGCAGGTTTTTCGATGCGAAGTGGGCTACATGTGGACCCCGCTTTCACAAGAAACTGTCACTTTTGCCCCTGTGTCCAAATTGGACTCATGGACAGGTAATTCTAGCTATTTTATATCTTCTGAACCTGATGGTAGTATTTATTACAGCATTCGGAGGAGTACCTGCAGATTCTACTGATACCGGAGCAACTGTTGGTATCCAAACCCCATGCAAGTGTACCTTGCCTGTCTTGCAGTTCTTGTTACATAATATTCCTTAATTTATTTATATGTTGTATCTGTTCAACCTAGGACCGTGTGACATTATTTAATGTTCGAATAATATTCGGGTGTCAATACTGTACGCGGAGTTGTGTAACGTCACCTAGAGATGGATATCGAAATCGTATATATTCTCGTGCTTGCCTTATCAAGTACGTCAAACCTAGGACACCTGACACTTTTTATTAGACATAATCTTTCTGAGATATTCATGGTGATTCTGTATAGGCTACAGGATTGATGACATAGATTTTATATTCATAGCTATCATATGACTTGCTGTATTAGATATGATCTTGCGTGACATGGACATGAGACGTTGTGGACATGAGACGTGTGATTACATTGGGTGGGGAGAGACACACAGGCTACAGGCTAATTATATATATATATATATTTATTATTGTGAGGCCGTAGACTCTACATCAGAGCTAGGCACATTACGTGATATTACTGCTACCGTCTTCCCGATACAGAGCTTGTAGTAGTCTCAGCCTGAGTACTAGTGATGTTCTCACTTGCATTTCACATAGCTGGTTACATAGTTTACCCTATTGTTTTAATTATTATTGCACTACATTATTTTGGCTTGAGTTATTTTGTACCTTGCTATGTCCCCTGAGGACCTGGATCCGGATTATGTCCCCAGGTTTAGCAGAGGAATTCTATCCCGAGGTATATGGGACAGGAGCAGAAGCAGGAGTAGGATCAGACACTGGAGCATGACCCATGGAGTGCAACACAAGGATAGAGTCCTGCCAGAAGCGGCCGTATGTATCAGCACCGGACCAAGCACAACAAAAAAGAGTTACAAAGCGACCACAGATGAATCCACCGAAGAGAGCATCTACACCACTAGCACTAGTCCTTCCAACTTGTGACTACTGTGGCAAGGTAGGCCATTTCGCTAAAGAATGCCGACGCAGATTGGGACTATGTTTATCTTACGGATCCAAAAAGCATTCGGTAAGGGATTGCCCTGAACGTCGAGAGAAAGCATTGATGATTCATCAACCAACAACATCAGCACCAGCTGGAGCACCACCGGAAGAAATTGCACAGAAGTCTCACATGCACCAGCCACCAGAAGCATCTCAGCAAGTACTGCCTATATGTCAATATTGTCGCAAGAGAGGCCACATTGAGAACGAGTGCAGACATAAATTGGGATTATGCTTGATTTGCGCGTCCAACCAATACTTAGCCAAGGATTGTCCTCAGCATCGAAAAGGAGCACTAATGTTACCAGAACCAAGGCCTGTTTGTCCAGCATTAGGAGTACCACCGACGGGAGTTAAAGGAGTTCTACCACCTGCCCCAGGAGGGTATCAGCCAAGGCCACCATTGGCACCACAAGCATCACTCTTCCAGCAGGCTCAACAGCAGCAGAGGAATCGACCGCAAGGACGCGAACAAGCTCTGACGATGACCTTGGAGAACGTGCAGACTCATGGAGTAGCTAATGCGCGTAAGTGATTCATAGCTATCATTTCTAGTATTGTTTTAGCTCGTGCCTGTTGGTTCGTGACCTTAGCCTTAACCTAGTAATTTTGAACTTGCTAATAATCAATAACCTAGAATATTTTTATAATTGATAACCTAGTATGTTTATAAGTGATAACCTAGTTTTTCTAAAAACTGTAGTTTTCTAGATTTCCTTTATCCGGGAAATTACATAACTTTTAATGCTTAGGGAAATGATTTTTTCTATATGCTATTCTTACACCCTCAACCTTGATTCTCCTTGATCTTGATGTACTTCGAACAATGTTTACAACCGTGTCATCTCTGTTGACCGGTTATTCTTTGATTGCGAGGATGCAATCCTCTTAAGGGGGGTAGATTGTAAACCCCCTGATTTTTCAGGAATTTTTAATTTGGATTTTCACAATTTTTTGTAATTTTTTGGAATTTTTTCTGTAATTAAAACTAAGGTATTTATAATTAAATGATTTTTTAAATATTGTTAATTAATATTAAAATATTATGGAAATAATATTTTATGGTGTAAAATAAAAAACTAGACATAGGGTAATTTTTAGAGAATTTATTGGACCCCGTAAGCATTTTTAAAGCCCTAAAAACTAAGTTGTATTTAAACCCAATAAATAAACGTGGTTCAATTGAACCAAACCAACCCAGACCTGGTTCAACTGAACCGAACCCAACCTTAGCGGGTTGGGTCGGATCTAAAACCCACCCGAAACCCGACTACCCGAACCCGCACTTAAATAATAGCGTATCGGGCCAGATTCAGATTGAACCCGACCCAGACCCGGACCCATAACCCTAATCCTAATCCTAACAGAATCGCTGTTCCGGCGACCCCTATAAATATCCCCTCTCCGCCTCGACGCCGGAACCCTAAACCTAGCCTCCCTCCTCTGCTCCGCTCCGCCGCAGCAGCGCCTAGCCGTCCTCCTCCCTCGTCTTCCTCCCCCGACGATCACCCCACAGCCCTCGATCATCCCCGACGCCGGAACCCTAAATCCCATCTCCGCTACTGCCCATATCCTCCGTCTTCCTCTCCGCCTCGAGATCCTCCGCCGCCCTCTCCCAGCCCCGCAGTCCCTTCGCCCTCGACGAACTCCCCCGACCACCGTTTCCCTCTCCACCGTCTCTCCCGACGAACCCCCTCTCCCCTCGACAACTCGCAGCCCTCGACGATGAACCCCGCAGCCTCGCCATCCCCCCTGCCCTAGCCCCGGTCGCCCACAGCCGCTTCTCCCCTCCAGCAGCAGCCTGAGCCCAGATCTGCCTCTCCGGCCGTCCCGCTGACCGACGAAGCCCCCAACAGCAGAAACCCTAAACCCTAGACCGGACACAGCCCGAACACAGCAGAACAGTATCCGGACACAGTGTCCCCCTGTGTCGTGTCGACCCGGACACGAGAAAACCTCGTTCCAAGGAGCCCTATTCAGGTAACCCATTCTCTCTCCTCGTTGCTCCATTTTTTGTTCCGTCAGTTGTGACGCGTAGGCTGTGTAACCCTCTCGATGCCCGTGCAACCCGCTCGGTGCATCGTGTCCTGTGGCGATCGTGAACCGCGATCCAAAAATAGGAAAAATAATACCCTATTTTCCCTCAAAATTGAGTACGCTCCGCCAAACGGGACGACTTGGTCGCGTACGGTCTTCACCGTAAGGTGCGCGCCGTTGATACGGACGTGCGGGATTTCGCAAAAGTTGATTTGGATGTGCGTGCACACCGAAATTAACGCGTATCCGTCGACAACGCCCCGTATCCGCCGGTTCTGGATCTTGCTGTAACTTGGTGTATACACGTCGGATCGAAACAAAACTTGTGCCATCGGACTCGTAGCAATGCGTTGGTCCTGTGACCCAAGTTTGGTTCGATTCTGATAACGTTGACAAGATCGCGTATCGTGGCCCCACGGCTCCACTGGACGGGCGATTTTGTGATCGGCTCATCGAAATCCAAATCTGGAAGTTCCGTTGGGTTCGTATCATCGTTCTGGACTTGTTGACACTAAGTTTGACAAATTTGGAGACCTTTGTCCCTGACACATTTTTTCGGTGCAAAGCGGCCCACATGTGGACCCCGCTTTGACCAGAAACGGTCATTTTTGCCCCTGTGTCCAAAATTGTACTCAAGGACAGACGTTTCTAGCTATTTGATATTTTCTGAATCTGATGGTGATATTTATTTCAGCAACCGGAGGAGTACTAGCAAATCACACTGAAAATAGAGCTACAGTTGGAGCCCGAACCCCAGGCACGTGTACCTTGCCAACCTTGCAGTCTTGTTACATATTTTCTTAATTCATTTATATTGTTGTACAGGCTTGACCTAGGATCGTTTGACTTTACTTAACTTCTGATTGATAGTCGGGTGCCAATACCGTTCGCGGAGTTGTGTATCTGTCATGCCCCAGTCCCAAAATATCGAGGGACCAGATACGTGGCAATGGCCAGCAGCACGCACCGATGGACAAACCCAATTAAATGGATCCATTAGGGCATACTTAAGCTGTAAAATCAAGTCTACGATAACATGGCATAACTTATCTCATCCACATAAGATATTAAACATGATCCATATAATATAAGGAATGTAAATCATCAACCAGTCTCAACAAAGTGCTTCGGGGAATAACCCGATAAATATCTGATACAATGGTTCAACAGACCAAAATATAAATGACAAAATAAAGTAAATACTGAGCATGGAACATAGATGCTCAGGAAAAGTCTTCAGCTAACACCTCGTCCTCGGGTGTCGGTGCAGCTCCTGTATCTGCTTCTGCTCCGGTCCCGTATACCTCGGGATAGATCTCGTCTGCAAATCCTGGGGACATAATCCGAATCCAGGTCCTCAGGGGACATAACAAGGTACAGAAAATACAAGCCAAAATAAATGCAGTGCAGAAAATAAATGAAGTAAATAGGGCAAGTAAGTAACCATCTATGTGAAATGCAAGTGAGAGCATCACGAGTACTCAGGCTGAGCCACTACAAGCTCTGTGTCGGGGAGCCGGTAGCGGTAATAACACGTAATATGCCTTGCTCTGCTACGAGAGTCTAGGGCCTCACAATAGTAGTAGATATATATATGAACCAGCCTATAGTCTGTGTGTCTCTCCCCACCCAATGTAACCATGCATATCATGACCCTAACGTCTCATGTCCATGTCAAGCGGGACCATAGCTAATGCAATAAGTCATAAAGTATCTATGAATATAGTACCTCTGTCAAGTCCTGTATCCTATACAGAATCACCATGAGTATCTCAGGAAGATCCTATCTCATGAATAGTGTCAAGTGTCCTGGGTCAAAGTATACTTGGTAAGACAAGTACAAGAATATATATAGTGTCACGAATATCCATCTCTAGATGACAATACACAACACCGCGTACGGTGTTGGCACCCGACTAATAATTGGACGCAAAGTAAGTCACACGGTCCTAGATTAAGCATGCACAGCAATATAAATGAAGCAAGGAAAATATGTAACAATACTGTAGAGTTTGGCAAGGTATACTTGCCTGGGATTTGAATACCAACAGTCGTCCCTGTATCTCTGGATCCTGTGGGTACTCCTCCAAAAGCTGTAATAAACATCACCAACAGTCTCAGAAGATATCAAATAGCTAGAAACGCCTGTCCTTAAGTCCAATTTGGATACAAAAGCAGAAATGACATTTCTGGGTCAAAGTGCGGTCCACATGTGGGCCACTTTGCACCGAAAAGTATGTCAGGGTCAAAGGTCTCCAAATTTCTCAAACTCAGTGTCAAAAAGTCAGGAACGATGATACGAACCCAACGGAACTTTCAGAATTGGATTCCGATGAGCCGATCACAAAATCGCCCGTCAAATGGAGCCGGTGGTGCCCACGATACACGATTTTGTCAACGTTCTCAGAATCAAACCAAACTTGGGTCAAAGGACCAGCTTATTGCTACGAGTCCGATGGCACAAGTTTTGTCTCGATCCGACGTGTGTACACAAAGTTACAGCGTGTTCCAGAATGGACGGATACGGGGTGTTGTCGGCGGATACGCGTTGATTCCGGTGTGCACGCACATCCAAATCAACTTTTGCGAAATACCACACGTCCGTATCAACATCGGACACATTTCGATAAAGACCGTGTGTGACCAAATCGTCTCGTTTGGCGGGGCGCACTCAGTTCCGGGGTAAAACAGGGCGTTATTTTTCCTGTTTTTGGATCGCGATTTGCGATCACCACAGGACCCGATTCACCGAGCGGGTTGTACGGGCACCGAGAGAGTTATACAGTCTACGCATTGTAACTGACGGAATCGAAAATGGAGTTACGAGGTAAGAGAAAACGTTACCTGAATTGGGCTCGGAGAAGTCTGAATTCTCGTATCCGGTGTCTGCTGTGAGTCCAGGCTAGGGTTTCTGATTATGTCTAATTCAGGGGCTGATGTGTCCGTATCAGCGGGCGGCCGGAGGTGGTTAGGGCTTGCTGTGGCCGGCCGGAGGGGATCGCTGCACCGACGCGGTTAGGGAACGCACAGTCGCTGTCGGGTGAGCCGAGTAGGAAAGACACGCACGACCGGAGTCGGCGTCGGTTGAACAGGCCGGTCGGGGGAGGGAGGCTGTCGATGCTGGACGGACTCGGGTGGAGCGGGGAGAGGTCGAGGGGTGATGGGAAGCGGCGGCGTGGAGTCGTGGAGGCGGTGAGGAAACATGCTAGGACGGAGGGGATGACCGAAGTTGGGTCGGCGGCGATGGGTCTAGGGCGGAGGAGGTTGTTGCAGCGGGCGGCGGTGTTCAGGGGAACTACGGCGAGGTCGCTGGGGTATGGCGGAGTTCGATCTGGAGTACGGTGGCGTGGCTAGGCACGTATATCGAGGAAATTTATAGGCGACGACAGTAAATCCGACGGGGGCTAGGGTTTCAATTTAGGTTTTGGGTCCGGGTCAGGTTTGACTCGGATCCGACCCGACCTAACCCATTATGCTGGTTTGGTTCAATCAGGTTTGGTTTGGTTCAGTCAGGTTTGGTTCAGTCAGGTTTGGTTCGGTTTATATATCCACTAGATTTTAGGGCTTTAAACGCGTTTTCGGAGTCCAATAAATTTACAAAAAAATACCCTATGTCCAGTTTTCCATCTTACACCATAAAATATTATTTTCATAATATTTTAACATTAATTAACTGCATTTAAAAATCTTTTGATCATAATTACCTTGGTTCTTTATCCAGAAAAATACCAAAAAATTGGGGGAAATTATATTAAAATTATTCTAAAAAATAGGGTGTTTACAATCTACCCCCCTTAAGGGGATTGCGTCCTCGCAATCAAAGAATAGCTACCAAAGGAAGAACTAGGAAATTATAAGAATGTTTAGGAGGTAACTACATCCGCAAATAGGTGAGGATAACGCTGGCGTATACTATCCTCTCGTTCCCAAGTCGATTCGCCAGGAGAATGATATTTCCAAGCTACACGAACCAGTCTGATTGTTTGTCCTCGCAATGTCTTCTCACTGATGTCTAGTATGCCAACTGGTTGTTCTTCATATCTCAAGCTAGGGCCCACTGCGATCTCTGAATGATCGACTATATGACTTGGGTCAGTCACGTACCTTCTCAACTGTGAGACGTGGAATACGTCATGCACTCCCTCTAAGGATGGAGGTAATGCAAGACGATAAGCCACATCACCAATGCGCTCTAGAATATCAAATGGCCCAATATACCTTGGGCTCAACTTGCCTCTGCTCCCAAATCTGATAGTACCACGAGTGGACGAGATCCTCAAGAATACGTGCTCTCCTTCTTTGAACTCTAAGGGACGTCTGTGAGTATCAACCCAATGCTTCTGTCTGTCCTGAGCTGCTTGAAGATGATTTTGAATCTGTTTTACCTTCTCCACTCTCTGTGTTACCAATTCTGGACCCAGTATTTGACGTTCACCAATGTCACTCAAACATTCTGGCGATCTGCACTTTCTACCGTACAATGCCTCGAATGGTGCCATCTGAATGTTGGCCTGATAACTGTTATTGTAGAAGAACTCCACTAAGTGTAAATAATCTTGCCAAGATCCTCCAAAGTCTAGCATACACGATCGCAACATATCCTCCAAGATCTGAATTGTGCACTTCGATTGGCCATTCCGTCTGGGGATGGTAAGCTGTGCTGAATTTGAGTCTGTTGCCCAGACTCTCTTGCATGCTTCGCCAGAAATGAGATGTAAATCTCGAGTCTCGATCCGATACAATACTAACCGGCACTCCATGTAATCTGATGATTTGTCGTATATACATGTCGGCTAGTACCTCTGTGGACTGTCCAACTCTAAATGGCAAGAAGTATGCCGATTTAGTGAGTCTATCCACGATAACCCATACTGCATCTCTTCCGCTGGGGCTTCTTGGAAATCCTGTGACAAAATCTATCGTGATATGTTCCCACTTCCATTCTGGTATAGGAAGCGGCTGTAACATACCTGCAGTCCTCTGATGCTCGGCCTTTACCTGCTGACAGACTAAATATTTAGCCACAAATCATGCAATCTCCTTTTTCATTCCATGCCACCAATAATACTGTCTCAAGTCTCGGTACATCTTGGTTCCTCCCGGATGAACAGAGTACATAAAGCTATGTGCTTCAGTCATTAATTACTGTCTCAATTCTCCATTTGGAACATACAGGCGATTCCCAAATCGTAATGTCCCGTCTTCATGTACACGAAGTCCTGTCTGCATGCCTGCTTCTGTCCTCTCTTTAAGTCTTCGAAATCTAGCATCAGTGGGCAATTCCTCTTTAATCCTCTCCACAAGTGACGACTTAACTTCGAGATTAGCCAGCAAGCCACTCTGTCCTGGTAAAACAACCTCTATCTGAAGCTTCTGTAGATCTTTCAATAGCTCGGGCTGCATCGTCAAGAAATAAGCCGTAGGCTTCCTGCTGAGGGCGTCTGCTACGATATTTGCCTTTCCCGGATGATACTACAGATCTATGTCAAAATCTACCATCAATTCAAGCCAACGTCTCTGCCTCATGTTAAGCTCCTTCTGAGTATATACATACTTCAGACTCTTGTGATCTGTAAAGATTTCTACCTTCTCCCCATAAAGATAGTGCATCCAAATCTTTAGTGCAAATATAACTGCTGCTAGCTCCAGATCGTGTGTTGGGTAGTTCTTCTCGTGGACCTTCAACTGTCTCGATGCATAAGCAATGACTTTGCCATGTTGTATTAAAACACATCCTAGTCCACTACCTGATGCATTACTGTAAACAATAAAACCTCCTGACCCTGAAGAAAGAGTCAAGACAGGTGTTGTTGTTAATCTTTTCTTCAATTCCTCGAAGGCCTTCTGGCAGTCTTCTGTCCATATAAACTCCTCGTCTTTACGTGTCAACTTCGTCATAGGCTCTGCAATTCTTGAGAAATTTTCTATAAATCTTCGGTAATATCCCGCAAGTTCGAGGAAACTTCTCACCTCTGCAACTGATGTGGTTGTAGGCCAAGTCTCTATTGCCGCAACTTTCTCTGGATCAACTGAAAGTACTTCTCCTGAGATGATATGTCCCAAAAAAGGCACTTTATCCATACAAAACTCACACTTACTGAGTTTGGCATATAACTTCTCCTATCTCAAGGTCTCTACCACGATTCTGAGATGCTTCTCGTGCTCTTCATGGCTCTTAGAATATATTAGGATGTCATCAATGAACACAACCACAAATTTATCCAAGAACTGATGAAAGACTCTGTTCATCAAACTCATAAACACTGCTAGCGCGTTGGTTAAACCAAACGGCATTACCAAGAACTCATAATGTCCATACTTGGTCCTGAAAGCTGTCTTTGGTATGTCTTCCTTCCTTACTTTGATCTGATGATAGCCGGATCTAAGGTCAATCTTCGAGAATACCCTAGCACCACTCAATTGATCGAATAGATCATCAATGCATGGTAAGGGATACCTGTTCTTGATGGCCACAGCATTTAGTGCCCTGTAGTCGATGCACAACCCTACTGTTCCATCCTTCTTTGGCACAAATAATATGGGTGCTCCCCAAGGTGAAACACTGGGCCGAATAAAATCCTTCTCCAGAAGATCATCAACATGTTCCTTCAACTCCACTAACTCTATAGGTGCTAGCCGATATACTGATGAAGTGATAGGCTCTGCTCCTGGAGTTAAGTCTATTGTGAATTTTATTTCCCGATCAGGCGGTAAACCTGGAAGATCATCAGGAAATACATCCATAAACTCTGATATGACTCTTGGATAACCTGTCTCCCCTTCTACAGATAGTACCCTAAGAGTAGGCTGAACTTCGTGCTCTACCGCTCCTCGAAGAAACTCAAATTCTGGATGTCCTGGCGGTCTAAATATAACTCGTCCAAGTCGGCAATCAAGAGTCGCATGGTACAGACTTAACCAGTCCATACCAAATACAATATCATAATCCGGCATAGAAAAGATTAGAAATTGAGCTCGCATCTCTCTTTCATAGACTACTACAGAACATGATCTACAGACGTCACTAACCGGAATAATTTCACCTTCCGTAAGAATCCTCTTCATCTTCGGAAGGGGTGCGATAGCTACTCTATGGGTGGCTACAAAGCTAGCTGCTATAAATGAATACGATGCTCCAGAATCAAATAAAGCTACAGCTGGTAATGAAGCTACTAAAATAGTACCTACGATAACCTTGCCTGCAGTAGCTTCCTCCTCAACAGCCATTGTGAATGCCAGTCCTCGTCCCTGAGCTGGACCTCTCTGCTGCTGAGCCTGTTGAAATAGGGCTGCCTGTGGTGCCAGTGGTGGTCTCTGCTGGTATCCTCTTGTAGCTGGTGGACTGACTCCTCCAGCTCCTGTCTGCGGTGCTCCCACTGCTGGATAAGCTGGTCGTGGTGCAGGTAACGCTAGTCTTGGTGCTCCCTCTCTATTTTTAGTGCAGTCTCTGGATAGATGCTGGTCGGATCCGCAAAGCAGGCATAGTCCCAACTTGCGCCTGCATTCTCTCTCGATGTGTCCTACCTTGCCGCAGTAGTGACAAGTAGGAAGAGATATGGCCCTGTGTGCTGTTCTCTCTGGCATACTCCTCTGGGATCATTTTACAGAATCCCCATGCGCTGTCCTGGATGGTGCTTATGTGATTGGCCTCTTCAGATTTGACTCCCTTCTAGTGACGCACTCCATGCGTCGTGCTGCTGCGAGGACGTCGGTATATGATGTAGGGGCGACCGATCCAATCAATCTCTGGAGCTCAAACTTTAGTCCGTCAAAGAACTTCTCAGCTTTCTCTTCCTCTGTCAAGATCAAGATTGGGGCAAAGCGACTTAGGCGAATAAATTTTGCGTTGTATTCTTCCACTATCATATTGCCTTGGATAAGGCGGTTGAACTTGTCTCTGAGCTCCGACCGTGCTACTGCTGGAATATACATCTCTTGGAAGAGTCTGGAGAACTCTTCCCAAGTGACTCGGTCCTTTCCAAGCCTCCTCTCTTCTGCTAACCACTAATGATGTGCATTTTCAGTCAACTGCATCCTCACTACAGTCATCCATTTCTCCCTTGGAAGTTTAGCTACTTCCAACTGGTGCTGTATGTTCGTGAGCCATTCATGAACTTCTATTGGCCCCTCTTTACCAGAGAATGTACGAGGCTTAAGCTGACGAAAATCGGTGATAGATCCCATCGCTGATCGCCACACTGGTGGATTTGCCTGCTCCAATTCGGATACCAGGCTGGTTCTCAGATACTCTGCCTCCTGACGATGTGCCTCCTGCTGAATCTGCTGCTGGGCTTGCATCATGGCATACATCATCTGGAATATCTGTTGTCTGTCCATGGCTTGTCCTGGCAGGAAAACTGGCATCTGTGGAGTGAACTGTGGTGGAGGTGGGATGTCATCTCTCCGGAACCTTGGATTAGGCTGGCCGGTTTGATTGCTCTGCGATGTTTGTCCTTCATTCCCTGGTGTCACTCCATCTATATAAGTAACCACAGCGTCGTGTGGCGTATCCAATAGAATCTCATCTCCGTTCCTGGGATCCATTACTCTGTAACCAAAAGATAAACTGTAAGAACGTTCAGAGGAATCAATACAGGATGCAAATCAAGTAACAAGTTTGAGTTCGATATAGAGTTCAAAAATGGTTCAAACAATGGATGAGATCCTATAACTTATCCTATCCTTTAGGGCAGGCTTGTTCAGTCCCTAAGTTGAAACCAAATAATTTAGTCGTAGACCTGCATGGGCCACCACAAAAACCCTGTCACGCCCCAGTACCAAAATACCGAGGGACCAGATACGTGGCAATGGCCAGCAGCACGCACCGATGGACAAACCTAATTTAATGGGTCCATCAGGGCATACTAAAGTTGTGAAATCAAGTCTACGACAACATGGCACAACTAATCTTATCCACACAAGATATAAAATATGATCCACAGAATATAAGGAATGTATATCATCAACCAGTCTCAACAAAGTGCTTCGAGAAATAACCCGATAAATATCTGATACAATGGTTCAACAGACCAAAATATAAATGACCGAATAAAGTAAATATTGAGCATGGAACATAGATGCTCAGGAAAAGTCTTCAGCTAACACCTCGTCCTCGGGTGTCGGTACAGCTCCTTTATCTGCTTCTGCTCCGGTCCCGTATACCTCGGGATAGATCTCGTCTGCAAATCCTGGAGACATAATCCGAATCCAGGTCCTCAGGGGACATAGCAAGGTACAGAAAATACAAGCCAAAATAAATACAGTACAGAAAATAAATAAAGTAAATAGGGCAAGTAAGTAACCATCTATGTGAAATACAAGTGAGAGCATCACGAGTACTCAGGCTGAGCCATTACAAGCTCTGTATCGGGGAGTCGATAACGGTAATAACACGTAATGTGCCTAGCTCTGCTACGAGAGTCTACGGCCTCACAATAGTAGTAGATATATATATGAAACAGCCTGTAGTATGTGTGTCTCTCCCCACCCAATGTAACCACGCATATCATGACCATAACGTCTTATGTCCATGTCAAGCGGGATCATAGCTAATGCAACAAGTCATAAAGTATCTATGAATATAGTATCTCTGTCAAGTCCTGTATCCTATACAGAATCACCATAAGTATCTCAGGAAGATCCTGTCTCATGAATAGTGTCAAGTGTCCGGGGTCAAAGTGTGCTTGGTAAGACAAGTACGAGAATATATATAGTGTCATGAATGTCCAACTCTAGATGACAATACACAACACCGCGTACGGTGTTGGCACCCGACTAATAATCGGACGCGAAGTAAGTCACACGGTCCTAGGTTAAGCATTCACAGCAATATAAATGAAGCAAGGAAAATATGTAACAATACTGCAGAGTTTGGCAAGGTATACTTGCCTCGGGTTTGAATACCAACAGTCGTCCCTGTATTAGTGGATCCTGTGGGTACTCCTCCAAAAGCTGTAATAAACATCACCAACAGTCTCAGAAGATATCAAATAGCTAGAAACGCCTGTCCTTATGTCCAATTTGGACACAAGGGCAGAAATGACATTTCTGGGTCAAAGTGGGTTCCACATGTGGGCCACTTTGCACTGAAAAGCGTGTCAGGGGCAAAGGTCTCCAAATTCCTCAAAGTGTCAACAAGTCAGGAACGATGATACGAACCCAACGGAACTTTCAGAATTGGATTCTGATAAGCCGATCACAAAATCGCCCGTCAAGTAGAGCCGGTGGGGCCCACGATACACGATTTTGTCAATGTTCTCAGAATCGAACCAAACTTGGGTCACAGGACCAGCATATTGCTATGAGTCTGATGGCGTAAGTTTCGTCTCGATCCGACGTGTGTATACAAAGTTACAGCGTATTCCAGAATGGACAGATACGGGGCGTTGTCGGCGGATACGCGTTGATTTCGGTGTGCACGCACATCCAAATCAACTTCTGCGAAATCCCATACATCCGTATCAACGTTGCGCAGGTTTCGGTAAAGACCGCGTGCGACCAAGTCATCTCGTTTGGCGGGGCGCACTCAGTTCCGGGGTAAAACAGGGCATTATTTTCCTATTTTTGGATCACGGTTTACGATCACCACAGGACGCGATGCACCGAGCGGGTTACGCGGGCACCAAGAGGGTTATACAGTCTACGCGTTGCTACTGACGGAATCAAAAATGAAGTTACGAGGTAAAAGGAAACGTTACCTGAAATGGGCTCCGAGAAGTCTGAATTCTCGGGTCCTGCTCGTGTCCGGTGTCTGCTGTGAGTCCAGGCTAGGGTTTCTGATTGTGTCCGATTCAGGGGCTGATGTGTCCGTGTCAGCGGGCGGCCGGAGGTGGCTAGGGCTTTCTGTGGCCGGTCGGAGGGGATCGATGCACCGACGGGGTCGGGGAATGCACAGCCGCTGTCGGGTGAGCCGAGTAGGAAAGACACGCACGACCGGAGTCGGCGTCGGTTGAACAGGCCGGTTGGGGGAGGGAGACTGTCGATGCTGGGCGGACTCAGGTGGAGTGGGGAGAGGTCGAGGGGTGATGGGGAGCGGCGGCGTGGAGTCATGGAGCCGGTGAGGGAACAGGTTAGGACGGAGGGGATGACCGGAGTTTGGTCGGCGGCGATGGGTCTAGGGCGGAGGAGGTTGTTACAGCGGGCAACGGTGATCAGGGAAACTGCGGTGAGGTCGCTAGGGTATGGCAGAGTTTGATCTGGAGTACGGCGGCGTGGCTAGGCACGGATGTCGAGGAAATTTATAGGCGGCTACAGTAAATCCGGCGGGGGCTAGGGTTTCCATTTGGGTTTCGGGTCCGGGTCGGGTTTGACTCGGATCCGACCCGACCCAACCCATTATGCTGGTTTGGTTCAGTCAGGTTTGGTTCGGTTCAGTCAGGTTTGGTTCGGTTCAGGTTTGGTTTGGTTTATATATCCAATAGTTTTTAGGGCTTTAAACACGTTTTCGGAGTCCAATAAATTCACAAAAAAATACCCTATGTCCGATTTTCCATCTTACACCATAAAATATTATTTCCATAATATTTTAACATCAATTAACTGTATTTCAAAAACCTTTGATCATAATTACCTTGGTTCTTTATCCAGAAAAATACCGAAAAATTGGGGAAAAATTATATTAAAATTATTCTTAAAAATAGGGTATTTACAATATCGTCAACTAGACATGGATACCGAGACCCTATACTTCTCGTACCTTGGTTCTTCATCTACAGACGTCACTAACCAAAATAATTCTATCTCCCGAAGCTAATCTATGGGTGGCTGCAAAGCTAGCTATTATAAATGAATGCGATGCTCCAGAATCAAATAAAGCTACACCTGGTAATGAAGCTACTAAAATAGTACCTGCGATAACCTCGCCTGCAGTAGCTTCCTCCTCAACAGCCATTATGAATGCCTGTCCTCGTCTCTGAGCTGGACCTCTCTGCTGCTGAGCCTGCTGAAATAGGGCTGCCTGTGGTGCCAGTTGTGGTCTCTGCTGGTATCCTCCTGTAGCTCTTGGCTTGACTCCTCAAGCTTCTGTCTGCGGAGCTCCCACTGCTGGATAAGCTGATCGTGGTGCAGGTAACGCTAGTCTTGGTACTCCCTCTCTATTTTTAGTACAGTCTCTGGATAGATGCTGGTCGGATCCGCAAAGCAGGCATAGTCCCAACTTACGCCTGCATTCTCTCTGGATGTGTCCTACCTTGCCGCAGTAGTGACAAGTAGGAAGAGATATGGCCCTGTGTGCTGCTCTTTCTGGCATACTCCTCTGGGATTATTTTGCAGAATTCCCATGTGCTGTCCTGGATGGTGCTGATGTGATTGGCCTCTTCAGATTTGACTCCCTTCTAGTGACGCGCTCTATGCGTCATGCTGCTGCGAAGACGTCGGTATATGATGTAGGGGCGACCGATCCAATCAATCTCTGGAGCTCAAACTTTAGTCCGTCAAAGAACTTTTCATCTTTCTCTTCCTCTGTCGAGATCAAGGTTGAGGCAAAGCGACTTAGGCGAATAAATTCTGCGTTGTATTCTTCCACTGTCATATTGCCTTGGATAAGGCGGTTGAACTTGTCTTTGAGCTCCGACCGTGCTACTGCTGGAATATATATCTCTTGGAAGAGTCTGGAGAACTCTTCCCAAGTGACTAGGTCCTGTCCGAGCCTCCTCTCTTCTGCTAACCACCAATGATGTGCATTTTCAGTCAACTGCATCCTCACTGCAGTCATCCATTTCTCCCTTGTAAGTTCAGCTGCTTCCAACTGGTGCTGTATGTTCGTGAGCCATTCATGAACTTCTGTTGGCCTCTCTTTACCAGAGAATGTACAAGGCTTGAGCTGACAAAAATTGGTGATAGATCCCGTCGCTGATCGCATCGCTGGTGGATTTGCCTGCTCCAATGCGGATACCAGGCTGGTTCTCAGATACTCTGTCTCCTGACGATATGCCTCTTGCTGAATCTGCTGCTGGGCTTGCATCATAGCATACATCATCTGGAACATCTGTTGCCCGTCCATGGCTTGTCCTGGCAAGAAAACTGGTATCTGTGGAGTGAATTATAGTGGAGGTGGGATGTCATCTCTCTGAAACCTTGGATTAGGCTGGTCGGTTTGATTGCTCTGCGATGTTTGTCCTCCATTCCCTGGTGTCACTCCGTCTATATAAGTAACCACAGTGTCGTATGGCGTATCCAATGGAATCTCATCTCCGTTCCTCGGATCCATTACTCTGCAACCAAAAAATAAACTATAAGAACGCTCAAAGAAATCAATACAGGATGCAAATCAAGTAACAAGTTTGAGTTCGATATAGAGTTCAAAAATGGTTCAAACAATGGATGAGATCCTATAACTTATCCTATCCTTTAGGGCAGGCTTGTTCAGTCCCTAAGTTGAAATCGAACAATTTAGTCGTAGACCTGCATGGGCCACCACAAAAACCCTGTCACGCCCCAGTCCCAAAATATCGAGGGACCAGATACGTGGCAAAGGCCAGCAGCACGCACCGATAGACAAATCCAATTTAATGGATCCATCAAGGCATACTTAAGCTGTAAAATCAAGTCTACGACAACATGGCACAACTAATCTCATCCACACAAGATATAAAATATGATCCATAGAATATAAGGAATGTAAATCATCAACCAGTCTCAACAAAGTGCTTCGGGGAACAACCCGATAAATATCTGATATAATGGTTCAACAGACCAAAATATAAATGACAAATAAAGTAAATATTGAGCATGGAACATAGATGCTCAGGAAAAGTCTTCAGCTAACACCTCGTCCTCGGGTGTCGGTGCAGCTCCTGTATCTGCTTCTGCTCTGGTCCCTATACCTCGGGATAGATCTCGTTTGCAAATCCTGGGGACATAATCCGGATCCAGGTCCTCAGGGGACATAGCAAGGTACAGAAAATACAAGCCAAAATAAATACAGTATAGAAAATAAATAAAGTAAATAGGGCAAGTAAGTAACCATCTATGTGAATTGCAAGTGAGAGCATCACGAGTACTCAGGCTGAGCCACTACAAGCTCTGTGTCGGGGAGCCGGTAGCGGTAATAATACGTAATGTGCCTAGCTCTGCTACGAGAGTCTATGGCCTCACAATAGTAGTAGATATATATATGAAACAGCCTGTAGTCTGTGTGTCTCTCCCCACCCAATGTAACCACGCATATCATGACCATAACGTCTCATGTCCATGTCAACCGGGATCATAGCTAATGCAACAAGTCATAAAGTATCTATGAATATAGTATCTCTGTCAAGTCCTGTATCCTATACAGAATCACCATGAGTATCTCAGGAAGATCCTGTCTCATGAATAGTGTCAAGTGTCCTGGGTCAAAGTGTACTTGGTAAGACAAGTACGAGAATATATATAGTATTACGAATGTCCATCTCTAGATGACAATACACAACACCGCGTACGGTGTTGGCACCCGACTAATAATCGGACGCGAAGTAAGTCACACGGTCCTAGGTTAAGCATGCACAGCAATATAAATAAAGCAAGGAAAATATGTAACAATACTGCAGAGTTTGGCAAGGTACACTTGCCTGGGGTTTGAATACCAACAGTCGTCCCTGTATCAGTGGATCCTGTGGGTACTCCTCCAAAAGTTGTAATAAATATCACCAACAGTCTCAAAAGATATCAAATAGCTAGAAACGCCTATCCTTAAGTCCAATTTGGACACAAGGACAGAAATGACATTTCTGGATCAAAGCGGGGTCCACATGTGGGCCACTTTGCACCGAAAAGCGTGTTAGGGTCAAAGGTCTCCAAATTCCTAAAACTCAGTGTCAATAAGTCAGGAACGATGATATAAACCCAACAAAACTTTCAGAATTGGATTCTGATGAGCCGATCACAAAATCACCCGTCAATTGGAGCCGGTGGGGCCCACAATACACGATTTTGTCAATATTCTCAGAATTGAACCAAACTTGTGTCACAAGACCAGTGTATTGCTACGAGTCCGATGGCGCAAGTTTTGTCTCGATCCGACGTGTGTATACAAAGTTACAACGTGTTCCAAAATGGACAGATACGGGGCGTTGTCGGCGGATACGCGTTGATTCCGGTGTGCACGCACATCCAAATCAACTTTTGCGAAATCCCACACATCCGTATCAATGTCGCACACGTTTCGGTAAAGACCGCGTGCGACCAAGTCATCTCGTTTGGCGGGGCGCACTCTGTTCCGGGATGAAACAGGGCATTATTTTTCCTGTTTTTGGATCGCGATTTACGATCACCACAGGACGTGATGCACCGAGCGGGTTACACGAGCACCGAGAGGGTTATACAGTCTACACATTGCAACTGATGGAATCGAAAATGGAGTTACGAGGTGAGAGGAAACGTTACCTGAACTGGGCTCCGAGAAGTCTGAATTCTCGTATCCTGCTCATGTCCGGTGTCTGCTGTGAGTCCAGGCTAGGGTTCTGATTGTGTTCGATTCAGGGGCTGATGTGTTCGTGTTAGCGGGCGGTCGGAGGTGGCTAGGGCTTGCTGTGGCCGGCCGGAGGGGATCGCTGCACCGACGGGGTCGGGGAACGCACAGCCGCTGTCGGGTGAGCCGAGTAGGAAAGACACCCACGGCCGGAGTCGGCGTCAGTTGAACAGGCCGGTCGGGGGAAGGAGGCTATCGATGCTGGGAGGACTTGGGTGGAGCGGGAAGAGGTCGAGGGGTGATGGGGAGCGGCGGCGTAGAGTCGTAGAGGCGGTGAGGGAACAGGCTAGGACGGAGGGGATGACCGGAGTTGGGTCGGCGACGATGGGTCTAGAGCGGAGGAGGTTGTTGCAGCGGGCGGCGGTGATCAGGGGAACTGCGGCGAGGTCGCTGGGGTGTGGCGTAGTTCAATCTGGAGTACGGCGGCGTGCCTAGGCACGGATGTCAAGGAAATTTATAGGCGGCTACAGTAAATACGGCGGGGGCTAGGGTTTCCATTTGGGTTTCGGGTCCGGGTCGGGTTTGACTCGGATCCGACCCGACCCAACCCATTATGCTGGTTTGGTTCAGTCAGGTTTGGTTCGGTTCAGTCAGGTTTAGTTCAGTCAAGTTTGGTTCGATTTATATATCCAATAGTTTTTAGGGCTTTAAACGCATTTTCGGAGTCCAATAAATTCACAGAAAATACCCTATGTCCGGTTTTCCATCTTACACCATAAAATATTATTTCCATAATATTTTAACATTAATTAACTGTATTTAAAAATCCTTTGATCATAATTTCCTTGGTTCTTCATCCAAAAAAATACTAAAAAATTAAGGAAAAATTATATTCAAATTATTCTGAAAAATAGGGTGTTTACAATATCGTCACCTTGACATGGATACCGAGACCCTATACTTCTCGTACTTGTCTTATCAAGTATATCATAACCCATGAGACAGAATCTTCCTAAGATATTCATGGTGATTCTGTGTAGGTTGCAGGATTTTGACATAGACATTATATTCATAGATATTATATGACTTGTTGCTTTAGCTATGATCTTGCATAACATGTACATGAGACGTTGTGGACATGAGACGTATGATTACATTGGGTGGGGAGAGTCACACAGGCTATAGGTTGACTATATTATGCCGGCATCTCAGTCTCTCTCCGATCTAGACAACCACATGATATTACTGCTACCCGGCTTTCCGACACAGAGCTTGTAGTGGTCTCAGCCTGAGTTATAGTGCTGCTCTCATCTTGCATTTCACTTAGCTTGTTATATAGTTTATCCTATTGTTTTATTTATTGCTGGAGAGTCACACAGGCTACAGGTTGACTATATTATGCCGGTGTCTCAGTCTCTCTCCGAGCTAGACAACCACATGATATTACTGCTACCGGCTCCCCGACACAGAGCTTGTAGTGGTCTCATCCTGAGTACTAGTGATGCTCTCACTTGCATTTCACATAGATAGTTATATAGTTACCCTATTGATTCATTTATTTCTGTACTGCATTTAATTTGGCTTGAGTTATTTTGTTCCTTGCTATGTCCCCTGAGGACCTGGATCCGGATTATGTCCCCAGGATTAGCAGACGAGATCGACCCTGAGGTATGCAGGACAGGAGCATTAGCAGGAGCAGAAGCAGGAACTGGAGCAGTACCAGATCCAGTAGGCGAGTGATCCCCGAGGATATCTTCTGAGTATATGCTTTATCCATACTCAGTATTTGCAGTTGTTATCTTTATTTCTATATCTTGACTATTGTATCAGACTTATTATCGGGTTGTTCCCCGATTTATTTACTTGAGACTTGATGATGTTTATATTTCAATCTATTGATATTGCTGTATTTATTCTGTGGATGAGATAGTAGACCCTTATTGTTGTACTACAGCTTAAGTACACCCCGATGGATCCATTAAATTGGGTTTGTCCATCGGTGTGTGCTGCTGGCCATTGTCACGTGTCTAGTCCCTCAATATTTTGGGACTAGGGCGTGACAGCTATTATTAGACTCTTTTGTTTTTGGTCTGTTGAACCAATGTATCAGACTTATTATCGGGTTGTTTCCCAATTTACTTTATTGAGACTTGATGATGGTTATATTTGATTTTGCTGATATTGATCATATTTATCTTCCATGGACGAGATTAGATTTTGACATGTTTAGTATACTTTATTATTGTGTTACATCTTAAGTACACCTTAATGGGTCCATTAAATTAGGTTTGCCCATTAGAGTGTGTTGCTGGCCATTGCCACGTGGCTAGTCCCTCGGCATTTTGGGACTGGGGCATGACACCCGACTGCTAAGGTACGTCCTGGATTAGAGTCATGACCTCGATATAGTCATTGGTACCAACTTACCTTAAGGCTTGGCTCTTGTCCATTTTGTGAGTCTGCGTAGGCAAGCGAGGATGAATTCCTATTCGACTGACTTAGGGGTATATGTATCCATATGCCTCTATTTTTTTCCTGTGTGTTGTTATGTGCCTTTAATTATCTGTAGTTCTATCTTCTATTTTAGTTATTTGCTTGATGTAATTCATTTCCTGATAAGTGTTTTGTGATTTCTTGAGCTTTCTAGTGTGTTTCCAGCTCGACTAACCTTAGTAAAATTCTGAGGACGAATTTTTCCTAAGGTGGGTAAAGATGTCACACCCGTTCCCAGATTTAGTATTCTTGAATTTCTGATATTTAAAATTTTTCCTGTAAATGTATTCATGCTGTATTTTACATGTTGGTTTCTATTTATTATGTTGTATTTGACTACAAAAAAATACAGATTTAGTGACATAATTTTTCTTCGCTAAAATACTTATTTTTTTTACTATTTCAACATAGCGACAGATTAGAGACAGAATTGTGGCATCAGTAATTTAAGTGTCGTCACCAAATTTTTGTCACTAATTTGTCGCCATGTCGACAGATTAGCGACGAAAATCCAACGACGGATCGTGAAATTATTTACGTAGCTGTATTTGGTGACGGATTAGTGACAAAAACTGTGAGCCTATTTTTACCAAAATTTTTAGAAGGTCACCGACTGAATTTTCGTTGCTAATAACGACGGACATAACGATAAATTTAGCGACTATTTCTGATACATAATTGCCATATTTTTTGGTACCAGACATATTTAGCGATGACACTTTTCGTCGTTAATCTGTCACTGAAATGTCGTAGATCCGTCGCTGACGTTCAATTTTTTAGTATTCCGTCGCTAGACTGTCGCTAAACATAAATATTTTTTGCCAGAATAGAATCACTTATTTCCTGCTCTTGTTATATTATACAAAATCAATCAGAGATTCAAACACATTAATTACAATCAAATACAATAGAACGTATCAAATACAAGTGCATGGCCATAAATTATCATAATCCAAACATATAAAGTTATACAACCAGTACATCCCATAAACTGTCAAATTATAAAAAAATAAAAATACATCAAGTCATAGGTGGAGGCGGAGGCGGCGGCGACTGTCGGCTAGCCATGTACTGCATCATAACCTCAGCGATGATCTATTATAGATCCTTAAGAAGGACAGATGGAGCAGCAGAAGAAGTCGGAGAAGATTTGGAGGAGCCGTCGAAGAAGATAGAGTAGCCATCATTGGAACCGTCGGAGGAGCAGGAGTTACATGAGGAGAATGAGCTGCAGGATTACGAGACTCTGTTAGCTGTCTAACCTGCCTCTGTACCTCTAATAGAGTCGTCGTGATATGCTCCAAACTCATAGCACTAGAAGGAACGCCGGGGCTAGGCTCTGATGGAGTTAGAGGAGCCGTCAGAGGAGCTCTGGAAAGAACCAACGACTGGAATGCCAACGATCCAGTCCCGTACACGATGCCGCATTTTCCTCTCCCGACAACTTGTACCCACCAATCATTTCTCTCAGACGATATACTTCTCTCATCCCTACCCTCCAACGTCTTATACATTTCCTATATTTATTTATGTAAATAGGTTTAGATATCATAGGTTATGATTAATCTTTTTATTGACTTCAACTAAGGTTAGGTTTAGAGTTAAGTTTAGATATCGTAGGTTAGGTTTAGAGTTAAGAATTTTAGATATAATAGGTAACAATATTAAAGTTAAGGTTAAATTTTTATGGTAAACAAATATAATTAAATTATTAAAAGAATGTAATTAAATTTTGTTGACAAAATTTTATAAACACAACTTACGTATGCTTTTGTTGCCCGCTTATCTACGAGCTTCCCATCCTTCTTTCTTTTGTGCCACCTCTGGAAGATTACGGGGAAGTCGACGGTCTTCGGGTCTCTTCCGGCTCTGATGGCCTCCTCCCACTGTAAATATTAATTAATTAATTAATTAATAAAAAAAATAAGAATTATCAAAAATTGATCTAGCAAAAAATTATAATACTGACAATCCATCAAAAATGCTCGACGGTCGAAATCGATCTACCAGTGTGGAGACCACCTTTAGCATGGGACGCTCTCGCCTTCTCGCACTTGGCCTTATAGGCCGGGGCCTCCATCTTCTCCTTCATCTGCTCCCAGAACTCTGCCTTGAGCAACTCGTTGCGAAGATTCCCTAAATGTGACGTCAGCGCCTTCTGATAATTGATCATATTCCTGAACCTTTTACTGGCGACGGTCTTGTAGAACTTTCGGATCACAATATCTCTATGACCTGGCCACCAATACAACTTCTGCAAATTAGAAAAATATTTTTTAGCATTTTAATCAAAAAATTATATATTATTCTAAATAAAATATTATACATACCCGCAACATATCCAGCCAAATGAATCGTCGATCCAGCGAAACGTCACTGAAGTTGATATAAGGGCTATGAAAGTTCTTTTGATAATTTTTTCTAGATCAATGCCAGCCTTGGTCGAAAATAACCTGAAAAAGTAAACAATATACAATTAGAATAAAAATAAATAAATAAAAGTGTGAATTAATAATAAGTAATTACGTCGCTCCATCAGCCCACACCTCGGGACAATCGATATTAGCTGGCCACACAGGTAGAGTAGGGGGATCAATAAATCTTGGATGATGAACATATACTCCTTAGTCCACCAGGAGGCCTGGATATAGATTTGCTCCAGTAAGAGCAACTAGTGGAGTAACCGGGGTACTAGTAGTCACAGTAGTCGCAGAAGTAGCAGCAGGGGTAGAAGCCGAGGGAAGCTCGGGAGATGGAATAGATCCCCTTCCGATGAACGAGTATATGGCGGGGATAAACCATCCTCGGCATCTATGAGCTCGTCACCCGATAGTTGTGTGCGACCTGCATTCGGAGTAGCTGGAGGATGCTGGAAAGAAGATCCTCTATGAACCTGTCGTCGTGCTCGTCCTCGTCCCGCCATAGGTAAATATGATAGTAAATAATGGATGATGTTATGAAATAAATAAAAATTGTGACATCAAGGCATCATAAAGTAATGGATAGTGTGGTAACACAAATAAACATTAGTGTGATGATAAAATAAATAATAACTGTATCATTAAATAAATAAATAATCTAAGCTAATGCATTTGTGTGTATGTACTAATCTTCTTCATCTTTCGAATCATCATCGTCTTTCGAATCATTTTTTGAATCGTCTTCATCTTCATCTCCATCTTCTACTTCTACATTTTTATTTTCACTTTCACTATCACCTTAATCTTCCAATTCTTGTTTCTCGTTCGATACCTCAATATCAGAGTCCTCCTCTATATGAGGTAAATCTTTAATTATAATCTCTTCATTAACTCTATCATCCTCTAGGGTAACATCAACCTCCATACCATTAACACCGGCCAAAATCATATATATAGGTTGAGGCATAACCACCCCATCTGTAACGATCCATTTCGCTCAAGCAGAAAAGTTGATTCAAACGGCATAAGTGCGATGACCTATCCCTGCTTGCTCAGTGAGATAACTCCCTTGATGCTAAGGAATTCAGACTTGGCCCTTCAGGTGTTAAGACTTAAACTTTCAAAGGCACGCTCGAAGTATCGCTCGGCCGAGGCAAATCATCACTAAGGTGGATGGCTACGATGAACCTGTCTTTGCTTAGCCTGCACACTTAAAAATACGGTCGATACATGCTAGTCGTTAGGCAAATCACCCCTTGCATGCTAATAAAGAATATAATGCACCTAGATAAGGTAATAATTCTATCCTGTATTGCTTGTCTAGAACATGGAAAAAGAAGTAACTTGACAGATTTTTTTTATGTGCCGCTCTATATGCCCCTGTACGATTTTAATCCTCGCACTACCTCTTAGACTCATGCCAGCATAAAGGCTTATATTCTAAATAAGACTGTAACGTATATTTCCTAATGCTTATGTTTTATACTAATGCAATGCTTGCCTGCCTTACATGCTAACTAGTACTCGCTCGTCTCATTTCAATGCTCGTCACGTAAATTTATGCTACGATCAAGTAACACAATATATGTCTTGCATCATCTAGTTTAGCCGGAGGACTATCGAATAGTTGTTCCGTGTAAATATAAACCTGAAAGTATTTGGGACCATTAGGTCCCCAAGGTATTTCTTGAACTAGGGGACGACATAATGACAAGTTAAGCAAGACTCATTCAGGTATTCGGATCTTTGGTAGTCTCTCTTGATCGGGCGGGATGGTGTATGCGCCTCGAGTACCTAGTGCTACACCCATCTCGTCTAAGAGACTACGCATCATCCAATGGGTTAAAAATATAATCAAGATTGAACCTATACATATTCGTGGATTCCTCGGACGATCGTCGGGGCACCGGGATCGTGCCGGCCTGGGTAGAATCATATGGGGACTCCTCGAGCTTTGGCGGAATGGTGTGACCGCCTCAAGATTTTAGCGCTACACCATCTCCGTCAAAAGAGTCTCGGGTCTCTCGTGTTCCGACATGATGGTTCGTGCCTTGAGTTTTTAGCGTTATACCCATCTCCGTCTAGAGACTCGTCCAAATGGCTTGTAGCGCCAGCGACCTCCTGTTCATATAGATTAAGTCATCTCGCTTAGCAAAAATTTGCGTGTGAGTCATTGCATTGAATCAAGTAGTCGGAGCACCTGAACAATCTAGTGTGTCACACCTGAGACACTAGTATAACACATCTGAGTAATCTGAGTAACTCATGCACCTGAGTCAGAAGCACGCTCGTGACACTTGTGTTTGCTTATACGATCTGAGATTTCATTGTATATACATATTCGTGCTTGGTTAACTTGGTTTTATGCTTGAATAGGGAATGACATATGGTAAGTTGGTAAGTCTTTTTGTGTTATTCTTATATATCGTATGATGCACTAACATACGAGTTAGGATTTCTATCTTTTGCCATAAAATTGATCCTAAGGCAAGACTAGAAAGACAACTTAATACTTTGTGCACGGAACTAATATAACCTGTTTGGATTTATTGAGCGGGCGAGAAGCCTCCCCACCAGTTCATTCAATGCACTAATAACCCACCAGGTTGCTTGCATGGTGCGAAAGAATCGTTTGGTATGGAGTATCCCCTCGTGCGCACTAAGGCATGGAGTTCGCTCTAGAGCCTTAGAGTGTTACGTCCAGAGATGAAGCACATATACAAGACGTAATGTATTGGAACATCGCCTATGTTATCATTCCACAGTTGTAAGCCGGTTGGCACATTTTATTATTTTGAGAGATAGAGAGAGAGATCTTGAGCGACTTATAATCTCGGCCTAGCGTTGCGTGTAATACTTATTTTATTATCAATAAATAGCTTATTTTTGTATCCATACTTGTGTTCATTCTATGCTTCTGCTGTATCGATTTTGCGAACTAGTTATTGAATGACTGTTTACTCATGTCGTTAGATTATCCGTTGCGTAGAAGACTATCTGTTCGACTATGTGGCTTAGATATTTCACCGCCTGTTCGGACCTTGTCCTCGTAGGAGCGCAGCTTGTGCTCGTGCGGTATCACGTCCTGATAGGAACGATCGTCCTGCGGGAGCACTGGCGTAGTGATTCACGCCGAGTAAGGATGGCCGATCCTGCGGGAGATCAGGGCGTGACATCATCCTCTTGGTATGCTAGATCCCCAATATTATATACATTTCTATCTTTAGTTTTGTATACATCCCACTAATCTTTATTATTACGTCGTTGACTAGGATAACTCGTATAATAAATTTAAACCGTTTGACTAACCAACACAAATTGTTCGAAACCTACATATCTTTTTCCATAATTTATATCAACAAATCTAAACTGGTTGTCAATTTTCCATCCTTGCTTGGGTATTGTGTCGAGCTAATCACATTTAAACAGAATAATTTTTGTCTCATAAGAGCATTCCAGCTCTACGACATCTCTTAGTATACCATAATAGTCGAATTATGGATCGACATCGTAGACTGAACCCCTCACACATACTCTAAAATTATTTGTATAATTAGCCTCCTCATCGACAAATTATTGATTAATAGGCTTATTAGTGGTTCTAAATTTGATGCCATTGATGGTGTATCCATCCCAACACTTTGCCCTCTTTCTTGGTCCGATAGCTAATCTCAAATTCGTTTATTTTGTAACTTTGTACCAAGACAAAAAATCTGAAACATCACGTATCATATAGATATTAGACAAAGATTGGTCGGAATGCTAAATTTAGAATGCTTAATGTTTAGGATCTGTACATAATTATGGATCCATGATAAAAATTTTATATCAACCTCTCTAGCACGATCATCATCATTAATATTAGGTCTCTCTATTTTTACCTCATCTCTAAAAGTACTAGGATAATAAGGAGAACAATTAGAGCACTTTTTTCCAAGCATATACAGAATTAAAATATGTAGCAAAGATGTGTCACTTACTTCTCAATATCTAGCATCTCTCAAGACTACTATTTAACAATATACCGATGAGCGACTTCAAACTCATCGTCTTCCAACCACCTTACTTTAGTTGAACTTGTAGGTTTGCCTCCCACATTGAAGATAGTATGGATTACACTATTCAATGCATCAACCCCGTCGTCATCATTCCTTGGGGCTTTATTACAATTTTTTTTGACATGAGTATCAAAGTAGATGGAGTAGAAGTTGAAACCTCCTCAATGTTATATGCTTTGCATATCGAAGCGTCTACATGAGCCTTATTGTCCACTTTCTTCTTTAGGTGATGTAGATACCTATAGATAATATATTGAATATTAGAATTATTTGAGTAAAATAATTAATAGTACAAACTAATTAATTCATACCTCTAAAATGGATACATCCATCGATAATGGACGGAAGCACCGACACGTGCTTCGTATGCAAGATGAATCGGCAAATGCTCCAAACTATCAAAAATATCAGGGGGGAAGGGGGGGAGGAGGGGAGCACCCTTTCTAACTTGCACAATGTCAATATAATCTTTTCCTCAAGTTCTATTAAATGTTACAACATCAACTTTCTTGAAAACAAATCTCTAAAGAATATAGATAATTCGGCCAACGGAGTCCATACTTGATGAGGCAATATCTCTCTCAGAGCAATAGGTAGTAATCTCTCCCTAAATACATGACAATCATGACTCTTCATCCCTGTCAACTTGCAATCATTGAGATCGACACATCTTGCCAGATTTGACACGTAACCATCAGAAAATCTCAACTTTAAAATCCAGTTACATATTATCATTTTTTTCCTAATCAATGTAAATGACGCTGGAGGCTTGACCCAATTAACGTTTGTACTTTATTTTAGGTGCAAATCTGAACACCTGCAAATAATTTTTAAGTCTTTTCTTGCTTTGAAATTGTCTTTCATTTTTTTCTTGATATCCATCACCATATTAAAGATGTTGTCGAATACATTCTTTTCGATATGCATGACATCAAGATTAATTGTCCTTCCAATAAGGTAAGTCCCAAAAGATACTCCGATTCATCCAATTATGTCTATGTCCTAACCCTTCAAAGTGAAGGGCCGATATCGAATCTTTCATCATAGTCGACAATCCATCTACCTCTTTCCAAACTTTATCTCCTAGCAGTCTCAACGGGGGCAAAGATAGTTACTGTTTACCAGCTCTAAAGCCATCTTTGTTCCTTCTGCACAGATGCGTCGCGGGAAGGAACTGACGGTGACAATAAAAAAGCATGATTTTCCGCCATTCTGGAGACGGAATGCATTACTCTTTTCCATACATATCGGACAAGACAAAGTACCATGAGTACTCTACCCCGATAACATTCCATATGCTGAAAAATTATTGATGGTTATGTTCCTTCGATATGTTATATGTCTGAACGCCGAACTGCCATAATTATTTTAACTCATCCACCAATTTCTACAAGTAGATATCAATGTTCTTCTTTTGATTTTTTTTGACCGGATATGATAAGTGTCAAAAATATGTAAGGAGTCTTCATGCACATCCACGGTGGTAGATTGTAAGGAGTCAAAATCATCTGCCAACAAGAGTACTGAGATCTCGACTGTCCGAAAGGAGTGAATCTATTAGAACATAAACTCAATCAGATATTCCTGGGATCCACAGAAAATTCAGGATGACACTGATCAAAATGCTTTCATGCCTCTCCATCGGAAGGATGAGATAATTCTCCATCGTCCATCTTTCGTTCCTTCCTATGCCATTTCATGTGTTATGCTGTATTTGCGGACGTATACATCCTCTGTAGCCTCTTTGTAATTGGCAAAAACTGCATGTACTTGTAGGTACGCAACCTTGCTCAGGCAATTGACTCTCCTTTGCCCCGAATTGACTTGTACCAGTCCGCATGACAAAAAATGGATCTATCTTTATTATTGTTCTCCTTGTAGTACAACATGCAACCGTTTCAACAATAATCTATCTTTTCTTAGTCTAATCCGAGTTTTCTTATCATCATCTTCGATGTATAGAAGTTTTCAGGCAACTCCTCTGATCCTTTTGGCAACAACTCTCTAACAAACTAAATTATACGGTCGTAGCATTCCTACGACAAGTTAAAATCAAACTTAAGGTTCAACAGCCGCATCACCACCGATTGGACAGAATAAGAATCACAATCCGGATATAACAGAGTATCGACATTCTTGAACCTATCATAAAATTCTTTTGCATCATGATTCGGATCCTCCGGATCAAAACTTGGACCGGCCGATCAAATACCAACTAACGCGTCAGGTTTCGCGGTCGATATTCAAAGTTATCTCCGAGAGTGGACACTTCTACCTCCGTACTGAAGGAGGAATGACATTGAGGAGTCAAAGGTTCTCCTTGAGCCATCCACTCCTTGTAGTTTAGTATGAAACCCTTCTTGTAGAGATGTTCCCTTACGAGATCCACCTCTTTGAATTGTATAGTATGATATTTGACACAAGGGTACTTGATGAGCCTCCCATCCATGAAATATGGTTGGCTACTGGCGTATTTTAGAAATTCCTCAATGTTCACCCTGAAATCATCTGTCAAACCAATCCTAATCTCATATCGTCGATTGTACATCCACTATTGGTCAACTAAGTATCGACTCATTGCTTCTGCATGTACCATATATATTCAAACAATATGGATTAGATACAAGATGATTTATGATATTTGCTAAAGGAAGAGTTAGGATACTTGTTCAACATGTATCCAAAAGCATACTTCCTCGACACTCATCTGAATATGGCTGATACATGCCTATATATATTAATACAAATATATAATCGGCAAGGGTGGCTACTATTTCATTCAAGATTAATACCTATATTTAATTGGCAAGGGTGACTACTATTTCATTCAATTTCAAAACCTATATATAGTAACTAAATTATAGTATATACCTATATATATTAATACCTATATATATATATATATATATATATATATATATATATATATATATATATATATATATATATTAAATAGTTAAATATATGAACATTTTTAGTAACTAAATAAACGGTTAGGTTCAGTTGGGTTCGATTTTTGGTCCAAATAAACTGAATAATGCTCACCCCTAACTGTGACTGTGTCCGTGTCAAAACTATGTTTGTGTCATGTGCCCATATTTGTATCGCATATTGGTAATCCTAAATCTATTTCCAAACTACTAAGAAGTTTAACCTAAATCAATACAAACCAATGGGTCGTGTGTCGGTGTCTGTGTTTGTGTCATATGTCATTATGCAAATTATAAGTCAAAATGTAAGCCCCTCATTTTAGCATAGGGGTAATTTGGTATTTTAAAATTATTTATTTTATTTTATTTAATTAAATAAGTTATAAAATTAATTTTTTGATTTTTTTTTATATATATGACACTTTGACTAGACAAACTAGACCAAATTGAACCATTGGCACCAATATAACTCAACCATAAACACCAAACACCACCTATCATCCCAAACATCAAACACCATTTTTTTCATACCAATAAATTATTTATTTTAGTATTTAGAGAAATATATTCAGCCAACTAAAGTATTTAAGCCCCAAACTCTTCCTCTCCCTACTAGCAAAACTTGTAACCCGAAACTCTTTTCCTTCCCACTAGGCTGTCCATAACCCCCATCTCTTCACCTCTCCCATTCAAACCACCTGAAGAACATTTCTTCCTAACCCTCTCCCACACATTTTTTTTTCATAAACCATCTCCAAATTCATTCTTCATCTCCCTCCGCACCTCCATCTATCTGTCATACCCAGGTTGAATCCGAATTCAGCAATACCCCCATCAATCCGGCCATATCTCCCTCCACATTAAATATATTTCTCTCAAATTTAGTATGATTCTTTATTACCCTGTTTCTCACACTTTCTCTTCACAAACTTCCATCAAAACTCACTCTAAGTTTCTCAAAATAGCCCAGCCATCAGAGGCGTACAAGCTGAATCTGAATTCAGTATAACCACTTCTCAGGCCACTCCACCACCTCCACAGCCTCCAAACCACCACAACAGCACCCAAATCTCCTTCTCCTACCATAATACCATCTTCCATAGGCACCAAAATCTCTAGAACAAACTACACAAGCATCACAAGGAGCTACAAGGAGGAGAAGTCAAATCTGGAATTATTTTGAGGAAGCTGTGATTCGAGGCATTTTTAACCCATTTTCCAAAGAGGTTAGTGATCAAAACTCTTCTTCTTGAACCACCTTAGATTTCCTAAATAATACATGTTAGGTTCTATAAATTTTTCATCAACTTGTTGTATATACTTTGCATGCTACACTAGGAAACCCAATACCAACCTATTTTTACCTGTAGTGAACACCAACTTGTAATTCTTATTATATTATTGAAATAACTTTAAAATAAATTATTTTATTCATATTTAGACTTAATTATATATATATCTTTAGATTATAAATTATTTGTTTTAGATTTAAAATTTATAGAAATTCATAAGGGTAATAGTGTTGAGCATGTGTAAACACTAGATTGGTGTAACTAGTTTGTATTTTTATCATTTAAAGTTTTAATTTTCATGTTAGAAAAGTAATTATATATTATATTTTGGTTAATTTTAGAATTTTAATTTATGTTTTTGAGAGTGTTATGCATAAGAATTCATGAAGAGATTTTATTGGAATGATGTGCTAAGAACTAGTCTATACTAACTAGTTTAATTTTATTATTTTATAATACATAAAATAGTATGTTAAATTTGGGAAAATGTAAATTTTTACGTTAGATTCCAGAACCTATAATTATTTATTTGGAGTTGGAATATTTGTTTATTTTGGAAATAATTTGGTTTATAAATGTATAGCTACTAGTAATAAACAACTAGTATATTTTGCATAAGCATAAATATTTATTTTTTTACGTTAATTAAATAAAAAGTATAATTTTAAAATATATTTCTAGAATATATAAAATATATTTTTATTTATGTATTTTAATAAAGGATAAGAAATTATTCATAAAAAGGTCTAGACTTTAACTAGTTTTTGTTGGTGATTACTTGTGATGTAGAATACATAATTTCAAGAGAGAGTATACTATTTTGTTAACAATATAATAAATATTCCACAATTATTAGAGTATAATTTATGAATATATTTATGGTAGATTAATATTGTAGCTTAGTACCAACTTGAACCTAAAACTAGACTAGTTGCCATGTGATTTAGTTTTGACCAAAGATTACTATGAAATAGTTGTGTGTAACATAACTTAGTATGATAGCTGATCGGTAGATATCATATGTTCATAAAAGTACATGACGATAAGATTGAGATTGCCGAAGTAGGATCTTTGTTCACTCATCAGAAAGATTCAGGCGAGTGTACATTGCCTTGGTCTCAGTAAATTGTGCTTAATTTTAATTACAGTTTATAGTTTATATTTTAATACATGTACTTTGCTATGACCCTAGGAACGTGACGATACTTAGCATTCGAGTTATATTCGGGTGCCATATTCCATATGCGAAAATCGGGTATCGTGAGATTGCATTGTCGACGTATACCTTATACTTGTATCACTTGCATGATTTACCATAGGACACTGTACACGACTCTCATGTACAGAAGCCTCACTTGAGATATTCGAGGATTATGGCTTATGTTTTATGACAAAAATTGAGGCATGTGCTAGTTGACATGATATTATTTACACCTTGACTTGAGACATATATAGCGATTGTCTTATGTGTCATCGACATGAGACGTGAGATACATGGGGTTGGGAAGAAGTTACCATCCCGCTGGGCTACCCTACACTAGTTTCTACCGATGCTTGCGCTTTGGGCCCTATAGTACTGTAGGTACCTTGACGAGACATGTACGTACCTACTACTATTACTACTTGCTACTGTTGTGTCTATGAAGACCTCCAGGACCCGATGGTTTAGCGGACGAGTACGTTCTCACTGCATTCACTTAGATGGTTTATGTTAGATACCTTGATCACACCTGTTATTTATTTACTGTTACTTTGGCATGTTTTTTCTTGTACCATGTTACGTTACTCTGAGGACCTGGTCCACTGCCAGTTTTGCAGCATAGATGGTTGAGGAGTTTTCTGGAGCTGCTGATGCGTACCGCCTCATCATGCATGCATTAGACTCAGGTACTTTTATCATTTCTACCGCAGTTATGTTTATCATCTCTCGTTAATATTTCTGCTGCCATAGACTAGTTTTGTAGACTCTTGTTATTTCTAAAAGTCTATTCCGACAAGTATTGAATGGGTTGCACACCATGATATATGTTGTCCATTCTTGTATTTTATTTCATTGTGGATTGAGACTTAGATATATTTATTGTGTTATCTAGATAGTGACCATTGTAGTACAGCTTATACATATTTGAGTTGAACAAGAGTCTGGTGGAATACGTAGCTGGCCAATGCCACGTACCCTGGTGCTACTTATTTTGGGACTGGGGTATGATATAGTTTTTATGGTAGCCCATGCAGATCCTGATTAAATCATCTCGGTTATGTTACTGTACCGAGCGAGCATGCGTTAGGATAAGTATGTAAGGATCTCAATCCACAATTTCTTGGAACCTTCTTTTAATTTCTAATTATCCCCTTTGAACCTCAAAAATTGCATTCGATGATATCCTTCTTGAACTCCCTATCATTTGAATCTCGTTCTTTCTTATTTCGGAAGGGCGAACAATCGTGCTTGACTTTTAATTATATATTTATATCAGCAGGGTTGGTAGAATAATTCATAGGAAGGGTTCTCTCTGTTAGAAATGGGTAAGATAGATGCATTTAATAGGTAGACTACTAGAACGAAAGGATAGTTTGGAGTTATATATAAGGATTAGCCTTAACAAATAACTTTTCCTTATCAAATCGATATTATAACTCCCACCAGCAGTTAGTTGGACTAAAACTTTACCAATCATTAATATTGGTCAAGATTTCCATGTTAGATGACTATGCTAACTATTTAGAGGATACCTAGTTAAACCTTAGAATATGTGTAGCCCCATAAACCAATAGGACCAACCTTAAGGAAGAATTTAGAAGATATGCTTTGATATTCTCATAATGAATAAAATAGCTTGACAAACCTTTGTAGTTAAGATTAGACTTTAGCCTGTGTAAAATCTTACCATTTTATGGAGTTCGATAAAATTATCACTTAGAAGAGATGATTATGACTTGGTGCTGGTGTTGTAGGTTAGTAACATAACCAAGAGAACTTCTATGAGAAAGATAGCAGAAACTAGAAGAACAACAATACAACATGATTGGTAATATAAGGGGTAAGTTGCATGAGAATAGATAGACAATCCAATTGAAGGTTAGACTAGTATTGGAATGACCAATTCCAATCGTGATTGAAGAGTGTCAGTAGTAAATAATATGCCATGAGTAATAGACGTAAGTACCTGCTTAGTTTAGCCTTGACCCTTACCTACTAAGTTAGGAATATGCGAGTTAGACGAAGTTGTAAGCAATGTATGGTACTTATATATAGCTAGAAGTGGTTGCAAATAGTATGGGGGAGGTTATATAGAATCAAATTTATAGGAAGTATAGTATAGAGATCAATTATTTGTTATATTACTTTATCGATTGTATTCCTATCCTTCCTTTAATAATTTTTATCTTATTTTACGATCATAAGTCTCTTCGTTTTGCAGCAACAAGCCTTTTAATTGTCCAAATGAGTAGATTCTTCATCTTATCCTAGTTGTGCCTTAATTATAAAATTAATTCCTTAGTTGGTACCACTCCTTGTGTTATATCCATATCACCATAGATATCAGTTTTTTCTACTCTAATTCCCTTGATCTAGTCACTATGACTTGATTCTCCAAATACCTGCCTAATCGTGCCTTACTTAACCCTGTAGACTTATCATAATTTATTCTTATCATGGTCTAAAATTTATTTATCTCATAATTCCTTTAATTTTGGTCTCTTCTTCATCAATGTCCATCGATGATCGAAGCCTTTATACAACCTTGTCTTAGTTAGATCTGACTCAGTCATTTCTTCTGCCTTGTAGAAGATTGACCTATACAAGAGCAGTATTGGATGTGTAGTAATTTTTCTTATAAATTTGTTGACCAATAGCACCCTGACAGTATCTAGGTTCCATTAGATAATCTTTGATTATGGCCAGTAAATTCTAGAATTTTTGTATCCATAGGAAATAGGCCATTCTAGAAATATTGTTAGCAGGACCATGACTTTAGTTTTAATACCAACTTAATTTTTATAAGTTGGGTAGATTAAAAGCCCCTAGTTTTAGTGTAGGGTTATTTTTGAAATTCAGGGTAAATTTAAATTTATTTTAGTATTAATTAGGTTTAATCTCAAACGGATTAAATTATCTCTTTAATTTCTGTATCCTTGATACCCTTTGTTATGGCTCGAATTTTTGGAGCACAACACTATCATTTCCTTTCCAATAACTTCCACCCTTATGACCTAGACTAGCCACTCTATACCTATGACATGACTATCACTCACAAAGTCACCTTCCCATTCTTCATTTTAGTCACATGACATTTGCGACATATTTGTACACACAAATGATACATAGATATCCTTCTTCGTTGCGGGCAATTTAAATACGCAACACCAGCTCAATTCTTCTGACAACTTTGACATTCATGAGCCTAACTGGACCTACTAACTAATGACCCAACTGTACTCCCAAGTATGCACTCCCATACACCATATATACCCCACCATATTTGTGACATATCTCCTTCTAAAATCCTATACTTAAATATTCAATCCCTATACAATTGTACATCGGCAACCCAAGTACCCTGACAACTGATATACTTGTAGCTCACTCAAGCCAAACTAAGTCCATGATACTTGTGTTGCATGAAATTGAGCCCCTTGTACTCTCTACACAATATTAATTACCTTGACAAATTATATTACCTTTGATACTTATTGTTGAACCGTTCATCGGCATCCAAGATATGGGATGAACGTTTTCCTCTGTACCATCTCACCCTAGTTGTATTTGACTAAGATATATCCTATTATCTTGTAAACATGACCTAATTATGAACAAATAGAACTGTTAAACTTCGTTTATAGAGATATTGACTCAATAACACTATGGTAGTACCTAGATTTTCTTTGATAGTCTGTGACTAAGGTCACAAAAGCCTCATCATCTCGTACCCTTTTCTTAAAGATAGACTTTCTATAACCCTTGTAAATATGATCATGGCCAAAAAAATTCCTGCCAACTTAATCTCTATAAGTTTGGTAGTGACTGGAATTGAGTATATCCTCAATCTTAGAATATGGCGTCAAACTAGGATCCTATTTGTAACTATGTCCCCTAGCTTTCGAGAACCAAGGTATGGCCTTGCGTACTTAAATTCTTTTCTATAAGTTTGTAATCCTTATCTTTAAATCGTATTTTATTTTTATCGAGAAACTCGATATGATAAGTCGTATTCATCATTCTTCCGCAGTGAATCCTCTTACTCTTTTCTATAATATTTATTTTAAATTTTGAGGACAAAAAATTATAAGTTGGGTAGATTGTAAGCCCCCTCATTTTAGTATAGGGGTAATTTGATATTTTATAATTATTTTTATTTTTATTATTTTATTTAATTAAATAAGTTATAAAATAAATTTTTTGAATTCCTTTTATATATATGACACTTTGACTAGACAAACTAGACCAAATTGAACCATTGGCACCAACATGACTCAACCCTAAACACCAAACACCCACCTATCATCCTAAACACCAAACACCATTTTTTCTCATAACAATACATTATTTATTTTAATATTTAGATAAATATATTCAGCCAACTAAAGTATGTAACCCCCAAACTCTTCCTCTCCCCACTAGTAAAAGTTGTAACCCAAACTCTTTTCCTTCCCACTAGGCTGTCCATAAACCCCCTTTCTTCACCTCCCTCATTCAAACCACGTGAAGAACATTTTTTTAACCCTCTTCCACACATTTTCTCTTCACAAACCATCTCCAAATTCCTTCAACATCTTCCTCTACACCTCCATCTTTCCTGCCCTTCCCAGGCTGAATTCGAATTCAGCAACGCCCCCATCAATCTGACCATATCTCCCTCCATAGTAACTATCTTTCTATCAAATTTAGTATGCTTCTTTATATACCTGTTACTCACACATTCCCTTCACAAAACTTCCATCAAAATCTATTTTAAGTTTCTCAAAATAGCCCCGCCATCAGAGGTGTCCAGGCTGAATCCAAATTCAGCATAACCACTTTTCAGGATAATCCACCACCACCACAACACCCAAATATTCTTATCCTACCATCCTACCATCTTTCATAGTCACAAAAACCCTTAGAACAAACTACACAAGCATCATAATGAGCTACAAGGAGAAGTCAAATCTGAAATTATTTCGAAGAAGCTGCGATTCGAGACATTTTTAACCAATTTTTCAAAGAGGTTAGTGATCAAAAATCTTCTCCTTGAACCCCCTTAGATGTACTAAACAATACATTTTAGGTTCTATAAAGTTTTCATCAACTTGTTGTATATACTTTGCATGCTACACTAGAAAATCCAATACCAATCTAGTTTTTACCTGTAGTGAACACCAACTTATAATTCTTATTATATTATTAAAATAACTTTAAAATAAATTATTTTATTCTAATTTATACTTAATTTTAAATATTTTTCAGATTATAAATTATTATTTTTAGAAATAAAATTTGTAGAAATTTATAAGGGTAATAGTGTTGAGCATGTGTAAACACTAGATTAGTGTAACTAGTTTGTATTTTTATCATTTGAAGTTTTAATTTTCATGTTAGGAAAGTAATTATATATTATATTTGGGTTAATTTCAGAATAAAAATTTATATTTTTGAGAGTGTTATGCATAAGAATTCATGAAGAGATTTTATTGGAATGATGTGCTAAGAACTAGTCTATACTAACTAGTTTAATTTTATTGTTTTGTAATACATAAAATAGTTTGCTAAACTGAGGAAAATGTAAATATTTACGTTAGATTCTAGAACTTATAATTATGTATTTGGAGTTGGAACATTTGTTTATTTTGGAAACAATTTGGTTTATAAATGTACAGTTACTAGTACTAAACAACTAGTATATTTTGCATAAGCATAAATATTTATTTTTATATGTTAATTAAGTAAAAAATAGAATTTAAAAATATATTTCCAGAATATATAAATTATATTTTTATTTATTTACGTTAATCAAGGATAAGAAATTATTAAAAAAAAGGTCTAGACTTTAACAAGTTTTTTTTGGTGATTACTTGTGATGCAGAATACATGATTTCAAGAGAGAGTATACTATTTTGTTAATAATATAGTAAATATTCCAGAATTATTACAGTATAATTTATGAATATATTTATGGTAGATTAATGGTATAGCTTAGTACCTACTTGAACCTAAAACTAGACTAGTTGCCATGTGATCTAGTTTTGACCATAGATGATTATGAAATAGTTGTTTGTAACATACCTTAGTATGATAGCTGATCGATAGATATCATAAGTTTATAGGAATACGTGACGATACGACTGGGATTGCCGAAGTAGGATCTTTGTTCACTCTTCTGAAAGATTCAGGTAAGTGTACCTTTCCTTGGTCTCAATAAATTGTGCTTAATTTTAATTAACTTTATAGTTTATATTTTAATATATGTACTTTGTTATGACCCTAGGAACGTGACAATACTTAGCGTCCGAGTTATATTTAGGTGCTGAATTCTGTACACAAAAATTGGGTATCGTGAGATTGCATTGTCGACATATACCTTATATGTGCATCACTTGCACGATTTACCATAGGACACTATACAAGAGTCTCATGTCCTCACTTGAGATATTCGAGGATTACGTAATCCCCCTCATTTTGGAATAGGGGTAATTTGGTACTTTTTAATTTAATTTATTTATTTAATTTAATATTTTAAAGTATTAATGTATAAAATCTTTTTTTTATATATGACACTTTGTCATTGCTTGGATATTTGGAGCAATGCACAACATTTTTTCTTCCAAAAAAAATTCATATTACTAATCTTGATTGTACCTAATATATTTGGAACATAGATGTTGTATTTTTTTAATCTCCCCCATGCTCCAAAAATATGGATAAATATCTAGAACCACGTCAACCGTAAAATTGCTTCCTTTTGACTAGAACTTGACCCAAACTAAACCCAAATACATGTAAGCATGTAGTGCACCCAAATACCTCTCTCTCTCTTTATATATATATATATTATTTAAATTAATTTATTTTTATTTATAAAATTTTTATTTATAGAAGGTGCTATAGGTGTCATTATAGTTGGCCTAACTACCTAACTACCCAAGATCCTAATCAACTAAATCCCAATCCTAAAAAACAACCTCCACACCTTTTTCCAATTCCACAACAAATCCCACATATAAAATATATCCAAAAAATCTGAACAAATTAATTGAAGATTTAAATCCCATATTTTTAAATTAGGAAACCCCTAGTTTGTTGCATATTCCTATCTTTGGATCAAACCAAATCCTAAGTTAATATTTTTGTAACAATTTTATAATTTAAATTTTACCCCCTTACCATATTAATACTCCACAAAATCCTACCCACATATTTTTAAATATTAAATCAAATCATAACCACCCACCTATTTAAACTACATATATTTATCAACTCCAAACACTTAAACCTAATTTTTAGGTTCGGCCCCCTTTTTTCTCTCTAGCACGAAGAAAAAAAATTCTTTCTCATGTTATCTCCCTCTTCTACTTCTTTCCCTCTTCCTCTCTCCTTTTCCACAGGCCACAACTCCACAAAAATCCCAACCGAACCCTTTTTTGGCCAAATATTGGCTGCTGATTGCAGCAGCAGTTCAGACCTCTCCAAAGGAAAAAAAACTTTAAAAATCCTCTATTTACATCATATTTTAAGTCCAAAAAATCCTATTCAAGTTTCTTGAGGTTTGGAGTTCGTTTGCTACTCCGTTTGGCCATAGTCGCGGAAAAGGTCCCCACCGTAATCGCAATCGCGTAAGTTTTCCAACTTTGTTTCTTTCCTTTTTTTAATAAATAAAATCTATTTTAAATTTATATTAATGATAGATGATGTTTAGAATTAGTTTCATACAATATATCTATATTTTTATGTACAAAAACTGCTCCAAACTAATGAACAACCTTGACACGGATATGTCGCATCAAGACTAGTTATAGTTTTTTGATAGTTGTTATATTTTACTGAAGTAAATAAATTTCAAAAATTAATGTATATTAATTATTAATTTTTTATTTAATCATATTTGGATGCCAACATGGAGGTTGTATGTCAAGGCTACGTGCCAAAGTTGGTTAGAATGATTAGTTGTCGTCCGAAACAAATAATGGCATGCAATGCCGATGTTTGATTATTTTTGATTATTTATAAATAATTTCAGAATATTAATTATGATTAATTCAGTAATAAATGATGGTAAAATACATGATTAAGTAGTTTCATGCATGTTAGATGAATATGATAGCAATGGTGCAAGTTTTGCGACATCGATATGTTCCTACGTTCATATAGGACTACGTGTAGCCAAACACATATAAGTTCCTATAAGTATGCGTGCTATGTCGATGTAAGACACCCTCACAACGTATTTTGAGAGTGGCATGGTACGTATATTTTGGAATGTTATTTAATGCTACGCAACTACTGGATTGTTGGACAAGAACATCCACTAAAAGTTGAGGTTGTGCAACGATCTTTCATGTTATCCTAGAGTAGTTAGTGTGTATGATTATTGATTAGAATATATTTAACAGGCCATCTTTGATCTGCTACTCTTCCAGCAGAGGATGTCGGACAGACAGTATCGCAGCCACAGACAGCAGGCAAGTGTACCTTGCCATGATGTATCACAGTTCCTTGCCTTAATTATCTTAGTTATTATAGTTATCTGATATGGTTGACGTGTGTGTTTACCCTAGGGCCGTGAGACGTTGCTTAGCATTCGAATAAGATTCGGGTGTCGATGCCATACGCGGAGTCGAGTAACGTCACTTAGAGAGTTAATACCACAATCTCATTTTACGTGCTTGTATCCTTGCACGTCAGACCGTAGGACACTTAATACTATTTCATGTGACAGAATCCTTCTTGAGGTATTCATGGTAATTCTGTATAGGATTACATGACTCGTGATATGAGACTTGCATATTATATTCATATATCATTATTACTTATTGAACTAGCTAGAGGTCCTAATCTTGCGTGTAATGGACATGAGACGTCATGGACATGAGACGTGAGGTTACACTGGGTGAGGAAAGACACATCATACTATAGGCTGATTATGTTTATGTATATATATATATATATACATATATATATACTATGTTACTTGAGGTGCCTTATACTTTGTCCCAGATCTTTGGCATATTTACTGACCCTACGAGATATTAATTGCTGCTATGGGCTCCCCGTCACAGAGCCTGTAATGGTTTCAGCCTGAGTAAGAGTGATGTTCTCATGTGCATATCGCTTAGATGGTTACAGTAGTTTACCTGGCATTATATTATTTTACTTTCGCATGCTATTTCTTGTACCTTGTTACGTCCCTCTGAGGACCTGGTCCCTTGCCAGTTTTGTAGCATAGATCGTTGTAAAGCCTGCTTGATGTTGTTGATTTAGGTTTTTTTTCCATGTGGGCATTGGTACCAGGTACTTATATTATTTCTACCAGAATTATGCTAATTATTTATATTATTGATTCATCTGCTGATGTAACCTAGTTTTTTTTATAGACTCATATTTTTTTCTCGAGCATATTCGAGCTTGTGTATTACTAGGTGACCGACTTTAGCACATGTAGCTCAATCTTGTTGTATTTCATTCATTGTGGATTAAGGTATAGATATTTATATTTACTAGATTATCTAGATAGTAACCATTATAATACAACTTATTTGTAATCCAGTCGGACCAGAGTCTGGTCGAATATGTAGCTAGAATGTTACGTATTCCTAGTCCTACGTATTTTGGGACTAGGGTGTTACATATTTTTGTGGTGGCCCATGCAGGTACTGATTAAATCGTTTCGGTTGCGTTATTATACCGAGCGAGCCTGCGTTAGGATAAGTTTGTTAGGATCTCAATCTACAATTTCTATTGGAACTTCCTTTGAATTCTAATTTCGTCCTTGAACCTCAAAATTATATTCATTCATACTTCCTTTGAACTCTTATTCATTGATTCTTGTTTTTCCCTTTATCGGAGAGATGACCATTCGTGCGCGGTAATTTTTTCAGAAGATTCTCGTCTAGACGAAGAAGACATATTTGGTAGAAGTGGGGTACTTGAGTATGAAAGATTTTGGTAGATAATTTCTAGATATTAGAGTTAGAATAGATTAAAGACATGAGAATGGACAGTAGCAGTAGGAAGCTAAAATAAGAAGGACTCTATCAATTGCCATAGATTAGAAGTGATGGGTTACTATTAGATAGATCTTTTGGACGAATGTGAGTTATTTTATGAGAGGGTATAATATTATGTTTTGATGAGATGGTTTGATCTAAGGTGGGTAGGCTTCTCGACAAGCAAATTTGGTTTAGAGGTTATACAATTGATGAAGATGAGAATTGTCAAATTTTGGTGCTTTAAGACTTAAACTTCTACGTGATTTGAATTTTTTTTTTTGAATTAATATCATACTATGATAATATTGAATTTATTGAGGATAATCAATTTATCAATATCAAAATTTTTTAAATATATGTGAATTAAAAATTTTAATTTTTTTTTGAAGGTTGAATTCAAATATTTTGATTTTGAGGTTAAATGAAAGATCAATTGGTTGGATTAAGTTCCTTGAAAGATTTTTGGTAGTTTCAAATAAAAATAATTCATTATTGTGTTAATTAAATTTAAAATTTTGAAGAAGGATGAGGAGATCATGATAAGACTGAACTTGGACTTTAAATTGGAGAATTTTAGGACATGATAGTTGGTGAATTCAAATTTAATAATTTTATAAAGTTAATTATTATCGTCTTAGTAATTGGAAAAAAAATGGAGGAGTAAGTTTGATAGAACAAATTTTGGAATTCAAATTTTAAATGAGAATATTTTAAAGTATATAATTAGATTCAAATTTTAAGAATAGATGGAACTAAATTAAATTTTAAGATTTTGAGGAGATAAAGATGTATTAAAAAAATATAAATTTTGATGATTTGATTTGATCTTAAGAGATTGACTAGGATTAGATATGCCATATACCAATTTTTGTTGGATAGATTTATGATTGCTAGGTTTAATGATAGAGGGTAAATTGATGAAGTATGGGTATTATGGATTCGAAAGAAAAAAAATTCAATAATTGGAGGGATTGAGGAGAAGACTATCTTAAGAATTAAATTTAAAATTTGAAGTTTGACAACTTTGAGAATGAAATTTAAAAGGTATTATGTGGTAATAGTGAAATATTAATTTTTTGAAAGATCATGATATTCTAAATTTAAATTTTATTTGGTTTTGAAGGGTCTAAATCTAGAAGAGTAAATCTTTGGAATTTAAATTTTGAAGATAGAATTTTAAGGATTGAAGTTAAAATTTTGAGTATTGGGTTATTAATTTATAATTTTGAGAAATTTAAGAAGATTTACATTATAGTCCTTAGACTACAAGATGTTGATGTAAAATATATATATATTTTTTTAAAAATATTTTGAAGATAGGAATTAGACTCAAGTTTTAAAAAATTTGAGGACTTAGAATCTCATGGATTAATTGTTGAAGAGATAAAAAAAATTGATCGAGTAGAAGAATGATAATTTTAAAAGTGAGAATTTTATTTAATTTAAATTTTAACAGTTTAATTCTTGAAGGGGTTAAATTTTGAGGACTTAAAATTTTATTTTAAGTATGAAAAATGAAGTTAATATTGAGGACTTTGCAAAATCACAATAAAGAATTTGACCCCATTGGGAAAAAAATGTATTATTAAAAATCTTAAATTGCGAGGACGTAATTCTTTTAAGGTAGGTAGATTGTAAGCCCCCTCATTTTGGAATAGGGATAATTTGATACTTTTTAATTTATTTATTTTATTTTATTTAATTTAATATTTTAAAGTATTAATTTATAAAATTCTTTTTTTATATATGACACTTTGTCATTGCTTGGATATTTGAAGCAATGCCAACATTTTTTCCTCCGAAAAAATTCATATTACTAATCTTGATTGTACCTAATATATTTGGAACAAGGATGTTGCATTTTTTTGATCTCCCACATGCACCAAAAATATTGACAAATATCTAGAACCATAGTAACCGTAAAACTGCTACCTTTTGACTAGAACTTTACCCAAACCAAACCCAAACACATGTAGGCATGTGGTGCATATATATATATATATATATATATATATATATATATTATATTTAAATTAATTTATTTCTATTTATAGAATTTCTATTTATAAAATTTTTATTTATAGAAAGTATCATAGTTGTCATCATAGTTGGCCTGACTGCCCAACTACCCAAGATCCTAACCAACCAAATCACAATCCTAGCAAACAACCCCACACATTTTTTTTATTCCAAAATATATCCCACATATAAAATATATCCACAAAATCTGAACAAATCAATTGAAGATTTAAATCCCATATTTTCAAATTAGAAACTCCCAGTTTGTTGCATATTCCTATCTTTGGATCAAACCAAATCCTAAGTGAATATTTTTGTAACAATCCCCTAATTTAAATTTTAGCCCCTTACTATATTAAGACTCCACAAAATTCTACCCACATATTTTGAAATATTAAATCAAATCCTAATCACCCACCTATATAAACTACATATATTTATCAATTACAAACACTTAAACCTAATTATTAGGTTCGACCCCCATTTTTCTATCCCTCACGAAGAAAAAAACTCATTCCTCACTTTATCTCCCTCTTCTACTTCTTTCCCTCTTCCTCTCTCCTTTCCCACAGGCCACAACTCCTCCTAAACCCCAACCGAACCCCTTTTTGGCCAAATATTGGCTACTAGTTACAGCAGCAGTTCAGACCTTTCCATAGCACCAAAAAACCCTAAAAATCCTATATTTATATCAAAATTTAATTCCACAAGAGCTCTCATCAAGTTTCGTGAGGATTGGAGTTCATTTGGTACTCCGTTTGGCCGTAGTCGCGAAAAAGGTCCCCGCCGTAATCACAATCGTGTAAGTTTTTCAACTTTATTTTTTTCCCTTTTTTTATGAATAAAACCTTGTGTAAATTTATATTAATGATAGATGATATTTAGAATTAGTTTTATGCAATAGATCTATGCTTTTACGTACAAAAACTACCCCAAACCATTGAACAACCTTGACACGGACACGTCGCATCAAGACTAGTTATAGTTCTTTGATAGTAGTTATATTTTACTGAAGTAAATAAATTCTAAACATTAATGTATACTAATTCCAAAATATTTAATGTATTAATTTCTTATTTAATCATATTTGGATGCCAACATGGAGGTTGTATGTCAAGGCTACGTGCCAAAGTTGGTTAGAATGATTACTTGTCGCCCGAAGCAATTAATGGCATGCAATGCCGATGTTTGGTTAATTTTGATTATTTAGAAATAATTCATAATATTAATTATGATTAATTCAGTAATAAAGGATGTTAAAATACATGATTAAGAGGTTCCATACAAGTTAGATGAATATGATAGCAATGGTGCAAGTTTTGCGACATCGATACGTTCCTACGTACATATAGGACTATGTGTAGCCAAACACATGTAAGTTCCTATAAGTACGTGTGGTATGTCATTGTTAGACACCCTCATAATGTATTTTGAGAGTGACATGGCACGTATATCTTGGCACGTTATTCAATGCTACGCAACTATTGGATTGTTGGACAAGAACGTCCATTGAAAGTTGAGGTTGTGCAACGATATTTCATGTTGTACTAGAGTAGTTAGCGTGTATGGTTATTGATTAGAATATTTTTAACAGGGCATCTTCGATCTGCTACTCTTCTAGCAGAGGACGTCGGACAGACAACAAGCAAGTGTACCTTGCCATGATGTATCACAGTTCATTGCCTTAATTATCTTATTTAGTTATTATAGTTATTTGATATGGTTGATATGTATGTTTACCCTAGGACCGTGAGACGTTGCTTAGCATCCAAACAAGATTCGGATGTCGACGCTGTACACGAAGTCGAGTAAAGACCGTAGGACACTTGACACTATTTCATGTGGCAGAATCCTTCTTGAGGCATTCATGGTGAATCCGTATAGGATTACAGGACTCATGATATGAGACTTGTATATTATATACATATATCATTATGACTCATTGTACTAGCTAGAGGTCCTGATCTTGCGTGTTATGGACATGAGACGTGAGGTTACATTGTGAGAGGAAAGAAACATCATACTACAGGCCGATTATGTTTATATATATATATATATATATATATATATATATATATATATATATATATATATATACACTATGTTTCTGGAGATGCCTTAGACTTTGTCCCAAATCTTTGGAACATTTACTGGCCCTACGAGATATTACTTGCTGTTATAGGATCCTAGACACAGAGCCTGTAGTGGTTTCAGACTGAGTACAAGTAATATTCTCATGTGCATATCACTTAGATGGTTACAGCAGTTTACCCTTGAGTATGTGGCATTATACTGTTTTACTTTGGCATGTTGTTTCTAGTACCTTTTTACGTCCCTCTGAGGACCTGGTCTTTTGCCAGTTTTGCAGCATAGATTATTGTGGAGCCTGCCTGGAGTTGTTGATTTTGGTTGCTTTTCTATGTGGGCATTGGTACCAGGTACTTATATCATTAATACCAGAGTTATGCTATTCATTTATATTATTGATTCATCTCCTGATGTAGCCTAGTTTTTTTATACACTCATATTTTTTTTCTCGAGTCTATTTGAGCTTGTGTGTTACTGGGTGGCCGACTTTAGCACATGTAGCTCATTCTTGTTGTATTCTATTTATTGTGGATTGAAGCATAGATATTTATATTTACTGGATTATCTAGATAGTAACCATTATAATACAGCTTATACGTAATCCAGTCGGACCAAAGTTTGGTCGAATGTGTAGCTGGCATGTTACATATTTCTAGTCCTACATATTTTGGGACTGGGCATTGTATATTTTTGTGGTGGCCCATGCAGGTCATGATTAAATCGTTTCGGTTGCGTTATTGTACCGAACGAGCCTGCGGTAGCATAAGTTTGTTAGGATCTCAATCCACAATTTTTATTGGAACTTCCTTTGAATTCTAATTTCGTCCTTGAACCTCAAAATTATATTCATGAATACTTCCTTTGAACTCTTATTCATTGATTCTCGTCTTTCCCTTTCTCGGAGAGATGAACACTCGTACGCGATAATTTTTTCGGAAGATTCTCGTCAAGACGAAGAAGACATATTTAGTAAATATATTTGTAAGAAGAGGGGTACTTGAGTATGAAAGATTATGGTAGATAATTTTTAGATATTAGAGTTAGAATATATTAAAGACATGAGAATTGACAGTAGCGGTAGGAACCTAAAATAAGAAGAACTCTATCAATTGCCATAGATTAGAAGAGATGGGTTACTATTAGATAAACCTTTTGGATGAATGTGAGTCATTTTATGTGAGGGTATAATATTATGTTTTGATGAGATGGTTTGATCTAAGGTAGGTAGGCTTCTCGACTAGAAAATTTGGTTTAGAGGTTATACAATTGATGAAGAGGAGAATTATCAAATTCTAGTGCTTTAAGGCTTAAACTTCTATGTGATTTGAAAAAAAAATGAATGAATATCAGACTATGATAATGTTAAAATTTTTGAGGATAATGAATTTATCAATATTAGAGAAATTTAACTAGATGTGAATTAAAAATTTAATTTTTTTTTTTTGAAGATTGAACTCAAATATTTAAATCTTGAGGTTAAATGAAAGATAGATTGGTTGGATTGAAGATGACTAGCAGCCCTCGAAAGTTTTTTGGTAGTTTCAAATAAAAATAATTGATTATTGTGTTAATTAAAATTTAAAATTTTGAAGAAGGATGAGGAGATCATGATAAGACTGAACTTGGACTTTAAATTGGAGGATTTTGGAAAATTATAGTTGGTGAATTCAAATTTGATAATTTTATAAAGTTAATTATTATCATCTTATTAATTGGAAAAAATAAAGGCGTAAGTTTGATAGAACAAATTTTGGAATTCAAATTTTAAATGAGAATATTTTAAAGTCTGTAATTGGATTCAAATTTTAAGAATAGATAGAATTAAATTAAATTTTTAGATTTTGAGGTGATAAAGATGTATTAGAAATTATAAAATTTGATGATTTGATTTGATCTTAAGAGATTGACTTAGATTATATATGCCATATATAAATTTTTGTTGGGTAGATTTATGATTGCTAGGTTTAATGATAGAGGGTAAATTGATTAAGTATGGGTATTATGGATTCGAAAGAAAAAAATATTCAATAATTGGAGGGATTGAGGAGAAGACTATTTTAAAAATTGAATTTAAAAATTTAAAGTTTGAGAACTTTGAGGATGGAATTTAAAAGGTATTATGTGGTAATAGTGAAATATTAATTTTTTTAAAGATCATGATATTCTAGATTTAAATTTTATTTGGATTTGAAGGGTCTAACTCTTGAAGTGTAAATATTTGAAATTTAAATTTGGAAGATAGAATTTTGAGGATTGGATTTAAAATTTTGAGTATTGGGTTATTAATTTATAATTTTGAGAAATTTAAGAAGCTTTACATTATAGTCCTTGGATTACAAGTTGTCGATAAATTGTATTTTTAAAAAAATATTTTGAAGATGGGAATTAAACTCAAGTTTTGAAAATGTTGAGGACTTGGAATCTCATGGATTAATTGTTGAAGAGATAAAGAAATTTGAATAAGTAGAAGAATGATAATTTTAAAAGTAAAAATTTAACTAAATTTAAATTTGAGGAGTTTAATTCTTGAAGGAGTTAAAGTTTGAGGACTTAAAATTTTACTTTATGTATGGAAAATAAAGTTAATATTGAGGACTTTGCAAAATTACAATAAAGGATTTGACCCCATTGAAAAAAATTTACTATTGAAAATCTTAAATTGCAAGAAAGTAATTCTGTTAAGGTGGGTAGATTGTAAGGCCCCCATTTTGGAATAGGGATAATTTGATAATTTTTAATTTAATTTAATTTATTTAATTAAATATTTTAAATATTTAATTTATAAAACTTTTTTTTATATATGACATTTTGTCATTCCTTGGATATTTGGAGCAATGCACAACATTTGTTCTTCCAAAATTTTTTTATATTACTAATCTTTATTGTACCTAATATATTTGGGACATGGATGTTGCATTTGTTTGATCTCCCCCATGCTCCAAAAATATTGACAAATATCTAGAACCACGGTTACCGTAAAACTACTTCCTTTTGACTAGAACTTGATCCAAACAAAACTAAAACACATGTAGGCATATAGTGCACCCAAATACCCTCAAAAAAAAAAAAATATATATATATATATATATATATATATATATATATATATATATATATATATATGTATAAATTAATTTGTTTCTATTTATAGAAAGTGCCATAAATGTCATCATAGTTAACCTAACTACCTAACTACCCAAGATCCTAACCAACCAAATTCCAATCCTGACAAACAAACCCCACACCTTTTTCCTATTACACAAAACATCTCACATATAAACTATGTCCACAAAATCTGAACAAATCAATTGAAGATTTAAATCCCATATTTTTAAATTAGGAAACCCCTAGTTTGTTGCATATTCCTATCTTTGGATCAAACCAAATCCTAAGTGAATATTTTTGTAACAATAACCTAATTTAAATTTTAGCCTATTAACATATTAATACTCCATAAAATCCTACCCATATATTTTTAAATATTAAATCAAATCCTAGCCACCCACCTATTTAAACTATATATATTTATTAACTCCAAATACTTAAACCTAATTATTAGGTTCGGTCCCCCTTTTTCTCTCCTTCATGAAGAAAAAAACTTCTTCCTCACATTATCTCCCTCTTCTACTTCTTTCCCTCTTTCTCTCTCCTTTTCCACATGCCACAACTCCACAAAAATCCGAACCAAACCCATTTTTGAGCAAATATTGTCTTCTGGTTGTAGCAACATTTATGAGCCCTCCATAGCAAAAAAAAACCCTAAAAATCCTATATTTACATCATACTTGAAGTCCACAAGATTCTCGTCAAGTTTCGTGAGGTTTGGAGTTTGTTTGGTACTCCGTTTGGCTGTAGTCGTGAAAAAGGTCCCTGCCATAATTACAATCGCGTAAGTTTTCCAACTTTATTTCTTTCCCTATTTTTTCATGAATAAAACCTTGTCTAAATTTATATTAATGATAGATGATATTTAGAATTAGTTCCATGCAAAAGATCTATATTTGTACATACAAAAACTGCCCCAAACCAATGAACAACCTTTACACGGACACGTCATATTAAGACTAGTTATAGTTTTTATATAGTTGTTATATTTTACTGAAGTAAATAAATTTCAAAAAATTAATGTATATTAATTCCATAATATTTAATGTATTAATTTCTTATTTAATCATATTTTGATGCCAACATGGAGGTTGTATGTCAAGGCTACGTGCCAAAGTTTGTTAGAATGACTAGTTTTCGTTCAAAGCAAATAATGGCATGCAATGCCAATACTTGGTTATTTTTAATTAATTAAAAATAATTTTAGAATATTAGTTATGATTAATTCAGTAATAAATGATGTTAAAATACATGATTAAGAGGTTTCATGCATGTTAGATGAATATGATAGCAATGGTGCAAGTTTTACGATATCGATACGTTCCTACGTACATATAGGACTACGTGTAGCAAAACACATGTAAGTTTCTATAAGTACGTATGGTATGTTGATGTAAGACACCATCACAACATATTTTGAGAGTGGCATGGCACATGTATCATGGCACATTTTTCAATGCTACGCAACTATTGGATTATTGGACAATAACGTCCACTGAAAGTTTAGGTTGTGCAACGATCTTTCGTGTTGTCCTAGAGTAGTTAGCATGTTTGGTTATTGATTAGAATATATTTAACAGGGCATCTTGGATCTGCTACTCTTCTAGCAGAGGACGTCAGACATATAGTATCGCAGCCACAGACAGCAGACAAGTGTACCTTGCTATAATGTATTATAATTTCTTGCCTTAATTATCTTATTTAGTTATTATAGTTATTTGATATGGTTGATGTGTGTGTTTATCCTAGGTCCGTGAGACGTTGCTTAGCGTCCGAACAAGATTCGGGTGTCAACGCCGTACGTAGAGTTGAGTAACGTCACTTAGAGAGTTAATACCACAATCCTATTTTATGTGCTTGTATCCTTGCACGTCAGAACTTAGGACACTTGACACTATTTCATGTGACAAAATTCTTCTTGAGGTAGGTGATTCTGTATAGATTTGTAAACACCCAAAAATTTTCAAAATTTAAAAATGAATTTTCGGAAATTTTTTGTAATTTTTATCTAATTAAAATAAATATTTTCTGGTATTAAATAATTTTTGTGATTTTATTAAATAATAAAATATTATAAAAATAATATTTTTGGATGTAAATAAATAATTAGATTTACTGTAATTTTTCTGAAATTTATTGGACCCCAGAACTAATTTTTTTTAAGACCTAAAATTAATGTTTAAATTAAACCCTGAATAAACCGGTTTAAACTAAATGAACCGAACCAAACCAACCTGAACCAACCCACTCTAATGGATCGGGTCGGATCCATACCCGACCCGACCCGCTAAGACCCGATCCGCATCCAAAACCCATTCCCTGTGTAACCCTTCTCTCTACCCACTCGTCTCCATAACGGTCGGTCGCCACATCGCTCTGCCTTCTACAACTGTCGCGATGCCTCTTCTTGCCCTCCCGCCGTTTAGCCGACGCTCCATCTACCCCAACCGCCGGAGCAACCCTATTTAAACCCAGCCCCTTCACCACCGTCAACCACCAGCCTCCGCCATGACATGAGCTCTCCGGCCGATCTCGACCCAACCGACCCACCGCTGCCACCGCCATCAACGGTCTCCGCCTCCGCCGCTTCTGCCACTTCAGCCGACGGCCAACCCCCAAGCTCGAACCCCTTCACTATCACCAACCACCACCACTTTTACCACCGACTCCACCCCCTCCGGCCACCCAGTCAATTTCGGCCACCTCTCCGCTGCGACGACGGCGACAACGCTGACCCCTGCGATGATGACGACCCGCCACCACTACAAGCAGCCACCGACGACCCACATCGATGACCACAGCAGTCGTCGCGCCGCCCCGGACATGAGTAATTCAGACGATTTCGAATCCCTGTTCCGGTAAGTCCAGTTCTCTCTTCGTCGCATTATTTTCAGAATAAACTGTTGTAACCTATTCCCTGCGTGACCCTCTCGAACCCCGTTTCATTAGCCAGGGGTATCGCGTCCTGTATTGATCGTAAAATGTGACGTAAAATCAGGAAAATATTTCCCAATTTTTAAAAATTCAGAATTTGACCTGAACTCCCCGGTTCACGATCGTTTAGCGTGCAACCTATTAACTAGTTCTAAGGTCTACCTGAACTGTAATTTAGACCATATAACCAAGTTTTAAAACTCTATTTTATTCAATTTATTGAGCTATAATTGCATGTTATTTGAGGGTAAAAATGACCAAAATATTGGTTATTTAAAAACCTTGATTTTTTCAGAACTGGGTGCGCCCCGCTAAACGAGGTGACTTAGTCGTTTGTAAATTTCACCGAAAGGTACGCGCCGTCAATACGAACATGTGGGATTTTACGGAAGTTGATTTGGATGTGCGTGCACATCGGAATCAACGCGTATCCGTCGACAACACCCCGTATCGGTCCTGTTCTGAAACTTGTTGTAACTTCGTGTAAGCTCGTCGGTTCGAAACAAAACTTGCGCCATCGGACTCGTTGCGATACGCTGGTCCTGTGAACCAAGTTTGGTTCGATTATGAGAAAGTTGACCAAATCTCGTATCATGGGCCCCACTACTCTACTTGACGGACGATTTTGTGATCGCTCATCGGAATCCAGTTCTGGATATTCCGTTGGGTTCGTATCATCGTTTTGGACTTGTAGACACTAATTTTGATGAATTTGGAGAACTTTGTCTCTGGCACATTTTTCGGTGCAAAGTGGACCATATGTGGACCCTACTTTGACCAGGAACTGTCAATTTTGTCTCTGTGTCCAAATTGGATTTATGGACAAGCAATTCTAGCTATTTGATATCTTCTAAACATGATGGTAATAATTATTTCAGCAACCGGAGGAGTACCTGCAGATTCTGCTGATACCAGAGAAGCAGTTGGAAACCAAACCCCAGGCAAGTGTACCTTGCCATACTTGCAGCATTTGTATTATATTATTTCCTTGATTTATTTATATGATATATCTATTCAACCTAGGATTGTGTGACATTGCTTAGCGTCCAAATAATATTCGGGTGTCAACGCTGTATGTGGAGTTGCGTAACGTCATCTAGAGATTGATATCGCGACCCTATATATTTCGTGCTTGCTATATCAAGTACGTCATACCATAGGACCCCTGACACTATTTATGTGACATAATCTTCCTGAGTTATTCATGGTGATTCTGTATAGGCTACAAGATTCGTGACATATATTTTATTCATATGCTTACCTATCATTATGACTCGCTGCAGATCTTGCATATCTTGGACATGAGACATATGATTACATTGGGTGGGGAGAGTATTACCATATTAAAGGCTGATTATATTATATATATGTAGTTTTCTGGAGGTGCCTTAGACTCTGACACAGAGCTTTGGCACAAGTTCTGGCCCTTCGAGATAAATGCTGCTTTGGGTTTCTACGACACAGAGACTATGGTAGTTTCAGCCTGAGTATGATTAATGCTCTCACTTGCATATCACATAGCTGGTTACATAGTTACCCTATTGATTCATTTATTATTGTAATGCATTTACTTTGGCTTGAGTTATTCTTGTACCTTACTATGTCCCCTGAGGACCTAGAATCCGGATTATGTCCCCAGGTTTAGTAGAGGAGATCTACCCCGAGGTGTACGGGATAGGAGCAGGCACTGGAACAGTACCAGAACCAGAGGACAAGGTGATCGCCGATGATTTCTCCTGAGTATCTGCTTATCTATACTCAATTATTTCTGTTGTTTCCCGTTTATTGAACTGATGTATCAAACTTATTATCGGGTTGTTCCCCGAGATATATTTTATTGAGAATTGATGTTACTTTATATTCCATATTGATTGCATTTATTTCTGTGGATGAGATTAGTACCTTAGACCCTTATTGTTGTTTACAGCTTAAATACACCCTGATGGGTCCATTAAATTGGGTTTTCCCATTGGTGAGTGCTGCTGGCCATTGCCACGTGTCTAGTCCCTTGGTATTTTGGGACTTGGGCGTGACATGGTTTTTGTGGTGGCCCATGGAGGTCAACGACTAAATTATTTTGGTTTCAACTAAGGGACCGAGCAAGCCTGCGAAAAGGATAAGGATAAGTTATATGATCTTATCTACTTGATTGAATCATTCTTGATCTCTATATCGGATTCGAATTAATTACTTGACTTGCATCCTGTCTTGATTTCTCTGTGTGCCTCTTATAGTTTAATTTGGATGTAGAGTAATGGATCTACCAGCAAGAGACGAGACTCCTGCAGGAACACCACAATATGCTGTAGCCACCTACGAAGAAGATAGAGTGACGTCATTAAGTGGAGATCCCTCCACTCACCGAAGCAATCAAGAAAATCAGCATGCTTCTAGATTTCGGTGAGATGACATTCCACCTCTGCCATAGTTTACTCTACCAATGCCCATATTCCCACAAGGGTAGGCTATGGACGGGCAGCAGATGTTTCAAATGTTCTATGCAATGATGGAAGCCCAACAGTAGGTTCAACAAGAGGCTCTGTGTCATGAGGTATAGAACTTGAGGAACAACCTAGTAATCACACTGGAGCAGGCGAATCTACCAGCACGACGACCATCGACGGGCTCTATCACTGATTTTTGCCAGTTGAAGCCCAGACCTTTTATGGAAAGGAGCATCCCACTGAAGTTCATGAGTGGCTCACAAACACTCAACATAAATTAGAAGCAGCTGAGCTTCCAAGGAACGTTGGATGACTGCTGTCCGAATGCAGTTGACGGGTAATGCACATCACTGGTGGCTATCTGAAGAGAGACGGCTCGGACCAGACCGAGTTACTTGGGAAGAGTTCTCTAGACTTTTCCAGGAGATGTATATTTCATCTATTGCTCGATCAGAAATTTGGGACAAGTTCAATCGCCTCACCCAAGACAGTATGACAGTGGAAGAGTACAATGTGGAGTTCATTCGTCTGAGTCACTTCGCCCCTTCCCTGATCTCGACAGAAGAGGAGAAGGCTGAGAAGTTCTTCGACGGACTAAACTTTGAGCTACAGATATTGATCGGATCCGTTGCACCTACTTCATACTCGGATGTTCTTGCTGCATTTTGACGCATGGAGAGCGTCACCAAGAGGGCGTCCAACCTAAAACGGCCGTTTATATCAGCACCAACTAGAGCATTACAAGAAGAGTCTGCAAAGCGACAACAAATGAATCCACAATATAGAGCATCTATACCACTATTAATAGTCCTTCCTACTTGTCACAACTGTGGCAAAGCAGGCCATCTCGCTAAGGAATGCCAACGTAGATTGGGATTGTGTTTAGCATACAGATCCCGTCAGCATTTGGTAAGGGATTGCCCTGAGCGTTGAGAAGGAGCACCAATAGAAATCCGACAAGCTCTACCAGCACCAGGTGGATATCAACCGAGGCCACCCTTGGCACCACGAGCAGCACTCTTCCAGCAAGCCCAACAACAGCAGAGGGCACCACCACAAGGATACGGACAAGCTTTTGCGATAACATTGGAGGACGCGCAGACTCGTGGAGTAGCGAATATGAGTAAGATTTAAGTTTTATCATAGTTATCTATTCCTAGTGATGATTTAACACGTGCCTGTTAATTCATGACTTTAGCCTTAAACCTAGTAATTTTGAACTTGTTAATAATTGATAACCTAGTTTTCCTAAGCTATAGTTTTCTTGCTCTATCCATATTTCTTTACTCTTGAATTACCTAACTTTCATTGTCGAGGAAAATACTTTATTCCTTCCCTATGTGTTTTGCTTAACCCTCATCTTTCGATTTCTCCTTGATCATGATTCTTTGTTTGTGTCGTGCTACAAACATATTTTGCAACTGTGTTATCTATTCTGAACGGTTATGTTTCGTTATTCTTTGATTGCGAGGACGCAATCCTCTTAAAGAGGGTAGATTGTAAATATCCAAAAAAATTTAAAATTTAAAAATAAATTTTCAGGAATTTTCTGTGATTTTTACTTAATTAAATAAATGTTTTCTGGTATTAAATAATTTTTGAGATTTTATTAAATTATAAAATATTATGAAAATAATAATTTTGGATATAAAATAAATAATTAGACTTACTGTAATTTTTCTGGAATTTATTGGACCCCAGAACTAATTTTTTAAGACCTAAAATCAATATTTTAATTAAACCATGAATAAATCGGTTTAAACTAAATGAACCGAACCGAACCAACTTGAACCAACCCACTCAAATGGATCGGGTCGGATCCATACCCGACCCGACCCGCTAAGACCCGTTCCGCATCCAAAACCCATTCCCTGTGTAACCCTTCTCTCCGCCCGTTCGTCTCCCTAACGGCCGGCCGCCGCGTCGCTCCATCTTCTGCAACTTCCGTGACGCCTCCGCTCGCCCTCCTGCCGTTCAGCCGACGCTCCATCTACCCCTACAGCCGGAGCAACCTTATTTAAACCCCGCCCCTTCACCACCGTCAACCACCAGCCTCCGCCACGACACGAGCTCTCCGACCGATCTCGACCCAGCTGACCCACCGCTACTACCGCCTCCGCCGCTTCTGCCACTTCAGCCGACGGTCAACCCCCGAGCTCAAACCCCTTCACCATCACCAACCACCACCACTTTTACCACCGACTCCACCCCCTCCGGCCACCCAGTCAACTCCGGCCACCTCTCCGCTGCGACGACGACGACAATGCCGACCCCGGCGATGACGATGACCCGCTTCCACTACAAGCAGCCGTCGATGACCCACATCGATGACCACAACAGTCTTCGCGCCACCTCAGACACGAGTAATTCAGACGATTTTGATTTCCTGTTCCGGTAAGTCCTGTTCTCTCTTTGTCGTGTTGTTTTCAGAACAAATTTTTGTAACCCATTCCCTGCGTGACCCTCTCGAACCCAGTGTCATTAGCCAGGGGTATCGCGTCCTGTGTCGATCGCAAACTGCGATGCAAAATCAGAAAAATATTTTCCAATTTCTGAAAAATCAGAATTTAGCCCAAACTCTCCGGTTCACGATCATTTTGCGTGCAACCTGTTAACTAATTCTAAGATCTACCTGAACAGTAATTTAGACCATATAACCAAGTTTTAAAATCCTATTTTAGTTCAATTTATTGAGCTATAATTTGTATGTTATTTGAGGGTGAAAATGACCAAAATATTGGTTATTTAAAAACCCTGATTTTCCCGGAACTGGATGTGCCCCGCTAAACGAGGCGACTTGGTCGTGTGTGAATTTTACCCAAAGGTGCGCACCGTCAATACAGACATGTGGGATTTCGTGGAAGTTGATTTGGATATGCGTGCACACAGGAATCAACGCGTATCCGTCGATAACGCCCCATATCGGCCCTGTTCTAAAACTCATTGTAACTTTGTGTATGCTCGTCGGTTCGAAACGAAACTTACGCCATCGGACTCATTGCAATACGCTGGTCCTGTGACCCAAGTTTGGTTCGATTCTGAGAACGTCGACAAAATCTCGTATAGTGGGCCCCACGGCTCCACTTGACGGGCAATTTTGTGATCGGCTCATCAGAATCTAGTTTTGGACATTCCGTTGGTTTCATATCGTCGTTCTGGAATTGTAGACACTAAGTTTGATAAATTTGGAGAACTTTGTCTCTGGCACATTTTTCGGTGCAAAGTGGGCCACATGTGGACCCTACTTTGACCAAGAACTGTCAATTTTGCCTCTGTGTCCAAATTGGACTTATGGACAGGCAATTCTAGCTATTTGATATCTTCTGAACATGATGGTAATGATTATTTCAGCAACCAAAGGAGTACCTGCAGATCCTGCTGATACCAGAGCAGTAGTTGGAAACCAAACCCTAGGCAAGTGTACCTTGCCATACATGCAGCATTTGTATTATATTATTCCCTTGATTTATTTATATGATGTATTTATTCAACCTAGGACCGTGTGACATTGCTTAGCGTCGGAATAATATTCCGGTGTCAACGCCGTACGCGGAGTTGTGTAACATCACCTAGAGATTGATATCGCGACCCTATATATTTTGTGCTTGCTATATCAAGTACGTCATACCATAGGACACCTGACACAATTCATATGACATAATCTTCCTGAGTTATTCATGGTGATTCTGTATAGGCTACAAGATTCGTGACATAGACTTTATTCATATGCATAGCTATCATTATGACTCGCTGCATCAGTTAGAGGTCATGATCGTGCGTGTCATGGACATGAGACATGTGGTTACATTGGGTGGGGAGAGTATTACCATATTAAAGATCGATTATATTATATATATGTAGTTTTCTGGAGGTGCCTTAGACTCTGACACAGAGCTTCGGCACAAGTTCTGGCCCTTCGAGATAAATGCTGCTATGGGTTTCTACGACACAGATACTATGGTAGTTTCAGCCTGAGTATGATTAATGCTCTCACTTGCATATCACATAGCTGGTTACATAGTTACCCTATTGATTCATTTATTATTGTACTGTATTTACTTTGGCTTGAGTTATTCTTGTACATTGCTATGTCCCCTGAGGACCTAGAATCCAGATTATGTCCCCAGGTTTAGCAGAGGAGATCTACTCCGAGGTATACGAGACAGGAGCAGGCACTGGAGCAGTACCAGAACCAGAGGACGAGTTGATCGCCGAGGATTTCTCCTGAGTATCTGCTTATCTATACTCAGTTATTTTTATTGTTTCCTGTTTATTGAACTGATGTATCAAACTTATTATCGGGTTGTTCCCCGAGATATGTTTTATTGAGAATTGATGTTGCTTATATTCCATATTGATCGTATTAATTTCTGTGGATGAGATTAGTACCTTAGACCCTTATTGTTGTTTACAGCTTAAGTACACCCTGATGGGTCCATTAGATTGGGTTTGCCCTTCGGTATGTGCTGCTGGCCATTGCCACATGTCTAGTCCCTTGGTATTTTGGGACTGGGGCGTGACAAGATTGGTCAAAAATTCGACCAGAAAATGATCGAAAAACTGACCAAAATAGTCCAGAAACTTCAATCCAAACCCCCATGTTCACACCCAATTTGCCAACAACCTGTTTAATATTTTTAAAAACTAATTAAAGGGTTTTCCTTCTTCATATAACCGAATTTTTTTTTGTTCTTTTAGTTTTTGTTAATTTGTTATATGTGTAAAATTATTCGGCCTCCAAATCGACCAAAGACTTGTTTTTAAAATATTAGAAAATTATGATACGGATTGCGCCCCACCAAATGGGACCGTCTCATTTCGTACCAATTGTACCGAAAGGCGCATATGGTATATTCTGACATATGGGCTTTCGCAGAAACTGATTTGGACGTGTGTGCGTGTCGGAATCAACATATATCCGTAAAAAGTCCCCATATCGTGACTTTTATAAACTATCGCACCATTTAGTGTACGCTCATCGGAATACAAAGAAACTTATGCCTTTAGATTTGTGGTATCACACTGGTCCTGTGACCCAAGTTTTATGCGATTCCGAGATAGTTGACCAAGCCACCTATTTATGGGCCCCACGGTTGTCTTTAAGGGCGAATTTGTGTTTGGCTCACCGAAATCCAAAATTGGACATACCGTTGAGTTCGTATTGACATTTAGAATTTGTTTGACCTATAATTTATCCCATTTAGGGACCTGTACCTCTAGCACACTTTTCGGTGCAAAGTGGACCACAAATGGACCCCGCTTTAGCCCGAAATTGCCGTTTTGCCCTTGTGTCCAAATGGGACGAAAGGGTAGGCTTTTCTGACTATCTCACTTATTCTGGAAATATTGGTGATATTTATTTCAGCATCCGAAAATATTTATTCGGAGGCCATAGTTTCTGATACTATGTACTTGACACCTGGACGTTTATATTACGCAACTTTCTTGCCAGACAAGTATACCTTGCCATTGTACTGTGATTTACATTCCATATGGTGCATGCATTTTATTTCTATCATTTAGTTCATATATTTTAACTACTATATAAACTGCGCGTCTAAGGATAACTTGGGTGCAACGACGGTGGCGTCGTATTTTATCTTTATTATATATTATGCATATCGACCTAGTTTTACGAGACCACCACATAATTTGGAGGCATCATTAGATTTCATTGGCTGTGACACATCTATTACATGAGTGTGAGTCTCATGCAGGACACGGACTTGCGTGACAGGCTGGCCTCCTGTACGTATGTGACGTGCGATAGGAAATAACTGCTAATAGAATTTGCATGCTAGAAGACTTGGCAGTTTTTAGAGGTATTATCATGTCATGGATATGACATGCTTAGAGCAAGGGGTGGAGAGGACAACAAGTAAGGCATTTGGGCTCCTTTGCACTTTCCTTGTGTAACCCGTACGCTTCGTCGAAGATGCGCGGTCATGATGACAACTATATATATTATTATTATTATCAGGCGGCCTCTGGCGTTCAAAAGAAGACATACTTTTTAGGCCCCTGAATCTCCAACAGAATCATGCCAATCCCATTTTATCCAGATAGTCCACATGTTGGAAAGTTGTTCTCAAAGTGCATTCACATAGATGGTTAGGCGACCCATTAGATGTTTATTTTCAGTACTTTATTGGCATGCTTCTATATATCTTGTAACATCCCTCTGAGGACCTGGTCCCTTTCCAGGTGTAGATAATCATAACAATTTATAGGAGAACGAATCAGGACTTGCTACTTATCTCTCTTTCGAGGGGGTCTTCTCTTCGAGCCTCATTGTTCATTAGATGTTCTTATTGTGTTTACTTTTATATTCTAGTTTGGCAGTGGATTTGTTTCCACCCGACTATCATTCTTTGATACTTCATATTGAGATTCAGTTATATAGTTGATTGGTTATTTATTTCTATTGATTATGTGGATGGGATTTAGTTATGCCCTGTGACTTGTGACAAATATATACTACTTGTGAATTATTATTCATAATACAGCGTACGTATGTGTTATGGTTTCCATATATTGGAGTCTTCATATACATACGGCTGGCATGCTTACGAATTCCTAGTCCTACGTATTTTGGAACTGGGGCATGACATGTTTTTAGTGGTGTACCATGCAGGTCGAGAGTATATTGTCTCGGTTATGTCACTGTACCGAGCAAGCCTGCAAATAGGATTAGAGTATAGGATCTCATCCACATTTGACTATGACTCATCTTCTTTCTAATTCGTTCTATTTGAATAATTGCATCATGCTTGATTCATGTGCTTCTCTAATAGTTCCTTGAGTATTATCTTCTACTAGAATATAGGAATCCTTGTTGTTAGGATGATAATTAGGATAACATTCCTATTAAGAATACAACTAGAATATTGACACATCACTAAGTTTAGAATACCCAATGAACCCTAGCATCCCTTACCTGTAGATTAATTGGCCATTATCCCTTGATATATTTAGGAATGACTTGAGAGTAGTATAGACACTACTAGAGTTAGTTAAAAATTTGGTCATATTGTTTGACCCTAGTATTGAGGGACCAATAGAAATCCAAGGTTGAATATTAGGACTAAACCTAACTTTCATAGTGAGATAGTATTAGAGAACTATAAATTTAGATTATTGTCTTGATATTAGCAGAACAGTACCTTAGGAAGCCAAAAGGAATGAATATAATATTTTTCTTGATCATACCTCGAACATAGAGACTAGCATACCACTCCCTCTTAGAAAACTATGATATTATCAAGAGTCTCTCTATTTAAATTCATATCTTGTTCCTCCAAAACTTTAACGCTCGCTATTTGTGCAACGACTAAAATTTTTCTTTATCTTTCAATTCGTGCCACCCAACCCTTCTGATTGTAGGCCAAGTGATTTTTTTTATGTTAGGATATATAGTTTGCTAGGATTGTAGTTGTAAATCTTAAATTTTAAAATTATGTGCTTAGTAGATAGAACTTGATAGTTGAGTTGTTTATTTAGATTATGATTTGATAATTATCCTTTAGTTTCAATTCAAGTAATTTGTATCCATATCTCAATACAGGTTATATCCTCCTTCACTTGATACCCAGTAACTTCTCCATTCTCAATATTAACACTTTGTTCTATAAGCACTATGATTAAGACTTAAGATGACCATTACCTATGGAGTTTTATAATGCAATAGGATACCTTAATAAGTTTCAAGATCTTTCCTTCGTATACCCTAACAAAAGTTCTACCTTACTTACAAGGACGAGGTTATTTTGTAGAATCCCCTTAAGGCAGTTACAATATTAGTTAATTCTTTTAAGTTGGGTAGTATGCCTCGCAACCAAGTATCACATAGTCCTTTTTGACTCATTAATGAAGCGTAACTGAATAACACCAACTATAGGCTTCCATAAGAAGATAATGTTTATCCACACTGTAGAACTTAGAGGCCCATACCCCCATTTGGTCGACTAGAGACTTAGACAAGGAGTTAGTATTGCAACTATAGAGGCTCAACACCGGACGAGTCTTATCTTCTTGGTGAACTTGAATTATTTTATACTTTCCTTCCTCATAATCCAGCGTAATTATTTTCTGGACTACCTCGACTTATGCTGCTATTATAGCCTAGTTTTGCAAGCTTATTCTTTTATCGAGCTTGATCATGATATATGTATTATTGGGTATACACACTAATACATTGTCTAAATCAGAATCAGGGTATTATTGTCTGATCAACCTTAGTGCGCTTGGTTCGCTCTTCACATAACTACTTTACGTGGATTGAGATATAGTTGACTAAGCATGTAGACAAATATACTTGCCCTTTAGATATGTTCGAGCATATCTTATCGGTTACATAACTGTTCCGATATGAACATACAAATAGAAATTTACTAAAATAAGATTTCAATCTACAACTGCCTTGACAACTTCCTTTTGAAGTCTTTAATCGCTTTGAACCCCGTACTTGTATTCTATCACATCTTCCTTGAATTCTTTATTATTGTTCTTCGTCTTCCCGTATTTCGGAAAGACGAACGCTTGTGCTTGGTATAGGTTTGATACATGGAGAGTACTAGATATATCCCATAGGCCAATCACTTTACTTTGTGACTATCTTTGTAATTGAGGACATATCACATGTGATATATTTGGTGTTAAATTTTTGAGGATATATTGAACAACACGATTAAATAATATGAGAAAGTTTTTCTTAAATATATAGCCTTATGTGATAGATGGGTAAATTCTAGGTTGGGTAAAAATTGTATTATCAACTTAAGGTGAATTTTTTTTAGATTGTGATCAAGTAAGATTAGATTGAGAGATTTAAGTCATTTTTAATTTTAAGAATGTTTAGAAGAATGATTAAGATGACGAGGGTCTAATGAATTTTGAAATCTTGATATTGCGGACCAGATATTTATATCTTGAGCACATGATTTAAATTTTGAATATTGAAGGTTAAATCATCGATTTAAATTTTGAGGATAAATATAGAATTCTAGACTTGAATAATTGGTGAATTAGATTTAAAATTTTATAATTTGATGATTTGAATTAAAAGTTTAAATTCGATTGTTGGATCACCTATTTGAAATATTGAGGATGGAAATTTAAATTTAAAATTTGAAGAGTACAGAATTCATAAGTTGAAAATAGAAATAATATTTGATTAGAATTATTTTCTAGAGGAGATTATGATAGTTAAAAAATTGTGATATAGATCTTGATGTGGGATGTCATAAAGATTTGAATTAGATTTGGATATTGATGATTTAAAAATCGAGAAGTGATTACGATAGGTTAAATTTTGATTTGAACAGTGATTATTTTAGTTTTGAAGTGATCGCGATAGATTTGAATAGATTTTGTTATTTAAAATTTTAGAAGAGATCGCGATTGACTTGCCTTATATAAAATATAAAGGATTTAGCAAATTATGCCTTATTTTTAATTTCGAGGACGAAATTCTTTTAAGTTGGGTAGATTGTAAACCCCCTCCCCCAAAAATAGGTATTTCATGTGTATTTGTATTTCTTGTATTTGTTTTAGATTTTTTTTCAAAACAAATTAAAACCCAATGACTATATTAGGATACTTCACCATGGTTTGGACATTAATAATATAGGATGACCCCAAAATCTGTATCTCCCTTCATAGGAAGTAGCCTACACAGGAGACACTACCTGTAGGATCTTTTCGTGGCACGAGAATTCGATCCCTTCGCATTGGTATGACATTCGTATAACGACCATGTATTAATTGTTAAATATTTAGATAATTTATATATATAATTTAATTGTGGTTATTTTTCAACTTCAACTTCCTACAATTAGTATCCCATAATATTTCGTGCCAAGTTAGGCATTTTTCCTTTTATAGATGTGCATATTATTTACTATTACCTATCTTGTGAATAACTATTTAATTAATTACTTAGTTAATTAGATAATACAATTACTTGATTTATATAACTAGATAAATAATTAATTGTTAATTATAAAATATTACATAAAATATTTTGAATATGGTATTTTGTTAGAACTTTACAAAGTAATTTTCTAGAATTTATTTTGTGTGCAAATATTATTCTTTAAATTTTTAACCTCATTTATATGTGTAAAAATATATATGTTAATAAATATAATAATAATAATAGCAACAACAACAACAACAATAATAATAATAATAATAATAATAATAATAATAATAGTGTTAGTGAAAAAAAGAAAAGAAAAGAAAAGAAATAATAAGCAAAAGAAAAAGAAAACAAATGAATAAGAAAAGAAAAGAAAACAAACTTCTTAATATAAATCCTAAACTATTAACTAAAACCCATAATCCGTAACTAACTAAATCCTACTTACTAACTTAAACCTAAGAACTTCTAACTACCCCTCCACAGCAACCCAGAATCAACCCCCCCCCCCCCCCGCGGCCACAGTATCCCTCCCTCTCTCTTTATATATATATATATATATATATATATATATATATATATATATATATATATATATATACACACATTAAAACTTAAAACCTAACCCTAACCCTAGCCACCCCGACGCCACCGCGCCTCCGGCCAACCCCGGTGACCTCAGCCCCCGCCGGCGCCGCCGCCGGCCATCCGCGTACCCGCGAGCGTGCACAGCAGCGCAGCCCGAGCACCCATCTTCAAGGTGATGTATCTCCTTCATCTCTCGTCCTTTTTGCGAGCAGTTTGTTTGTGTACATTCACAACCTAACACTCTAGAATTTTTATTCAAGCGGGACAAGTTTTTGTGCCCTAGATTGATCGAAAATTTGACCGAAAAATGACCGAAAAACTGACCAAAATAGTCCAGAAACTTCAATCCAAACCCCCATGTTCACACCCAATTTGCCATCAACCTGTTTAATATTTTCAAAAACTAATTAAAGGATTTTTCTTCTCCATATAACCAAGGATTTTTCTGTTCTTGTAGTTTTTGTTAACTTGTTATATGTGTAAAATTATTCGGCCTCCAATCGACCAAAAACTTGTTTTTAAAATATTGGAAAATTATGATACGTAGCGCGCCTCGCCAAACTGGACTACCTCATCGCGTACCAATTGCACCGAAAGGCGCGTATGATATATTCTGACGTGTGGGCTTTCGCGAAAACTGATTTGGACTTGTGTGCACGTCGGAATCAACATGTATCCGTAAAAAGTCCCCGTATCGTAACTTTTACAAAATATCGCACCATTTAGTGTACGCTCATCGGAATGCGACAAAACTTGCGCCATTAGATTCGTGGTATCACGCTGGTCCTTTGACCCAAGTTTTATGTGATTCCGAGCAGTTGACCAAGTCGCCTATTTGTGGGCCCCATGGTTGACTTTAAGGGTAAATTTGTGTTCGGCTCACCGAAATTCAAAATTGGACATACCGTTGAGTTCGTATTGACGTTTAGAATTTGTTTGACCTATAATTTTTCCTATTTAGAGATATTTGCCTCTGGCACACTTTTTGGTGCAAAGTGGACTACATGTGGACCCCGCTTTGGCCCAAAATTTACCGTTTTGCCCCTGTATCCAAATGAGACAAAATGGTAGACTTTTCTGACTATCTCGCTTATTCTAGAAACGTTGGTGATATTTATTTCAGCATCCAACGACGTTTATTTGGAGGCCATAGTTTCTGATCCTGTGTATTTGATACCTGGACATTTATATTACGCTGCTTTCTTGCCAGGCAAGTATACCTTGCCATTGTACTATGATTTATATTCCATATGGTGCATGCATTTTATTTCTGTCATTTAGTTCATATATTTTAACTTCTATATAAAGTGCGCGTCCAAGAAAAACATGGGTGTAACGACGGTGGCGTCGTATTTTATCTTTATTATATATTATGCATATCGACCTAGTTTTATGAGACCACCACATGATTTGGAGGCATCATTAGGTTTCATTGGCCGTGACACATCTGTTACACTAGTGTGAGTCTCATGTAGGACACAGACTTGCGTGACAGGCTGGCCTCCTGTATGTATGGGACGTACGATAGGGAATAACTGCTGATATAATTTGCATGCTAGAAGACTTGGTAGTTATTAGAGGTATCATCGTGTCATGGATATGACATGCTTAGAGCATGGGGTGGAGAGGACAACAAGTAAGGAGTTTGGGCTCCTTTGCACTTTTTTTGTGTAATCCGTATACTCCGCCGGATATGCGCGGTCATGATGACCACTATATATATTATTATTATTAGGCGGCCTATGGCGTTCAAAAGACGACATGCATTTTAGGTCCCTGAATCTTCGAGAGAATCATGCCAATCCCATTTTAGCCTAATAGCCCATGTGTTGGAAAGTTGTTCTCAAAGTGCATTCACATAGATGGTTAGGCGACCCATTAGATGTTTATTTTCAATACTTTATTGACATGCTTCTATGTATCTTGTTACATCTCTCTGAGGACCTGGTCCCTTTCCAGGTGTAGAAGATCATGACTATTTGTAGGAGCACGGATCAGGACTTGCTACTTATTTCTCTTTCGAGGGGTCTTCTTTTCGAGCCTCATTGTTCATTAGATGTTCTTACTGTGTTTATTTTTATATTCTAGTTTGGCAGTGGATTCATTTTCATCCGACTATCATTCTTTGATACTTCATATTGAGATTCACTTATATAGTTGATTGGTTATTTATTTCTATTGTTTCTGTGGATGAGATTTAGTTATGCCCTGTGACTTGTGACAAATATGTACCACTTGTGAATTATTGTTCATAATACAGCGTACGTATGTGTTATTGTTTTCATATATTGGAGTCTCCATATACATACTGCTGGCATGCTTACGTATTCCTAGTCCTACGTATTTTGGGACTGGGGCGTGACAGTTATGCCATGTGACTTGTGACAATTATATACCACTTGTAAATTATTATTTATAATACAACGTACGTATGTGTTATGGTTTCCATATAATAGAGTTTTCATATACATACGGCTGGCATGCTTACATATTTCTAGTCCTACATATTTTGGGACTGGGGCATGACAAAATAAAAGATGGGGTGTTAGCCGGTTCAATATATCAAGTTTCAAATGTAATTTTCTCAAAAGAAGAAGTAAGAAGAAGAAGTTCAAGATTCTCCTTGTCACCAGTATCTAGTTTATAATCAAAGAGAATACTTGAATGTATATATATGTAGTTAATAGCTTTCCTATAATTGTTCAAAATTCTACTTTTTACCATTTTCTTTCAAAGACTTTGTATGAACAAATTCCTCGCTCATCCCAATAAATATAAAGTTAATGATATTTGACAAACAAATCATACCACAGTTCTAATATCAAGTGGAAGCAAATAATTTCTTTGCCTCATCTTCTCTCTCCTCCTCTCCCTTGACATGCCTCAAACATAGGAAATTTTAGCTTCAGATGTATCAACATAGAAAAACAAGAAAAACAAAGGATAATGCATAAAGTTCGATTCAGATATCATCAAGTAAGGTCTATCAACCATTAAAAATATAATTTGGACAAGAGGGAACAAGAATCGAACCTGACAACTGCTTCCTAAGAATATACATATTGACTAAGAACACTTCAAATATCGGGTAACCAGCAAACTCCCTTGCCATTTCTACCAAATAGTAGTATCTCTCCACGTCGCCACCATCATTATGATCCTGCAGCAGCTCAACCAAGGTAGTTACATATCTACAAACTGGATGGAGAGAGAAGTTAAAATATCCTCACCTGATACTCATGATTTAAGTAATAGAAAACCCCCTAAAAGAAGATAAAATTATTCCATCCAAATCTTTAAATAATGAGCATTGATACTCATGATTTAAGTAATCGATAACCCCCTTAAAAAAGGACCCTAATTAGAATGGCTTCAACATCTCTCTCGAGTGAGGCGCTCCAATAGAAAGGCTATGCTAGCAACAATAATCTTAGTCTACAAAAATCAAATTAAACCTTCTTCCTTCTAGCATGAAAATGAATTAAACTACAGTGGATAAAATGAATTAAGCAAATATCAAAGCATTGATAACATATGGATGGGTATTCATAAATTCAAACTAAGATATCACAACAAACCTGGGCATCAACTAATTATCATCAATAGATTAGTCATAAGGACATTCTCATCTACGTGTGTGTTTGTACATATTTTTTATGGTTATCTTAACTTCAAATATTGAGTACATTTATTCAATTGCAACTACAACTACATATCCTAACTATGAACTCCATTTAGATTAGAAATTCAGAATTATGCATTTGCAACACACACCTAAGCAAATTTTTTGATTGATATCTAAAACAAAAATTCGGCAAAAGATGCTAGAATTGCTAGGATAATATGATATTGGGGGAGGTTTATGACTCAAAGGAACCACTAAAAGCTTTTTCAATATTAATAAAATGCCCCACCGGAGCACTGAATCAGTTTGTAAGGTTCAAAGGATAAAAAAACTTGTAGACATGTTAGATCAAAATGAACATCGACTATACCATAATAGTTTGCTAGATAATACTAAAACAACCCATCAGATGAATTAGAGGATGCACGTGCACTATCCTTGTGGGTAGGACAGGTTTGATTGACCTGTTTTTGTTGTCTCAAAAAAAATAAAGAAAAAATAAAGTTTCAATCCAGAATGATTTTAGCATATATAGCACAAAATCTTATAGAGTTGTTTCCAACAGTGCAAGCAAGCAAGAACCAGGACAACACAACCCAAAATATTTTCTCCCGGTGTAAAAAAAATTATAATAACATAATCTGGTTACGAATCACAAAGCATTGTAAGTGAAACTGACAACATATAATATCATCAATCGTAACAATGCTTTCCGCCATTCCTACTTTAAGAGAGAAGGCACGTAGCGGTCTTACAAGATTCACTATTCAAATCAAGGGCACAAAGTAGGCAAAGGCAATGTACAACATTATGCTCCAATCCATGAAAATTACCAAGTTTGATATCTTGGTGAATGATCCCATGGGAATGCAAGCACGCCATCGCTAGGGCTATATCCAGTGCGAACCTTACCGCTACAAGGGGATAGAGGCTCCTTGACCTCGCGCTGAGCATGTACTTTCACAGCGTCCCGTCCAAGAGGAGCTCAGTAACCACTGCCATTATAGGCTCCTTACATGCCCAAATAAACTACACCACATCAATGATGGTAATATCAGACAACTGAACAGAAGCCAAGAGCCAAACAAAAAATATGTCAAACAAGAGCTTATTATTACTACATGTTACTAAAGTGATCTTAGTGTCACATCTGGAACAAAAAAAAGACCCGGACCCAATAATATAAACAAAAAATTTATCAAAAAATATAAGAAGTTTAGAACTTTGTCCCTACCTATCAATAAAACATTATCAGTGGAACTTGAATTCCAACTAAAACATTATCAAAACATTATCACTAGTCTCGACTGTCACGTCCCAACTCCCTAGAATCGATAATCGTCCCCCGGACGTGATATCGTGCGTACCTAGTTGCCAACACACAAGGCAAGAACGTGTATTTTGATAATTCGTTTGAAACACAAAGTATAAGTCACATTACAACAGAAATATTGAGACATACTATTTGAATAGGAAGAAACGACTTTTCATTCATAACTTAAAATATATATGAAGTACATTGCTTATGCCGTATCGGCTACATTTCTTTGAAATAACAAAAAAACAAACAAGATGCCATAAATAATACTTGTTGTCCTATACATTACACCATTCGTATAGATTTGTACAAAATACGCCTTCAAAATGAATTGAGCTTCAGCTATACTTCAAAAATGAAGAGCTTCACGTCGTCTCTTTGACCTTCAGCTTTGGCCTAGTACTGTGCGCCCTCCGTGTTCCCGACATTTGAAATATTGGATATCGGTACGCAACTTGTACTGATGGACGAGCCCACTCGCCTAAACTGACGATGCTAATTAAAGGGATGCATGCATTAAATATTATCTTGCTATTAGGAACTAGAGTGAATTTGCAGTTTATATCATAGGCACATTTGAAAGCAGTAAATTGAATTCATATTGCATGCAATAGTGATAGCTTATTCATCCGATGCACAAGTCCCTGCACTGAAATAGAGAATACTTACCCCCTGCACAAGACAATAGATTAGCATGAGTACTATCTTATATGAGGTCATTGGTGATATTGAAGACACCATGATTGACTATTTCAAGACATTATGATGTACTCTATCAGACTCGGGTTGCAAGCTCCGCTGTAGGTCCCGTAATGCCCTACGCCATAGCACGTCACCTTATTTCCTTCCTAGGTCAATTCGGTTTTGGTGTCTCGGATACCATTTCAAGGAAACATTAAACCTTGTGTACAAGTTGTCCATTACCATGCAAATGCGTGAACAGTTTATCTACGAAGCAATATGCATGACCCAGCGTAGATTTAAGTAAAAAAATATTTAAGTACTAATGCAAAAGATTCAATCTTTCCTTCAAGCCATATATTCCGATTTAGCAAACCCGTAGGCGCCAAATACCCTAAGGCACCATGCCACAATCGATGAATTTGAATATTCTCTCTTTTTATTATATCAATGAGAATGATAAGGTCAAAAATCAGATTCACAGTAATCTCCAATTATCTGCAAAGGAAGACCACATGATGCTCATTTCAAAGGGTAAAAGTTTTTGCACCAACTGTTCACTCCAACCAACAAAGAAACAGAATAAACATTCTCAAATTAAAAAAAAGCTTCTGAATAATCAAAGCATAAGGAAGAACAGTTGTCTGAACTATATGGATTTGCCTCTAACTGATTGCTACTACTTTAATATTGGCACCTAGGCCATTGATATCAATAAGAATGATAAAGTCAAAAATTGGATTCACTGTAATCTCCAATTATCTGCAGAGGAAGAACACATGATGCTCATTTCAATGGCTGAAAGTTTTTGCACCAACAGTTCACTCCAACCAACAAAGAAACAGAATAAACAATGTCAAATTAAAAAAACTGAATAATCACAACATAAGGAAGAACATTTGTCTGAAAAAATATGGATTTCCCCCCAACTGATTGCTTCTACTTTGATATTGGCACCCACGCCATTGATATCAAGAACACAATTGTTTCATCTAATATAAATTTTTCTTTTGAACAAATTTAAGTGACTTAAATTTTGCTTTCGAACAATGGTGCCGATTCTATATGCTAGTAAATTAGGCACAAATAAAAAAGTACTTGTAAGGAGATGTATACCAAAATAAAGGGTCCAGTACATTGGTGCATTTTCCATATGGTAGTAGATTAGGCATAAATAGGAAACTCTATGAAAGGAAATGCACATATAATGGAAAATTTTCATCCCATTTTGGCTCATAGAAATAAATTATTTCAAGGGACTTTCAACCCAATTTTGATCTCATATATAAAATTTCATATTTCATAAGGTACGGTCCGAACCCATCTTCACCATCTCTTAATGCAATTAAATTACAAATTGCATATTTTATTTTGGGATATTTAGACTTTGGATTTCATATAAGTTCCATAATTAGTGTTTGGGTCTCCATATATACGTAATTAGTATTTGGGTCTCAAAAGTGTCACTAATGTCTCAAAAGTGTCCAAACGTGTTACCAAAAGTGTCACTAATTATTTTTGGTGACACTTTTGAGACCCAAATACTAATTATGTATATATAGAGATCCAAACACTAATTATATAACTTATATGAGACACAAAGTCTAAATATCCCATTTATTTCTCATTATGGCCTATATACTGGGAAGGGGCATATTGAGGGGAGGCTCATGGGATGAATGACATATTGGAGGGACATATTTGGGGGAGGGACATGTCATCTCTAGGGGTTATCTCTGCTTCTTATTAAAGTCATACCCCAAGGTCGTAAAGACCAATTATAATATTCCATAAGACATAGTCGACGATTATATATGTATACTTTCAAGCATACCCAAATATCTATTGCATTTCCTTAAATAATATGGTAAAACTGATTTCAGTTTGCAAAAATTGCCCAACAAGCCAATTTCAACCAATTATCCACCCAAGTTTCATTATTTAGGATTTCTTTCCTCATGTTTAGACATATCTAAAACTTTTAAGTAACCACAAAACCTACAGAAACTGTCGAGTATGTCAAAAAACTAATAGAAAGTTTTATTATTTAGGATTTATATCTTCCGAATATTTTTTGTAAACAAGTATCCACTAAACCAACAGCTGCAAACATGATTCAACAAATTTTGTAAATGAGTAGCCACAGAAATAACACCAACAGACATGTAAGATGTCAAATAGAGGAAAAAGCTATTGAAATTATATGCTCGACCATACAAAAATTAAAACAGGCCCATAGAGCAAGAACCAACATACATGCAAGCATATTCATAGGGAAAACAGACTTGCAAGTAGAGTAGTATATTGAAAAAAAGAATCGAATAGTAGATTTCTAGATCTAGAGTAGGATTCTTCCAAAAATTTAAAAAAATCCACCAATTTTGGTCGATATCAACCAAAAATACATTGTAAAGGGTCCTAATATTTAAATCAGAAAAAGATCTCAGTAGCTCTGTAGTAGATCTTGGCGGTTCTGTACCTTGACCTATAAAAAATTCTTAAAATAGAAATCAAATCCCTAAACTTTGCATATAATATTATAAAAATAAGTTAAAATTTCTTACAGATCGCAGGAGTAATATTAACCCACTTTCGTTCCCGAATCCACTAACCAAATAGCCCCTAGGGCTCGGAGGAAATATCAGAGGAAGGGTCGAAGGCTTGTGTTGCCATGCATCAGAGGAAGGATCTAGATCTCTGAGGAAACATTGGAGGGAGAGAGAGACCATCGATGAAAGGGGGAGAGTGATAGAGAGGGGGAGGGATGGGGAAGGGGGAAAGGGTCAAAAATTAGAAGAAGAAGAGTTAGGGCCGGGACCTTAGGGACGACTAGCCAACTGTAGATGTGTGGTCCTCTCTAGCTTATCCTAACTTTTCGATGGCGGTGGAGCAACATCGAGAGGTTAGAGGGAGAGCAAGAGGAGATCACTTTGGAGAGGAATGAGAATTCTAGGGTTTTGGCCACCGTGGTTTCGAAGATAAGAAAGAGGAAGAGGAGTAATGGAAAGGAAGGAGAGAAAGAGGATGGAGGGGGGGGGGGGGGGGGAGGAGAGGAGAGGAGAAGAGAAGGGAAGAGAGCTGTTAAGTTGAGGGAGAGGGTTTCTCTACCGGACGTCTCTAAGGAGGGAGAGTTTTCTAAGAGATCAGGAGAAATTTTGTTGGATTCCTCGCTCAAAAAGAACTACCAACAGTTAACAAATATAAATAATTTGAAAAATTACTATAATGGCAGCTGAAAAAATTGCGATAATTTTTTCACACATGTATTATTTGACGGTTATCACCAAACCATCAATAAATAAAATAATGTTTCTTGACGGTTCCTCTAAAACTGTTAACTATTATGATAAAAATTTACTAAATTGACATAAAACATGCATTTTCCTGTCGTATACCTAAATCCATCAAGATAACCCCCTTCCCTTGACCGTTTTCCACGACTGTCAAGAAACGTTAATTTTTTTGTAGTAGGATGATCAAGAAGATCTCTGGGACACGAGAGATATCATCATCGCAGCAACCGAAGCAGAAAAATCTTGTGACATATGTCATGACGACGATTGGGTTATGGATACGAGGGCATTATATCGCGTCACTCCATATAGGAGGATCTTAACGTCATACCCAGGAGATAGGTTTGGAGGTGTAAAGATGGACAACAAGAAAATGGCTGCAGTTTTAGGCATATGTAATATTCACTTAAGAACAGAGCTTGGTGAGAAGCTCATTTTCAAGGGTGTGCGACATGTATATAGTTTGTGCTATAACTTAATTTTGGTTGAAAGGCTGACAGATGATGTTAGTCGCAATTTGTTTGGGGATAAAGATTGAAAGCTTACGAAGGGTTACCAACAGCTGGTTCGAGGAGATATGTTTTGGTATGTACAAACTAAATCTGCTGAGTTGTACATGCAGACAACATACATCGGATAAAGGTTTGAAAGATATTGAACATGTGTTTTTGGAACTTGGTTCTTAGCATGGAAAGGCAGAGCGATACTAGAGCCTCATAAACTAGTCCCTTCGTATCCCGATTCACATGTAAGCCTCTTTCATGTTTCTCTTTCCAAGCCCCCTAGTTTGTAACAGAGTACTACAGTAATGATACTTGTGACAAGGTGGGAAGAACTAGTGAATTTTTAGTGCTTATGCTAATGTGTATTTTTTTTTCTGAAAACATTTGGTGTTGATGTAAAAAGGTATTTGTTCTCTTTTATGTTTTTTCATAACTAATAGGTTCCAAAATTATTAGTCATAATGGTTTAAATCTGTTAAGCACAATACGTGCTTGTTATAGTTTTGACTTTTTTCATCTTATATTATATGCAGATTTTGCACTTGTATTACACAAGTCTTCAATCTAGTAAACAATTATAAAATAATTACATGATCTTCTGAATGTTTCTTTTAAGTGCAATTTTAATTTTTTGTTGACGTAGGTTTTTTTTCCAAGATTATTTATTAGTTTCCTGTCATAGTCCCTGAAGATTAGAATTTTTAAATCTAATTTATGATGGTAAAAAAGATTATATTATATTATAAAAATTATTATTTTTTATTTCAAATGTAATTTCAATTTATTGTATTAATAATTGATTTAAAGCTATTGCATGCATAAATGAGCAGACAATAAAATAAAATATAATATAATTTTTTAGTAGCGACAACGAGTCGTTACCAAATATAAGGATAAAATTTGAAATTTTTGGCACCACATGAATGTTGTTGTAAAATGCAATAACGACGGCTTTTATGTGTTGCAAAAGAATTATATATTTGGTAACATTGTACTATCATTGCTAAATGTAGAATATAACATCCGCAAACTCGGTTGTAAAAGACACTTTTAGCAACGACAACATTGTCCGTGAAATTAGCAACGAAAAAGCAGCCGCGTTGCTAAAAAGTAAAGATTCAACAACGTCTTCAAATTTTTCTCGATCCTCAGCCTCCTCCTCGATTACGCATCTAACAATGGGTCCAGCAACGACCATTTTTCACTGCTAAATTTTTTTGGCACCAATTTTATACTTTTAGCAACAAAATGTTTCATTCCTTAAAATTCAATTTTTTTTAGGGAGCAAATCTCTATTGATTGTCCTTGGACATTCTGTTGTTGGAACCAAACTTTTAACTTCTTTGATGCAAAAATTCATTCTCCTTTTGAATTTTGGATCAATATCAGGGCTTTACTCTCGTCTATTTTCCACTTAGATAGTTGACCTTAAACATCTGCCAGCATACAATTTTGTCACCACAGAGGAGGCAAATTCTATAGGCACTCCATAGTTTGTTTAGGACAGTCAATTACTTCAGAACAGTTCAAATTTTTGTAACTTTTACGTAGGATAATCCAAAATTTACTCAGGACAGTCCAACCCCCCAAAATCTTTCCAAAACCCTTTATTCTAAATTTCTACTCTCTCTCTTCAAATTTTCAAACCCCCAAACCATAACCCTAACCCGCCGCCGGAGGAGGAGGAGGAGTAGTAGGAGGAGATGGAGGAGGAGGAGGAGGAGGAGGCTGGAGGAGGAGGAGGCGGCGATGGTAGGCGGAGGCGGAGGAGGAGGAGGAGGAGGAGGAGGGGGTCTCTGTTGTCTCCGTCGTGCGCGTCTCCGCCGCGAATAGCCCCCAGCGAGAACATACCTCCGCCGCGCGCGTACGCCTCCGCCTTGCGCCGCCTTCGCGTGAGCCTACTCCTCGTGCTGCCCCTGCGCGATTGTCGCCGCTCCGTGCTGCCCTCGCTCGTCGCCGCTCTCGCTGGTGCTGCTGCTGTCGCTTCTTCTTCTTCTATACCTCCTTCTTAGGACTGTAAACAAAATTGACAATCCTTAAAATAGGAAGGACTGTTAATTTTTTTACAGTCCTAATTATTTAGGACTGTCACAATGTTGACAGTCCTTCTACAACATTGTGACAGTCCTAAAAAATTTGGGCTAAAAATTAGAAGTCATTGGCTTTTATATGAGAATTTGGATTCCCCACAAGTAAAAAAAACCAGTAGCAAACTTGTAAAAAAACTAAAACAAATTTGGTTGTCTTACGCAAACTATGAAGTGCTTATAGAATTTTCCATAGAGAATAGGTTGGTAAGGTAACAATAGTAATGTGACATAATGTCAAATAATAAAGGCAAGATTGCATTAAGAAAATCGCAAATGATAAAATTCTAATAAGGTTTGTTATCATTGATTGAGTGATTGATTGAAACTGATGCAGTAGGTAGATGGTAAGAGTTAAACGAACTTGAGTTGCTCTTGTGGTTACCGAGGAGATGTATAAGATTCTGGCTGGGTGGAAGAAAATTAGTAGATCGAGTCACGGGGATGCATTATTTTTTCCATTTATAAATGGTGGGAGTTGGAGGACAGTAGACTCAAAGATATGTAATGTAGTGTGCACAAAGTCCCGACTATTACATCGGACCCGAACATGAGGTCAAAAATTCAAAAAATAAAAAAGATCTTAGCAGAACTCCAAATGATCCGTAATCCAACTAAGGGTTACAAGGTCCCCAAATGTCGATTATAGATCATTTGAGTTATTCCTGGTATAACACCCCACAATTCTTATTAAGTTACCACTCTAATCATGGGCATGATCTCTGCGAGGAAATAGTAAAGAATGTCGGGAAGGCTGTCAAACCATTTGTTGAAGTCTTATGAAGGGCTATTTATCTTGATGTCTTTGAAAAGCCCATCAGTAGGACTTGGACATTTTATTCTCGAGCCATTACACCTAATGAAGAGCAAAAGAAATTGTTTCTCTTTGCTTCTTAAGCATAAAAGTAATCTCAGTTGAACATAGTTTTCTTGCAAAATTTCTACATCTAAGAGTTATAAAAGTATTCGAGAACCGAACTCAACTGGCTCTTGTGGTCATTGGGAAGAGGTATAACCTTCCTGGCTGGACAGAGGTCTCGGGATCAAACCGCGGGGGAAATATAGGAACAGTGGTTCCAAATGGCATACAATGCAACGTACGTAAAGTCCCGTATGTATCGTCGGTCATCTCAAAAAGAAAAAAAAGTATTCGAGTACTACTAGTCAACTTTAAGAAGAAGCTTCAATCTTGGACAAGGATGATCAACAGAACAGAGTGGTCACATACTGATCAAGGTTCCACTAACACACTTTTTATTTTTTTTATAAATTTGTAGTTATCTTGTACATTAACACAAAAAATAATTCTTGGAATTTTCTTCAAGTTTTAGGGTTCCTAAAACACAAACAAAATATAATAATTGAGTTTAGAACATGGAGGTGGATTTCTAAGCTCTCATTGTATATATTAGCTATATAATCATTGGTCCTCACATGGAAAAACTTTATTATCCCTTTTTTATACTCATCACGGACGAAGTGGATGTCAATCTCAATATACTTCGTTCTTTCATAGAATACATGATTTATAGTAATATGGATAGTATATTGGTTATCACACCATATATCTACTGCTTTAGATCATGCTTCTTCTCCGAACTCCTGTAGAAGATGTTGTTGATATAACACTTCTGCTGTGCCATAAGCAATAGCTCGATATTCTGCTTCTGAACTCGATCGTGGTACCATACTCTACTTCTTGCTCTATCATGATACCAAGTTTTCACCAATAAATACCGTATAGCCAGATATAGACCTTCTATCTATAAGACTAGCACCCCAGTCGGCATCTATAAAACATTCAAGCTGAGTATGCCTCTGATTCTCTATCTGAATCCCTTTTTTCGGATTCTGGGCTAGATAACGTAGGATTCTAAGAACTACCTGCCAATGTGAAACTCGTGGAGAAGCCATAAATCTACTCGCGACACTTATGGCAAAGAAAATGTCTGGGCGAGTCATGATAGCCAAGTAGTTGAGTTTTCCAACTATTTGACGATACTGATCCGGATTGGTCATTAGGACCCCCTCATCAAGGAGTAACTTTACCCCTGGATCCATGGACGAGGTTGCTCCCTTGTCTTGCATCATTCCTGCATCATTTATGATGTCCAGCACATACTTTCTCTGAGATATTACAATGTCTCGCTTACCTCGTGTGACTTCAATGCCCAGAAAGTAGTTCAATGATCTTATATCCTTGGTCTGAAACTATTCTCCCAGAAACTTCTTCAGCCCTACAATACCCGGCCTGTCATCTTTCGTAATCACAATGTCATCAACATAGACACCAAGTAGTATCCTTCCAGCTGATATTTGTCTATAAAATACCGAATAATCCTTCTTCAATTGACACATGATAAACTGGGTAACAACATGTGTAAATCGACCAAACTCGAGGAGATTATTTGAGACTGCAAAGGGCCTTTCGCAGATGACAAATTTTACCATCCTTTGCAATGAATCCAGGAGGTTGCATCACAAAACCTGCTCTTCATGATCCCCATGTAGAAATATTTTTTTTACATCCAACTAAAGCAATGACCAATCATAACGGACTGCTAAGGCTAGAAGCACGCGCGCAGAGGTCATCCGAGCAACAGAGGAGAAGGTCTCAAAATAATCTTTACCATAAGTTTGAGAATACCCTTTCGCCATAAGACAAGCTTTCAGACGATCAAGATTGCCATCCGATTTCACCTTTATTGAACACCCACTTGCAACCTACTACCGTCTTACCAGTAGGCAAATCCACCAACTCCCACGTATGGTTATCCCGAAGCACTTTTATCTTCTCTTCCATCGCAGTATGTCAACCAGGATATTTAAGTCCTTCCTCTACAAAATCGAGAATTTGAATTCCGTCAATAGTTGCCACCAAGGATTGAGTCTGACTCGCAACCCCTTTGCAGTACCAACAACTCACGGGATGGTCACGGCATGCCCACCGGGGAGAGCCGGTATAACAGGCGGTGGTGAATCAGTGGAGCTGGAGGAGGACGACGGATCGATGGCCAAGGGCACTATCTGTCACGACCCGCACCCGGTATAGGGATGCAAGTAGGGAATAATGCCAAGCCTACGCTGTAGCATCGGCGGTAGAACGTTGTTCAAGTAAACTATCTATCAATGCAAATATACCACCAACAATATGAATATACTCAATCACAGATCTAAGATGAAAATAAGCACGAATAGGATAAAAGAATAGAAGAGTCACGAATACAACTCATGAGAAAAATAATAATATCAAATGAGTTAGAGAAAACTATTAATAATGCTGGAGACAAATCTAGTACAAAAGGAACTAACTACTATGCTACGAGTCTTGGGTCGTCTGTCTCAGTCGGGATAAGACCCTCCTGAGCCAAGGTCTCTGGCTCTAAGCCAACCATGTCCCGAGGTCCATAGTGAGTGGGGTACCACTCCTATGTGTCATCTGGAAAAAATATATTTCTAGTCAGAAAAGGAGCAGAGTACATCTCTAACAACAGTTCTAATAAATAATATAAACTATATAACAGTAAATAGATGTAAATATACAAGATGCAACATATAGATACAAGAGATATACAATAAAGAAAATACTGGAAATAAATATAAGAATGAGCAATATGGAAATGAAGAAGAATAGTAATGACTAAGTGAGTAAGTACCAGCTTTAACATGTGATCGGCTTGGAAACTTGTACAAAATTTATGGCCTGGTTAATCATACGTGTGGTGTATGATCAACACTCACAAGGAACAAGACATGCACAAGGAGGGTATGATCGCATATCTACACTAAATACTCTCCGCCCCCGATTGGTATAGTGGATCCAACCATGGTACGTTATGACACAGGTTTCCACAAGAAGGGCACTACTCTTCTTATGAACCAATATCTGTACATGTACAAGAAGAACAAGAAAATAAGGCTTGCACAAGATACACCATAAATACCAAGGAATAACATCTCATGACGAGATCCGGATATACTAATCCGTGTAACCATCGTGTCAAGAAATCAAGGATATCTATACTAGATACAAGAGACATAGAGGATATCATAAATAAGAAACTATCAGAGAATATACTCGCCTGAAATCTGGTGAACAGTATCACATATGTCTGGTACGGTGCCTCAAAGACCTAAATATGGAATATTATATCAATATAATATTTTGGAATAAAAGTAAGTTAAACTAGTCAACTTCTAGGTCATAAAGCCATTTCTAAGTCAAAATAGTCAAACTAGGTCAACTCTAAGTCAAACTGGTGGTCAAACTAGCTATTTCTAGGTCATATGAGTCTAACTCTAGGATATTGGGTCCATACACTATCTAACTAAGCTACACTAGCTATACTAGGATACTAGAAAATCAATAAAATACCGTATCGCAAGATACACAAATTAAAGATATAAAAATATCATAATATGTATATACACTCAACAATATCTAATATTCTTAACTAAACTAATGCTAAGTGGATACCTTGGCTTTGAACCAATGCGGTATCGCACCACTACACATCCATCTTGATTCTCAAACCCAATACCTTGAGTATCCCTCACTACCTTGACATTTACCTTGGTATCTCAAGGTAATGTCAATTCTAGTCTATACTAACTACCAAAAACTAAACTATAAACTAACATGTATTTACTAATACCAAACTACTATACTAACCACTAACTATTAATACATATATACATAGATACATATATATCACTAACTAGAGATACAAGTTTATATCTAATTACTAATAACAATAGGTATACATACATATATATATATATATATATATATATATATATATATATATATATATATATATATATATATATATATATAACTACTAGCTAGTAATCAAGTATTTATATAATTACCAATCTAACAATAAGTGAATATACATATATAACTAAATAACTAGATAACTAACTAAACTATAACTAATAACAATAACTAACTAGCTACTAACTACTAACTAAACTAGCTAGGAATTAACTAACTATACTAACTACTATGTCCATCAACTCTGAAATACTTGTTGTTGCCTGCTACTACTGGATGTTGTTGCTGCACATGCTACTGCATTTGCTGCTGCTCGAAGCTGCTGTTGCTGCATGCTAATTCTGATGCACTATTGGCTGCACTTTGTTGCAGCAGCCCTGCCTTGCAGCTAGCATGTTACTAGCTAGCTGCTGTGCTAGCTCACTGAAATTTGCATATCCCGACCCCCTCTTCACTGCACACTACATACACAAACACCCACACACATACACACAAACACATAACTATAAGTAGATGTATATATATATATATATATATATATATATATATATATATATATATATATATATATATATATATATATATATATATATATATAGTTATGTACGTATACATGTTTATGTGTGTGAGTGGTTATATATATATATATAAGTGTATAGATATATATATATATATATATAGTTATGTACGTATACATGTTTATGTGTGTGAGTGGTTATATATATATATATAAGTGTATATATATATATATATATATATATATATATATATATATTTATATATATATATATATATATATATATATATATATATAGACATAACACTTATAGATACATATCTATATCTCTATATATACACATGTATATGTACATATATATAACATACACACATACATATATACCACCCTCTATGTATATGTATATAAACACCAACATACATATACATATATATATATATATATATATATATATATATATATATATATATATATATATATATATATATATATATATATATATATATAAAACACTTTATATATACACATAAGAATACATATATCACTATCCAAACATATATATACTTATGTATTCACACCTCCCATATATATATATATATATATATATATATATATATATATATATATATATATATATATATATATATATCACATACATATATATATACATAATCATACAATTATATATAACTAATAGCTATAAACAATTATTGAAATGCAAGAAAACAAATACGTGGAGTGCATCGCACCCGTATCACACTAGATCTATGATACACTTTTGATACGAGTCTACCACACCACCAAACGTACCCCAAATGATACGAGCAAGTCTAAAATAGTATTTATGAATAATACAAAGAGTCAAATATACATCTACGTGTCCATGTCAAAATATGACATGCACAAACCCATGTGTCGAAAGAAAACCCCCAAATTAATCCGTATCTCCAAATTGTAGGGATATGGCCTACACGTATCCAATTATGGATACGACACTAGCCATACACAATCAAACATATGTCAATTTGGTCTAATTGACCAATTGACAAATACAAAATGTGTCAATCTCAGAATTCTCCCAAAATTGACATAAAATATACCATAACTTTCTCCATAGGCCTCCTATGAACCTAATTCCAATTCCTATGAGTATCCTCATCATAGAGAGTGGTTCTTAATGATTAAAACACAGATTTAGAGTCTAAATAAAGAGGAAAAACTGAACTATACCAATTGGAAGATGGATTTTCAATAAAACTTTCAAATTTGGTGAAATGAGCCTTCAACTTGTAGATCCTTGCTACTCCTTGTAGATCCTTGTTTCCTCCTTGTAGATCCTTGCTCTACTAGTCTCCAATGATGATTTGGAAAGAAATTTGGGAAGAAATTTGGGTAGAGATGTTGAAATAAAAAAAATTGGAAAGAAGAAATTTTAGATCTAGATTTGTAATGAAAAATAAAGAGAGAGAAATTTCCCTCCTATAATTATTAAGGCCGGCCACTAACCCCCTCCCCATGTTTCTATGTAATGTCTAAAATACCCCTTGGGGCCTCTCATAAAAAATATTTAAGGAGGAAAGCTTCTAGTCTAAGGGGTTTAATTTAATTAATTATCCTCCTAATGAATGGACTTAAAAAATGGGCTTAATTCTAACTAAATTTAAATGTAGGTTCTTGGATCTAAGCTAAACTAGTTAGGTCCACTAACACAAGTTCAAAATAATAAACTAACATCTAACAATAAATAAATATACAACATGTACAATATTTAATTATGAAATGACCAAAATACTATTTTCTAGAAAATATGGTAGTGACACCATCGGTGATGTTTGTTCTACCGGAGCTGGTGAATCAGTAGGGCTAGAGGAGGATGATGATACGATGGTCAGGGGCACCATCAGTGATGCTTGTTCTGTTGGAATTGATGCGACTGGCGATGTCGGTTCTGACTAGGCCGATATTTACTGACCGTCCGACCGGGAGACTGGCTCGACATGGGAGGGCACCCGTACGAGGTGCTGTTGTGTTTGAACTAGAAACAACAAGAAATTCTCTTCTGGCTAAACCTTGGGAACATAATTTATAGTTGATGGGAGTGGGAAAAACTCAGTTTCAACAAAGGTAACATCCTGAGACATAAAATACTACTTCAATATTGGAAAAAATAACGATACTCTTTCTGATCTTTCGGATACCCGAGAAAACTATACTGGATTGCCTTCAAATCCAATTTGGAAAGATTCGGTCAAGTATCCCGAACATAACACATGCAGCCAAAAATTTTGAAAGGTAGAGGAAACAGTTCTCGTTTGGGATATAACCGAGAAAAAGGAGTTTCGCCATTAAAAACAGAGATGGCATATGATTGATCATATAACAAGCTATAAGTACCGCATCCGACCAAAATCTTCTTGGAGTACGTGCTTGAAACATAAGAGCGCACATTGTTTCCAAGAGATGACTATTCTTACGCTCGACCACACCATTATGTTGTGGGGGTATAAGGACATGAAGTTTGGTGGACAATACCATGTCTAAAAAGATGAGAATTGAACTCACAAGACAAGATACACACGACCATTGTCACTCCGAAAATACTTAGGGTATGTTTGATTGCAAGGTGGAAAATATGTGGAAAAGAAATTTATTCCACAGAGTTATTTTCCTAGAAAAAATATTCTATGGAATTTGAAAATTTTCTTATGGAAAACTTACTTTGGTGTTTGATTGCCATTATTTTTCACAAAAAAATATCATTTTCCATGAAAAATAATATTTTCTATGGGTTGGACAAGTTTTATTGTCCACCATTTTGGAAGAAAATATGGAAAATGATAGTATTTTGAAAAATGATTCTAGGAAAAATATAAGAGATCAAACACTACAATTGGTAGAAAATTTATGGTAAAAATATTTTTCATGGTAAAAAGCCCAATCAAACTCAACCTTAATAGGAACTCCAAATTGTGTTTTAATTTTCGTATAGAAATTGTACCAAATTTCAAATTATTTAGACGATTTATTTTTATCAAGTAGACAAAGGTGACGCGTGAGTAGTCATCAATAAAGGAAACAAAGTACTTGAAATCCATCTTTGAGTCAACTAGACAAGTCCCCCATATATCAGAATGTACTAACTCAAAAGGAGCTGAGGCAGTTTTTTTTTTAACTCACTAGATAGGAAACCCGGTGATTCTTGTCCATACTACATGACTTACAATGAAAAGGAACTTGCAAGTCTAAAGATAGATACATTTTTTGGAGAGCTTGGATATATGGATGACCCAACCGATAATGCAACTCAAAAGGATCGAGTTTTACGTCGACACAGGCAACGAAAGAATTTATGTCAAACAGGTACAAGCCACCAGCCACATGTCCCCTACCGACAGTCTTTTCAGTCTTCAGGTCCTAAAAAATACAACCATCAGGGAAAAATGTTATCGAGTATTGTAAGTCACAAGTAATTCGACTAATTGATAGTAAACTGAATGGATTTTCAGGTGTATATAATACTGCCTTGAGTGATAGTCTGGAAGAAAGATAAGAACTTCGGTTTCCACGAACTATCAGTGAACCACCATTCACAACAGAAATATTGGTCACACGACCCACCGATAGATAATTACACAACATACCTGCGTCACCTGTCATATGAGCAGACGCACTAGAGTCAATCACCCATTGCTTCGACTTTACCACACATGCAGTTGAGTACCCGGATGTGGATCCAGAAGTAGAAGCTTCACCACGACGCCGGGTTTGGAAGTTGATGAAATCGACATAGGTTTCTGCCGACATCTGAACTGATAATCCATCAGTATCTGATATAGCATTGGCGGTAGGTGCCTTGGGATACTGCCACTGAAAGTGGCCTTGTTTTCCATAATTGAAGTATGTACGTGGTTTATCTCCATTATGACCAACATTGTCCCGTCCACCATTGCAGCCGACATTCCGGCCACTACGTCGACCACCACGACCTCCACATAATCCACTATAAGCCGCACTCAGGGTAGATCGATCAGCAGGGGCCACACTCGTAGTAGTCTCAATGACTTTTGCTATCCGTAGGACACAAAAGTGGGCTTCCATCAAAGTCAGAATATCGGCTCCAGCAATGATCTGAGACCATGCATAGTCTGCATCAGGACGGATAGAGACAAGATACACCATGACATAGAGTTGTTGACGCTGTGTTCTCGTCTAATTGATATCCGTCGTTAGAGGTAACACACGATCAACCTCATCACTCAGTGCCTTAAAGGCATGGAAGTGGACCTTATGTGATTTCTCTCCTTGATCAGTTCGATAAACGCCAACGACCGAGTCATAGATGCGAGGCAAATCGTGTTTGCCATCAAACGCTGTTGCAAGATCCTCCAAAACCACTTTACCGAGTCCGTATTCTGAACCATGTCCTCTACTGATAGTTTCATCAAATTCATCAACTGTGTGAATAGTCGACTGTCATTAGTATCCCACTGCTCGTATGTGGGATCACTCACTGATGGAGGGTTGTCAGTCAGATGTTTGAAAAACCCCATTCCCTGAAGCATCTTCTCGACCTTCTTGCGCCATGTCGAGTAACTATCTGGTCCATCTTACCGTCTATCGACAAGTCGAACCGATGGAACCGTCGTGCCATTGCCCGATGTCCCCGTAACTGTATTTTCGGCACTGGTGGTAGTAGCACTGCTTTTTACCTCAGTTATCGTCATCATGTTCTCGATTTGACTTTCTTTTGGTCATCTCGACCAGATAATCACATCAACTCTGCCAATGCGCAATCAACGTAGCCAGAATCGGCTTGTGCAAGGAAAGCAGAGATTGAAGGTGGATTACACAAGCCAGGACAGAGAAGCAATCCAGGTACTTCTGTTAGATCCTGATATGGATACCGGGTTAGGAACAAAGATTTATGCAAATCCAGGTCTTCTCTCTGTTAACTCCTGATACCCTCATCGAGAGTAAGAGGTTCATGCAAATGAACCGTTGTCTACCCTTTGAACATCCCAACGGTGGAGGTGGCTGCCACTCGGGCGGGTGGTGGAGGGGTGCTGCCACTCGAGCAAGGGGGGTGGTTGCCACTCAGGCAGAGAGGGAGGCAGGGGGGGTCTGCCACTTGGGCAGGGGGAGGAGGATGAAAGGGGGGGGGGGGGGGGGGGGGAAGAGGAATAGAGGAAAATAATTCTTCTTCTTTTTTTGAGGAAAAAGGGATTCAGAATTTTGGCTCTGATACCATGTAGGAAGAAATAATTGGATGAGAATTTTTGGTTTTCTTTATCAATTTAAGTTGAATATATGCAGTAGGAGTAATATTATCTTATCAAATTTAAGCTATGAAGCAATGTGTCTTATCCATTATACATAGCTTCTAAAGCCAATTCTTAGTGAGGAAGACCTTCATTTATGGATCAATGTAATCTCCGAGATTGGTAGTTCAAAACCAACCAGAAATATGGCAAAAATAACAATGCAAATGTAAGTTCATATAGTTTGAGAAGCACACAACCAAACCCATTGCTTCTTTATAACAGTGGTCGACCTTGCAAGTCTCTTACAATTTATTAGTCACATATGACTGCTACTACGAAAGGAATTTGGCTGGGCTGGCACACACGAGATCTTGTTGTCTTATTCAATTTATTGTATGAAGACGAGGGAGGCATTCCAAACTGACGAGCTCTAAACTGATCTTGATCATGTAGAACTAACTCGGAATTCTGCATAGAGAATTAATATATATATAAATACTTAGCTAGATACTCAAAGGAATGTTAGACACACGTAAATATATATATATATATATATATGTTTAGTTTGGAAAGAATTGATTAATTAAATTATAAATACTACCTCTCAAAGGAGACATTTATCTCGCCAACCACTTGTTTTGCTATGGTTTGAAACGCATGGAGAGAGAGAGAGATATTGGTGTTGCAGGGGTCGCACAGGTCCACCACCTTCACTGTGACTGTTTTCATTCCTATGCATGATTCAGTATCGCCATCTTCTTTTCCGCTTAGACAGGTGACCTTGAGCATCTGCCCGCACGCTTTTCCGTTGCCATAGAGGGCTTTACTCACTCCAGCAAGCAACACAGATTCGTCTACCTTGTCCTCATAGCAAGCAGTTGCTAAGAACAACAACATTTAGTACAACAATTAGTTAAATTAAAGATGCCATCCATCCATCTATATATATGATTAATTTTTATAACCATATATGCATGTTAAATTAGTTGAAGCAGATCGTTTTAGATATATGCTTACGCGTATATGGAGGTTCAAAGAAGTCGGCCGTGCCAATAGTACTGGTCGTGTTTGCAGAATCAACTGGCTTTGCAAAGCTAGTTGGATGGAGCTTATTGTGCTCACCAGAAGAATTGCTAGAATGGTGGTACAACTGCGAGACATGGCCATGCCTTAATTGCTTGTTATCCTCTCTTTTTTAAGTTTCTCTGCGCGCAGGTTGATTTGTGTGTGAGAGAAATGAAGGTACAGCTTATGGTATTTATAGTAGTAGAATTCTTTCTTAGTTTTGAAACCACAAAATAACCCTCTATTAATTAAACTTGATATATTCAATGACGTTTTCTTTTTTCTTTTTTTAATTATTTGTGTTTTTAAGAAACTTTAGTATAAATATTGATGGGTTTGGAACTATTTTACTGATTGGAGTGTATGTAGAGGAGAGTTCTAATTTTCAAGTTTCTTGTTGCGTCTATTAGCTGTATTCCTACTTGTGGAAATAAAGGGAAACTGAAACGACAACAAAGATGGAACAACGAGACCGTCTCCCCAATCATACTGAACAACTTTAGAGGCAAAACTCTCAAACTATAATTCTACCTTGCCTTTGATACTTCATAACTGATTCTCTATTTTGTTTCTCTCCATATTCTTCTGTGAGCTTATTTCCGGTATTTGGACTACTCAATTTGCTTCAGAGCATCTCATCGAGTTTGTCCAATTGCCATGCAAAGTCTTTAGTAGTCCAAGATGAGAGCTGGTTAATTTCTCGGTAAACATTGTCTCTTTGTGAAGTTTTTCCTGGAATAGTATCACCAGGTACGACAGGTACGTATAGAATTTATGATAACTAGGTTGGGCCTTCCGACAAGCACCATTTGTTCTACTTCTGTTAACTTATCCATGTTACACGAGGAATAAATCTTTAGTTATTTGCAAGTTAATTTCTTGCCGTGGAATGTTTGATATTTCTTTTGAAAGAATTCTCATATTTCCCACCATCTACCATGAAATTAGACAGCTTTGTATAATTGTTGCAAGTAGATGAGAGGATCCAATTTATCCAAATCCTTTCTAGACTTGCGAGTTACGGCTATTCATACTTGTGGTAATAAAGTTATGCTGAAATGGCAACAAAGACATAATGTCATACAAAGAGATGTAACGGTAGGCAATTGACTACTGAAACAAATAAATAATATTAATTTTATTAATGGATGATGTAAAAACTAATACAACTATGAATATATATAGATGGAAAACGGATCCATATCCGTATAAGAGTAGGAGAAGAAATCTAATCTTTAATCTAATAAATCTTAACATCCCCCACCCTCATTTCAAACTCATGGTGAGTCAAAAAATATGAGTTTGTCCAATAGAAACTGAAATTGCGGTGTATGGTGTGACTTTGTAAAGAAATCTGTCAGCTTATTAACTGAAGTCACATGTGGTAGAGAAATAGTATCTGCCAAAATGCTCACAGACAAAATGATAATCAATTTCAAAGTGCTTTTTTCGTTCATGAAAAATCAGATTATTTGCTATCTATATAGCACTCCTGTTACACAGTGAAGCGACGTAGATCTTGTAGGAGCAATGTCTATATCAGAGAGCAGTCTACGTACATGAACGATATCCCAAGTAGTGGAAGCCATAGCTCTGTACTCTGCCTCAGTAGAAGAACATGCAACAACGACTTATTTTTTGCATTGCCATGAAATCAATGAATCACCAAGAAACAAATAAAATCCTGTAGTAGATCGTCTGGTGGTCGGATCTTCTGTCCAATCTTCATCAGAAAATGCTCGAAACTGTAAGGTAGGTGTAGATGACATGAATAATGAGCGCGTAATAGAGCCCTGAAGATATTAAGGAATTTAGGGTAAGGCAATATAGTGAGCTGATTGAGGCACAGAAACAAACTGGCTAATAATACTAACTACATGGGAAATATCTTGCTTGGTCAAATAGAGATACACAAGTTTACCTACTAGCTATCTGTAGCGAGTAGGATCTATGGGGGGGCTCACCATCTGTGGGACGAAGCTTCACATGAAGTTCCAAAGGAGTATTAACTGTGCGAGTATCCGATAGACCATCAAATAAAATAATCTCTGAAGTATATTTCTGCTAATAAACAAGTATCCCTCTCTTACCTTGTGCAATCTCGAGTCCAAAAAATATCGAATATTGCCACGGTCCTTCATCTGAAATTTCTGATTAAGGTACCTCTGAGTAGCTGCAATCCCTGCTGAATCATCGCAGGACAAAATCATGTCATCTATATAGAGAAAAAGAAGAACTCGTCCATGCGTTGACGGCCGTACAAATAAAGAATGATCCTAAGAACATTGCCGAAAACATGATTCATAAATAACACTCCAAAAATACTCAAACCAAGCTCGGGGGGCATGCTTGCGACCATAGATAGCACAACGAAGCGGACAAACATGTCCCAATGGAGTAGAAAGACCTAGAGAAGGATGCATATAGACAACCTTGGATAAAGAACCATGAAGAAATGTATTCTTCCCGGCCATCTGATAGAGTGGCTACTAACGTGCGGCAGCAACAACTAGTAATATATGAATATGGTCATCTGAGCAACAGGGGCAAATATCTCATCATAGTCAATCACATGCTCCTGTGTAAAACCTCGGGAAACAAGGCGACCATTGTATCGGGTCGATACTTGACTTTAAAGATCCACTTGCAACTAATAGGCTCGAACCCATCTGGGAGTAGAATGACATCCCAAGTACTTGTCCACCAAAATGGTTGAAACTCCTCTGCCTAGCCTCTAGCCACTCAGGGTATTTAACATCCTCTTGATAAAAACTCGGTTCTTATGTAGTACTAATAATAGAATAAAAATAATGAAACAGTGAGAAAATGAGACTAATATAGCAAAATAAAACTTGTTTGGTGGACCGGAACAATCGAGAGTAAAATGAATAGGTGGTTGATGAGTACATTGGGAGTGGGGAGAGCTTGTGGTGGAGATGTAGATTGTGGAGATGATGGTATAGCAGAGGCTGCTGGAATATGTGAATGATCCTCATGAGACAACGACAAAGGCATTGTAGGATGAGCAGTACTAGGAGAGGGGAGCAAAGGAGTGGGATCAAAGGAAACACTAACGTCGGAGTTGGAGGGAACAAGTATTGAACATCCAGAGGTGGGATAGTGAAAAAAAGGGGAGTCCTCTAGAAATGTGACATGGGGAGATAGATTGTCACCCCCAGTACCAAAATATGTTGGGCTAGGAATACATAACAAGCCGGCTACGCATTCAACCAAACTCTTGTCCGACTCGAATATGTATAAGTTATACTATATTGGTCACTATCTAGATATCATAGTAAATATATGTCTATGACTCAATCCATAGTGAAAAAAAAACACAAAATGAGTTACATGTGACAAAGTTTTGCGAATCAAGTTTCGCGAATCAAGATAGATTTTTTGACGGATACGGGTTGATTCTGACGTGTCCACTCGTCCGAATCATGTTTCGCGAAAGCCCACACGTCCACTTTAACGATACACGCATTTCGGTGCAATTCGTATGTGACAAAGTTGCCTTGTTTGGCGGGACATACTTCATATCAGAAAATTTTGTAAGTTTAAAAGCATATTTTTCTTAATTTTGGAACTCATTTTACAGAGATTAAAAACGTATAAAAATAATCTAAAAGAAGGGATTTAAAATTGGTTATGTTGTTTAAAAGTCTGTTCATATGTATTTTAAAATTACTCACTAATTTGGGAGAAAATTGATCATGAACATTGGAGTTTGGGGACAATTTTCATACTGTTTAAAACAGGTTTTCGACCAACTTTCAATTCGAATTTTCTTTTGGTACAAAATGTTTAAAATCAAACTACTTGAAGGGATTGACAGTTGGTTATGTTGTGATTGCATAGGAATAATTGGATAGACAAAAGAATTAGAGGGAAGAGAGATATGATACCTGAAAATAGGGGGTTCGGGGCTGCAGGTGCACGCGAGATGCTGAAACCGCGGCGGTGGCGGGGCTGGTCGCGGTGTCGTCTGGTGGCCGGGGGTAGGGTTAGGCTCTGGTGTTGAGGAAAATTCTAGGGTTAGGGTTATATATATATATATATATATATATATATATATATATATATATATATATATATATATATATGTGTGTGTGTGTGTGTGTGTGTGTGTGTGTGTGTGTGTTAAGAACGAGAGATAGGGGGATACGCGGGTAGCGGGTTAGCGGGCGGGCCGATCGCGACTGGGCTCGGGTAGATTTGTAGGTTTTTCTTTTCTTATTCTTATTTATTTTATTCTCTTTTTCTTTTCTTTTTATTTTTCCTTTCTTTTACTCTATTTCCTTTTTCTTTTCTTTTCTTTTTCTTCTTTTATTATTATTTTTTTATTTTTCCTTTCTTTTACTCTATTTCCTTTTTCTTTTCTTTTCTTTTTCTTCTTTTATTATTTTTTATTTTAAAAGTTAATTAATTGAAGACTTATTTTCTAATTATCTTAGTAAGATCCAAAATCCAAATATCAAATAATAATAAAATTTAATAAAATTTTAAATTTAAAATAGGGGGGTTTACATTCTACCCAACTTATAAAAAATTTGTCCTCAAAATTTAAAAATATTTTTAGCAAGGTAGAAAAGAGTAAGAAAATTTCTGACGGAGAAAGATAATATAACTTGTCATATCGAATTCCACGATAATTTAAAAAAAATAGCTACAATCTAAGGATAAGGAATTCAAAATGGTAGAAAAGAATTTCAGATATGCAAAGTTTTACTTGGTTCTCGAAAGATGGGGAGAAACAGTTACCAATGGGATCTAGTTTGATGTCTATGGTATAGTGCGAGGAGTAAAGCCGTACAGGGACATATCGAGCGACATAATCTATAGGACAAGCAGTATAAACAAGTGAAAGAGTGCACTATGAAGAGTATATGATGATCTACTCGAGGCATAGCGGGGTCTACTTGCACAAAGCAAAGGTAGCATGCGAGGGTCCATGTTATAAGCCAAGTTTTATTTTTATGTTCTAACACAAGCAATACAAGATAGGATTATTCCCTTAGCTAGGTGTGTTGTATTCTTTATTATCATGCAAGGGGTGATTCACCTAGCGACTAACATTTATCGTCCATTTTTTAAGGGTGTTGGCTAAATAAAGACCATCGTAGCCACGGACATTAGCGATAATTTTCCTCGGTCGAGCAATACTCCGAGCGAGCCTTTGAAAGTCTAAGTCTGAACTCCTGAAGGGCCAAGTCTGGATATCCTTTGCCTCAAACAAGTCTTCTCGCTGAGTAAAGTGGGTCGGGTCATTGCACATGCGCCATTTGAATCGGTTGTCCGCTTGAACGGAAAGGGTCGTTACACCAGCAGATTGGAGGTTGATACTTCCTCTCATAGAGCGCTTCGTATGGTTCCATCTGGATGTTCGATTGATATCTGTTATTGTACACGAACTCTACTAAAGGTAGGTACATGTCCCATCTAGACTTCAGATCAATCGCACACAGTCATAACATATCTTCAAGTATCTGATTCGTCCTCTCCATCTGGCCATCAGTCTGTGGGCGATATGCAGTACTGAACTTTAGCTTGGTGCCCAGTGCAGATGGTAGGCTGGTACAAAAGTGAGATAAGAAATGTCCGCCGTGGTATAAGACGATTAAGGTAGGTACTACGTGTAGTCGAACAATCTAGTCAATATAAATCTGTGCTAGCCAATCGATGCTCCATGTGACTTTGACTGGGAAAAAGTGTAAGGATTTGGTCAATCTATCAATAATGACCCAATTGCATCATGCCCCCGTGGCATCTTCGGAAAGATAACGATAAAATAAATGGCGATGTTGTCCCATTTCCACTCGGGAATAGCGAGGTTCTGTAGCTCCCCGTCGGGACACTGATGTTCAGCTTTCATATGTTGGCAGGCTATATACTGTGACAAAAAGGTTGCCATATCCCACTTTATACCGTGTCACCATAAGGTCATGCGCAAGTCCTTGTACATTTTGGTGCTCCCTGAATGCATGGTATACTTCGCATAGTGTGCCTCGGTCATGATTTCCTTTTGGAGTTCCGGATCGTTAGGAACACAAAATCTTTCTTTCACTTTTAGGGTCCTGTCTTCACCTTCTACAAAGTCAGACGTCTTTCCCATTGAGATCAGCTCGCATATTTTCTTCAGGAATTGACCGTCCTTCTGAGCCATCTTGATCCTTTCATGCAGACTCGGCTCGAGGTAAAGTGGAGCTAGTTGCATCCCTCGATATAGAACTCAAAATTTGATACCCATAGCCTCTAGATCTTGAAGCAAACAATAGTTTATGGATAGCGAGCCCACGTGCTTTCGACTCAGAGCATCAGCAATGACGTTTCCTTTCCCTGGCGTATATGTGATCATCAGGTCATAGTCATTTATCAGTTCTAACCAGCGCCACTACCGGAGGTTCAGTTCCCGCTGGGTGAAAAGGTGCTTGGGGCTCTTGTAATCTGTGTAGATTCTGCAACCAACACCATATAGTTAATGTCGTCACAACTTCAGCACGAACCACTACCAAAATAACACATTTAAGCAATGCCAAAAAATATCATTAATTAGCCAAAAAATGTCCCTAATATTAATTAGCGATATAATAACAATGTTTTTACATCGTCGCATATTCCAGGGTCGCTGACAACAAAAATGTCGCTATTCGCCGCTATAGCGACGTAATTTTGTGACGTAGTGGCTTTGCCGAAGTATCGACGTTCAGCGACTCGGCGTCGGTACATCGACGACGGTGTATAGTATCGCAGAACTTTGCCAAAGTAGCATGGCAGAAATTGAAAGGAAGGCTATTGATTATGAAAAATAGTACTTATGATATCTTTACTAGGATGCTCAAAGGTTATGAAAGAAAGGCTATTGATTATCTTTTCTATGGACAAGAGGTTCTTTATGAATTGTTAAAATTCACAAAAAATCCTAAGAGCACAAAAAAGGTAATCGATAACCTCTCTTCCTAACATATGACCTTCCCAATAAAGATACTATAAGTATTGTATAATAAACTTCAAGATAACCATAATTTTTTTTTGGAGATAACCGGCGATACGTTCGGGACTTTATGCACGCTGCATGAAATTATTATTTTTCATTTATTTGGTGTGTCCATGGAGGCCGAGGTAGTCGAAGACGAGGTGGTGGATAGCGTTGGAGAGGCTATCGATGGCGGATATGAGGCCACAGACGGCCTCACTTCGATCCAACGTGCTCCGTAGCACGCTCAATCACAGGATCCTCCTACGCCCCCGCAGCCTCCTCTTCTTCGTGTCCAGCTCCTCATTCTCCTCCTCTGCCTCCTCTGATTATGACGTATCTGTGGACAGAGAGGAGTGGAGGGACTGGACATCGACGCGTGGAGGGAAAGGGACTGGACGAAGGGGAGTGGAGGTGAAGAGGCGAGGGACTGGACATTCGCGCGCATAGAGGAGGGAAACAGGGGTCGAGGCAGGGGGGAGGGGAAAGGGAGTGGGAGATGGGAGAGGGGGTGAAAAGGGTAATTTATAGGGGGGAAGAGAATTTGAACCGATCGGATTATTAAATTTTTTAGCAACATCTAAATTTGGCTTCGCTAATCATCGCAATAAAATTTGAATTTAGCGACGACGTTTAAAATATAGTGACGTTCAGCGACACCCAGCAACATGTTCAGGCAGAAATAGAATTTGAATCGATCGTGCAAATTTTAAATATTAGCTACGTACTATCCAAGTCGCTAGACGTCGCTACCTTTTTAATATACTCCGACATATAAGATATGACGTCGCTAAACGTCGTCGTTGTTAAAATACAGCGACGTTCGAAGACTCCTAGGCGACGTTGTTTTCATAATACAATTGGTAGTCGATTGGCGTCACAGAAAGTTGCCACCAGTGACGTATGGTGACGCCTATTTAGTACGTTGCTAATTTTAATAATATTAGCGACGTTTATGTCCGGAGTAGCTAATAACGTCACTAATATGACTTAGTTTGGTAGCAAACATACGCCAATTACATGTCATGCATTGGGTAATTCTTCTCATGTGGCTTCAATTGTCATGAGGTATATGATATCACCTTGTCCGTCTGTTTGAAAACACACCCTAGATCGAGTCCTGAGGCATCGCTGTGTATCTGAAACTCTTTTACACCATCCGAAAGTACGAGTTTTTGAGCTGAAATGAGCCGTTGCTTTAGCTCTTGAAAGCTAGCTTCGCAATCGTCACTCCACTTGAATGCAATCCCTTTCTGAGTAAGGTGAGTCAAAGGCGAGGCTAGTTTAGAAAAATCTTTCACGAATATACGGTAGTAACCCGCTAGGCCTAGAAAGCTTCTAAATTCACTAGTTGTTGTAGGCTGCCTCCAATCCACCACTGCCTCGATCTTTTTCGGTTCTATTGCGACTCCTTCTGCCGAGACAACATGTCCAAGGAAAGACACACTGCTCATCCAAAACTCGCACTTGCTCAGCTTTGCGAACAATTGATGCTCCCACAACATCTTCAGCACGATCCTTAAATATTCTTTGTGTTCCGCATCGTCCTTTGAATATATTAGAATGTCATCAATGAACTCGACCACAAACTTGTCCATGAACGGTCAGAAGATGCAATTCATCGAATCCATAAAAGCTGCTGGAGCATTCGTCAAGACTAACAACATCACTAGAAATTCGTAGTGCCTGTTTCGGGTTCGGAACGCTGACTTGGGGACATTATCCGACTTGATCTTCAGCTTATGATAGCCAGACCTAAGATCAATTTTAGAAAATACTGCCAATCCCTGTAGTTGATCAAACAGATCATCTATCCTCGGTAACGGGTATTTGTTCCATACTGTGGCTTTATTCAATTCTCGAAAGTCGATGCACAGCCGCATGGATCCATCTTTCTTCTACACTAATAGCACCAGAGCACCCCACGGAGAAACCCTTAGGCAGATGTATCCTCATTCCAACAGAACTTGCAACTGTACCTTCAGTTCCTTCAAGTCTGTTGGGGCCATTCGGTAGGGTGCCTTCGATATCGGCCGCGTATCCGGAAAGGTGTCAATGGCAAATTCGATCTCACGATCAAGAGGCATTTCGGATAGCTCATCCAGGAACACGTCAGAGAAATATGCTATAACATCAGCTTGAAGTGCATCTGCACCTTCCTGTCGGGTGTCTCGAATAGAGGCTAAGTATGCTTTATAGCCCGAATACAACATGCGTATTGTCATAACAGCCGATACCACCATTATCGTCTTGGATGCTGCACTGTACTGCACGAATAGTAGAACTCTGCCTCACCAGGTAGATGAATCATGAATCGCTTCTCTACACACTCGATCGTCGCATGGTAAGCACCCTACCAGTCCATGCCGATAATAATATCGTATTCCTTAATTTCTAGAACAATGACATCTAAGGAAAGCTTCCTCTCTATAATACAAATGTATCCATCCCTACAGATAGCATTGGCAGGCATGTCGACTCCAGAAGGGGTACTCATGCATAGGTTTATATTTAATGGTATAGAAGCTAATTTATTCTCAACAATGAAATAAGTAGATATGAAACTATGCATAGCACCTGAATTGAATAACACTCTAGCGAGCAAATCTCTGAAAAGTAAAGTACCTATCATAATTGTGTCGGTGGTGGATGCCTTCTCCTGAGTTAATGCATAGACTCGACTTTGGGCCCCCTGGCATTGCGGGTTCATTGGAATAGCATTGGACCCCTTCCGTCTCGACAGGCGAATGACTTATGGTCCAAGCGACCATATTTAAAATATCCCACAACTCGGTACTCAACTGCTCGATATCTACCATTGTCGCACCTATGGCACTACAGTCCTGGATGGGGACCCCTGTACTTCGACGTGTGCGGACGCTTTGGCACTCCATACCCTCCTGCTTTGTGAGGTCGCTTGTTGAAATTGGTGTGGATAGTCTGTCCCTTTTTCTGAGAATTGCGCCAAAAGATTCGTTCGCTATCCAGAGCAGCTTTATAATACTCCCAATAGGTATGAAACTTCTGATTCATGACATCCCTACGGAGGTCGTCATTCAGACCTTTCTGGAAATAATAGCACCATGCCTTCTGGTTGGGTAACAAGTGTCCAACAAACTTGGCAAGTCATGCGAACACCGAATCATAGTCACCAACTGACATGCTTCCTTCTACCTGGTTGCTGAAATCATCTTATTTTTGCTGTCGCACTGCCCTAGGAATGTACTATTCAATGAAGGCCATATTGAACACCTCCCAAGTGATCTTACAGTACAAATTCGCATCATAGATCCCCTGTTTGGTAGCCTCCCACTAATCGTGTGCTCGCAGCTCCAGTTGCACAGATGCGCACGCCACTCGCTTAGACCCTTTGATGCCGACAAGGTTGAAGAGTCCTCGAGTTTCATGATCCACACCATCACCATGTCAAGTTTTGCTCGCCCATTGAACGTAAGAGGGTATATCTTTATGAACTCGACTGCCCTGCAGGTAGTCTTGTCGTCTACTGCCACGGCTTGGGTGTAGCCACCGCCGCAGCCGCATTGTTACTGGGCATCAAAGTTGAAATCAACTACATTATGGTGTCCACTTACTTTTGATGCGCAGTAAATTAAGCTTGAATCTGTGCCTGTTGAGCTAAAGCCTATTGTTGCTGCACCTCCATCAACTGCATGAGCCTTTATGTCATGTCGTTAGAACTCGCCCCTCAGGATTCTCCAAAGCTTGTTGGGTCATTCTTGACAGCCGAAGTACTGCTTGCAGCGGCAAAATTCTTCTTTATCATTTCTACAGAAGAGAGCAACTCATCAACACTTCAAAAATGATCTATGAACATGCTCATTGTTTGTGGCGATTATCTCATGCAGCGGATACCGAATGCATTCAATCGAGAGGTGGATCAAACTTCCAGAGACATTCTTTTGGAAACTCGAGGAAGTAAATCCGTGCCCTGATACCAACTTGTCACTCCCCAATCCCACATGGGTCGATCGTCCTCGTTTGGATCCTTTACGGAAATGATCGTCCTCGCTTGGGCATGATGTCGTACGAGCCTGGAGTTGCGATCGCACAAGGCAAGAGCATGCAATGATAAAAATTTTTTGAAACATAAGTTAGAAAACACATTCACAAAAAGTTGAACACAAATTATAGGAAGAAAATATGATTTTCATTGAGAATTCAGAGTAATTTATATAAATTTTATATTTGATATGCCTCTGGACTACATTGGTTGCATTACAAAAGAAAACTGAAAAGGCAGGGTGCTCCATCAGATAATCTTTGTAGTCCCGTGCATTACGCCCTTGTATAGGTTGAAAATCCATGCCTCCATAATGAACTGGTTTCAACTATACTTTAAAAATAGAATAGCTTCTAACACCTACTCGTCTTTCCGCTAGCATTGTGCACCCTGAGTGCCTGAAATGGATACCCACAAATATGGGTCAGTACTCAGTTGTACTGGTGAGTAGGACGAACTCACTCGCCTAAATCAACACTTGCTTATTAAGGGAGTGGATGCTTTAAAACTGTCTTGCTATCAAGAACTAGAGTGAATTTAATTCATATCAATTGCATGTTTTTGACAGAAAAATAACACAAAAACCATATAGCCCATCAGTTGCTTACTTAATTGAAGTGCCCCTTCCTTGCACTGCAACACAAGTATACTTACCACCTCCATAAGACAATAAGTTAGGATGTGTTCTATTTTTATACGGTCATTGGTGTGATCGACACCAAAGGGACTTATCCGAGGCATTGTGGCACGCCCTATCAGGCCTGGTAGCAAGCCCTGCTGAAGGCCCCACAAAGCATTATGCCAAGCACGATAAAATATTTCCCCTACGTTGAATTGGTTCTAGTACCCCAGATATCATTTCAAGGAAATTCCAAACCTTGTGCACAAGTTATCCCAAACCATACGAATGCGTGAACAGTTAAACTATCAAACAATGCATGAGATAAAATAGAAGAAAGTAAAGCAGCTATATACTTATGCGACAATTCATATTTTTTCCAAGCCGTGTTCCGATTTTGGGGTCCCGAGGGCCCAAACTCTCCAAGGCACCATGCTACGACCAATGTTTTAGATACCACACTCTATCTTCATGTTTGGATAGACCAGACTCAACGAATCACTCCTCAATGAGTTTTTCGGACATTAGTTCACGTCCATATTACCTCTGAACTGCTGTCATAATATTTCTCTCAGGCTGAGTTTGCCATATTCATATTACCTCTGGGCAAACCTCTCGGATTCGGCTATCGATTATTATGTCCATATTACCTCTGATATCGGTTGTCATCCCAACTTAGCACCCGTACTTAACTCTAAGTACGTCAGTGGTGTTAGGTCCACAAAAACTGCCACGTCCATATTACCTCTGGCAGGGCTTGTCTTAAACTTATTACTTGCACTCTCGTGCGCAAAAAAGTGATGGGTCCAACAAAAAAAATCCCCCAGCAGGATGTCTTTATTACCCACAAAAAACTGTCACGTCCATATTACCTCTGACAGGGCTTGTCTTAAACTTATTACTTGCACTCTCGTGCACAAGAAGTAATAGGTCCACCAAAGATCCCCTAGTGGGATATCCTCAACAAACACAGTATTGTACTACGTCCATATTACCTCTGGTACGATATTCGAAGATCACACAAACAACCGTAAAGAAATGGAGGGCCCTTATGTGATTGAAACAACATTCTTAAATGGCGCTTACAGATTAGCCAAACCAAACGGAGATTTGATAATGACTCCTATCAACTGCAAATTCCCGAAGAAGTACTATGCTTGATTCCTTTGCTTAATGGAGTATGATAAAGATTTTATTCTGACAACACTACATACAAAGGTTAGTTGGATTATATTCTATTAAGTTCATATGACCGTTGAATAGATATGCTTAACTAATTTGTAAACCTATCATGTTCATATTACCTCTGATAGTGTTTAGTATACAAATTTAGTTGGATTATATTCTATCAGGTTCATATTACCTCTGAATAGATTTACATTCAGCAATAACTTACCGAAAGTATATCATGTTCATATTACATCTAATATCACTTTCATCTTAGCCTATCATTTATATTCTAAATTGATGGGTCCACAAAGTCAGAAAATGTATTATTATTATCTCTGAGAAAATTAGGAGCAAAAAAGTAAAAAGTACATCATTGGGGAATAGAAATTAAATCGCGGATCTGTTGCGCCAAAGCAGCCATCCTCTCATTCCTGGAGTTCAAAATGTTAGCACGAGCCCGCTCCAGCCTTGCTTCATCATCATTCAAGAAAGATAGTTCGGTCAAAGAATCAACAAAACTTGCATGGATGACACTCGCATGTGTCAAGTTCTGCTGAGCTGTCTTCACTTGGCCCCCAAATACATCACGAACTGCTGATGTCTTGAGAAGCCTCTCCCTTGCCTGAGCGAGTTTAGCTTCCAATTCTCGAACCCTCGCTTTATTTCTCTCACATTCGGCCTGGCACTCAGCTAGCCGAGGAATAACCTCCACCAAGAAAGCCTACTCTTTATCCATCTCTTACTGCTGTTCCTGGATGGATTTGTTTAATGATTCTATTTGCTCAGCAAGTTCTGCAGTTAAGGAGTCATACTCAGCCTGAACCAGATCGTTAAAACTGCCTCGGGATAGTTGCAAATATTCATTAATGGGTTGTTCTAAACCATTAACTATTTGTTCTAGCGCATCAGCTCTTTCAGCGTTATTGAAATTCCTAATCGGTGCTATAGTAAGCTTGGAAGACGTCTTCAGAGCAGCAAAGCCTAGGTTCTTCTCCAGCACCATGGATATCAATTCTTTCAAAGTGCGATAGAATATGCTAGTATATTGTTCAACTAGCGTAGAAAAGATCGAATGTACGCTGGGAGTGGCCATAATATCGGTGAATCTCCTATCCGAAAGGATTGTAGAGGATGTTGCCACAGTCGTTGCTTCAACAGATGGAACGGCAAAGGAAGAGACACCAACAACAGTTGAAGTTGCTGGTATACTCGACGAAGGAGGCACGGACGAGATGGTGGGTTCATCCTCCTCTGATGTTATTTGAACTGCTACTAGCGGGATGACACCCGAGAATGTTGCAGATGAAAGATCGGCAGCTTCAAAGCATGCTTCTTCGACGTCGGGCACCGCCGTTTCATCAGCTGGATCCGCAACAAAGTCAGAGGTTATGTCAACTCCGTCCTCTCCAGAGATGTCTTCGCCTGAAAAGAAGACAACAGAAAGTTAATATCAATTCGATGTTAATTTTCCTGAAAGAAGCATAAAGACAACATTTACCCATGGCCGATGGTATGTATGTTACGTCTGCAGCCTGTATAGATAAATCATTTCTTAATGATGCTAAACAAGCAGTCATACCTGGAGATGAGGGTGCACCAACTGATGTTTGAGGGTAGTCATCCCAGTCGTCACCCAAATCCACTCGAGGTTCATCGGTTGGAATCTCACTGGAAATACTTACAGACGAAGGAGGGGTTATTCCCATTATTTGTCTAGATAAAGGTATATTGATTCTTAATATGCTCGGTCTCGAAGGCGATCTCGAAGCATTACCAGTAGCAATAGTAGCAGCAGCGATCGCAAGCAAAGAATCTCCGCACTGTCAGCCGGAACTGTGGAGGTTCCCTCTCTAAAAGGCGAAGGACCTCTGATCAAAGAATCACCCCCAACAGGGGAAACAACAGGCTCACTCCTAGAGGCCCCCTTGGTGGAAGTCCTTTTAGGACCTCTGAAAGTCTTTTTCATGCGGGGGGAAGGCTCTTTCAGAGTAGAAGCCTTTCGCTTATTTGAGATAATGAGAGGTTCTTCTGGCGGAGCTATTACGCCTCTCGGTACAATCAGCAAATAGTCGTCTGCACCAGTGGTTTTATCACCTTCATCCGAGGAAACAGACTATATCTCCTCTCTCCCAGTGGACCTGTTTGAGGGCATCCTGAAACTTCCATGAACATCAAAATCATGATGGAAGGTGTTAATGGACGCATAAAACTATATGTACGAATGGAGAATGCACAACTCCATGGAGAGAGAACTCGTGGGCACAGCAAAAGTGGCCCCAGTACAACCCGTGATGAAATACCGCCATCCTCTGGCTCCATCAATAAGTTCACCTTTGGACTTAAAGCTGGTGATGGGATTCCCCATATGCAACTGATCGTACCAAAATTGCTTGGCGAACCGGCTGGACAGATAAGGCTCCAAGTAGCAGTGGTCCTCACTTTGGTACAGCAGGTGGGAAGCTCTAATACAGACCAACCAATAAAAGGCTTCAGGAGAAAGAATAGTGCTCCCTTGACCTGCATCCTTGAGTTTTGTCCCCTGTTGATTGATATGTACTGGGGGGACGATACAAAAGAGTTTCCAACCATGGGCAAAATTTAACGCTCGCCGACAATCTATGACGCTAGTCACATTCCAAAGGGAATTCTTGTAATTCAACAAGAAGTTATTTCCTGAGCCGCTGGCAGATCCGGGAGACATCACTCTGGTGTTGTGAAGGATTAACCATCACATCAGATATAGGAATGGTAATTCCACTCTGGGATATCCTTTACGCTATGTATCATCTGCGAGCAGCCCCTCAGTAATGGCCCTCAGGCTAGCTTGTATTCTGCATACCATGGCAGGGAGCAGGCCCAGTCTTGCTCCGAATACCAAACGTACTGCGGGCTATATGGTGTTGCGATGAATGCGATCCGCAGACACAATACCAGGCACTACCCATCGGCATAGCCAGATAGAGAGAAAGCCAGCCACTTGAGCTTCCCTTGATAGAGGCTTGCAACAATGCCTCATATAACTGAAGGCTTTAGTGCCTACAGGATAATCCCCTATCTTCTCATCAAGAATATAATTTGAAGCCCCGGCGTCTTCAATGAGGTCATCGACCGTATTGGCCCTAAGCATGCTCAGGAGGTTCAAGGGCTTATCTCAGCTATCTACAACCTTGTCCGGCTTAGCATTTCTGGCCTGATGGAAGAAGAGGTAGGATACCCATTTGTTGATATGGACCAAATCAGAGGGCTCTTTGTAGAAGGTGGTGTAGGCGAGATAGTGGCTCATCAGCACTTGGTATACTGTCACAGCCCGAGGGTTTGTATCCCTCAACTCCCTGTTTGTGGGAACGTACTCTTCATAAGGAGTGTCTCCCGTTGGCAGCTTTAAAATTTCTGCCATCTCATGAAGGGCTAAGCCCAACTCACATACCAGAGTGGCGAAAGTCCCAGTAAGCAAGTTGTACTGCTCCATCAAAGCTAAGAACAAATTGGGGTTGACAGGCAGTCCAACACTAGTGGCACTCACAGCCGCAAACAAGCCAATACTTTCCAACTCCGTCTGAAAGTGCTTCAGGGGCCAGGCAGTTAAACTGGCCCATCGAAGATTCCTGGGGCTAAGCCATCCACTGGTGCAAGGGTTAACTTTGGGGTACATTCCTCCCTGCCCCATAAAGTTATTATAGAAAGTCGATATTTGAACCGGCTGGATCAGTGAAGTGTCTTCACTCGGGACGCTGCCGGGCAGTAATCCCCTGAAAGGCATAACAGGGCCTGAAGGACTGCTCACAAAGACTCCTCGGTTCACTCCTTTCTTGTATGAGATCTTCCCTGGCCGCCTATGAAGATCCGGAGTCAGAGTCTATACCATTTTCCTGGGATGTGTGGCATGGAAGAAGGCCGAGATAGGGTAATCTCTGGGCATCCTTGGCAGATACATGACCGTGCCCTCAGCAGTAAACACCCAACTTTCCTTCTTGGGCTTTGTCTGGGATTGTTTATCGATAACATCCCCGAATAAGAAACCTGGTTTCTTATATTCAGTCCCATCTATATATGTCAGGGGCTCCCCACTGATCATACTCAGCAGCATTCGTTCTCCTTGGGACGAGATCAGAGTTCCCCTTTCTTGAGGATACTCGATTCCAGAGATGGAGAATGTCACACGGGACAAGTCCTCCAGATATTTGGAATTCAGCATCCCAGCAGCAGAGCCCATCACTTTAGCCAAAGGAGGGATCTGTAGGTCCACTACAAAATGCAAGAAAATAAGTCAGTTTTATGCTAGACACTACACTCTTGCAGTATACACGAAAGCCTAACAGTCTGAGCTTTTATGCCAGACTGCAAAAACTAGAGTCTTATGCTGGAATATATTTTTAATTCAGGGCGTAAAACTCAAGGTTGGCAGTATACGCCAAAAATCTAACAATCTGAGTCTTTACGCCAAACTGCAAAATTTGAGTTTTTATGTTGGAATTTACATTCAGCGCGTAAAACTCAAAGTTTATAGTATATGCCAAATTTCTACAGTCTGAGCTTTTACACCAGACTGCAAAAATATGGAGTTTTTACCCTGACCCATTAAGAATGTGGGCGTAATGATAAAATATCTTTGTGCATCATCTTTCTCGAAGAGGCTCTTAGCACAGAAGATGACCTTGCGCGAACACGTACAACATGTGCGAAGGGTTTTATTCCTCTCTAAGTCTTTACCTATGATGCCCGGTGTACAGCTCGACGGTGGAGCACTCCGTTCAGAATGGGGCTCGCTCAGCCTAATGGGGGTTGCTCATGCTTGAGCAGAGGAGAGAGATGAGGAAGTAGCTTTCTTTCCCTTAGCAGTGGAAGCCTGTTTCGGTGCCATGGCAAAACTCAAAGTTCTCAGGGAAGAGACGAAGAAGAAGAGTTCTTGAAGACAAAAGGTTTTTATAGAAACAGGTGAAGGGTTTTTCTCAAGACCTTGGGCTATTTATAGAGTTCGGATAACTCTTCGAATCCCTAACCAAATCCGATTTTTAATATTCGGTTATGATTGGGGACCACGTCAGCCTATCATTTGAAAAAGAAGACAGACAGTCATGATGCGTAGTGGATCCAGGTTTTACGCATAGAGGCTACAGATCTATAATTTTACGCTAAGAAGCTTTTACGCTCAGAGGCTACAAATCTACGGTTTTACGCACAGAGGCTACAGATCTATGATTTTACGCTCAGAAGCTTTTACGCTCAGAGGCTACAAATCTATAGTTTTACGCAAAGAGGCTACAGATCTATGATTTTATGCTCAGAAGCTTTTACGCTCAGAAGCTTAACAGATGCTACGGATCCATGACTTTTTGAGAAGGCCAATTACAAGGGTTTACGCAGAAAATGCTCCTTTTTTGCTACAAAATATTCCAAGTGCCTGAAACACACAGATGTCAGCATTGAAGATGACTCTTCTTCCTGGGCTATTGGAAGTTCATTTGAAGCTTAGCCAGAATCCTTTGCATCTAAGCTCAAGTATGGCCTATTCGGCGAACATTTCTGGCCCTGTTTTCGAGGAATTTTTGGAAGCCATTCTTGATGAAGTTCTGAACAGAAATTCTTCGTATTAGAGAAGTGACAGTTCAAAATTCTATGCGACTCCTCGTCCAAAAACAGCATGACAGTTGGATCATCAAGACAACTTAATGCTTGAGAGATTTTTATGCATATTCCGTTACGCGTAAAAGTCGGGACGTGACCAGATAATTGTTTATCAGAGTCAGCGTAAAAAATTACTCAGACGTGTCGAAGCTGCACCTTATCAGACTTCCTCACAGCAAATATGGCAAATCAGCAATGCGTAGAAGAAGACAAGTTTATTAATCATGATTACATATGATGGAAATCCAGTTTACAAAGGATTTTTCATTTTTCATGATTACATATGATGGAAATCCTTTTTTTTACAAAGGATTTCTCATTAAAGATCACACTGGGAATATGTTGTGCCAGGTTCTCATATTGGTGGAGATCTTTTTCTTCTACGGCACTTCATTGGCTTCTGCGGCCGATGAACAAGAAAATGATTAATGGCGGAAGGATACAAAACTGGGCCTATTTTATTCAAGCCCAGCCTCCAAACGCCATGGCATATACGCCCTAGAATTGTGTTAGGGATTCAGACCCAACACAATACTAGAAGACAGGGCCAAACTGCCTACCTACGTCCAGCTTCATAATAGAAAAAATACAACTAGCAAGCTGTATGGTCCGATGAGACCCTTCCTCCATCCTGGACGAATTGCCATTTAAAATTGTTGATTATCCCGAGTAAAGGAAGCTATGATATTCTTCCACGATTGTCACGCCCCAGTCCCAAAAATACGTAGGACTAGGACACGTAAGCATGCCAGCCGTATGGATATGGCAACTCCAATATATGGAAACCAAAATCCGCACGTACGCTGTAATATGAATATCAATCCATAAGTGGTATAAACATATGTCACAAGTCACAGGGTATAATCTAAATCTCATCCACGAAAATCAAATATAATTAAATAACCAGCATCTATGTAACTAGATCTCTATAAGAAGTATCTAAAGATGATAGTTGGATGGAAATAAATCCACTACCAACTCGAATGGAAAAGTATAACACAACAATCATAATATATGAGTACCAGCTAACGACCACGGCTCGAAGAGAAGACATCCTCGAAACATATGTAACCATCCAAATTTGCGCTCCTGTAAATACTCAAGAACAGATACACCTGGAAAGGGACCAGGTCCTCAGAGGGACGTAACAAGATACATAGAAGCATACCAATTTGAATACAGTAAAACATGCATAATGTTTGAAAATATATCAGTACGCTGTACAAGACAATCTATATGAATGCAAATGAGGACAACTTTTTGACATATTGGCAAGGGTAGGCTACTCGATCTAAGCCTCACAGCTCACACACCCGTCAGGGGACATCATCAGCCGACATACCTCGGGGGTAGCAACCCTCGGATTCCATCAATCGACATACCTCAAGGGTAGCGACCATCGAACACGACCACCATAGTGCGTGCTAGTTACTACGGTTTACCAGAGTGATTAAAAGCCCATACGCCTAATGATTGTCCTCGATGATACTAAGTGCCATGTGTGTGTCAATATATCTAATACATAGTAATGACTGAAAGAAAACTACACATATAAGAAATATACAGAAATGCAATAAATATACAGAAATATACTAAGCATGCAAAATACTGTAAACAATTTGGCAAGGTATCTTGCCTGGAAAGAAAGCTGGAAAAAAATATAATGTCCCGATGTCCACACCAAGAGTCAAAAGCTACGGCCTCAGAATAAACGTCTCCGAATGCTGAAATAAACATCACCAACGTTCCCAGAATAAGCAAAATAGCTAAAAAAATACTTCCCTTTCGTCCAATTTGGACACAGGGGCAAAACGATAATTTCGGGTAAAAGTGGGGTCCACGTGTGGCCTACTTTGCACCGAAAAATATGCCAAGGATAACAGTCTCTAAATGGGACAAATTATATGTTAAACAACTCTAGATGTCAATACGAACCCAACAGTATGTCCAAATGTGGATTCCGATGGGCCGAACACAATTTTGCCCAAAAAGTCAACCGTAGGGCCCGCCAATTGGTGACTTGGTCAACAGTCTCAGAATTGCGTAAAAATTGGGTCGCAGGACAAGCGCGTTACCACGAGTCCAGTGGCGCAAGTTTCTTCATAATCTCACGAGCGTGCACAAAATGCACATGACTTTCACAAAAGTTGTGACATAGGGTTTGTCCGCGGATAAGGGCTGATTCCGGCGCGCACACGCGTCCGAATCAGTTTTTGCGAACTCTCACATGTCTGGTTATGATGTGCACACCGTTTGGTACACTTGATACACAGTGGGGCGGTCCCGTTTGGCGGGGCGCGCTCTTTTTCACAACTTTTGGAAATCTGGAAAAGTATGTTCGCGAGATTTTCCAATAAATTTAATTCTACCTATAGCAATTAATAATCTATGGTTATTTAACAGAAATTAAACTAGGTCAAGTGGTCTAAGTATACCAAAAAGAATCATCGAATTCGGATCTCTGTGGTAGGAGATACGAACTCGGAAACATGGGTGGTCACCGTAGTGTTCTGCGATCCTAGAATTCGGTCTATTTCCGCCAACTTTGGTGCTATTTTCGCCTATGGTTATGCGTTGTTCGAGGTCTACTATCACACATGTATGGAAGAGGGTTAAGGGGTGAGCATACCGGTGAAGACAAGGTCGCGTTTGGTTGAGCGAGGCGACAAAAAATAACTCCGGAACACAGGTACCTCGCTGCAAAAATCTGCAGTGCGCGGGGTCGCGGTCGTCTGGATTGGTTTGGATGGCCTGGCGTGGTTCTCCGGCTGCGGTGACGACGCTCTCTAAGTCTAGATGGGAAAATGAAGGGTTTGGATGATTATAGGGTTAGGGTTTAATATATATATATATATATATATATATATATATATATATGAAAGAGAGAAAAGGGGGGGGGGGGGTCGGCTAACGTGGGGTCTGGGTTTGCTTATCAGTGGGTTGGCTCATAAAGGGGTTTACAATTTGCTAGGGGGCGGCTGTGAGCAGACTACTAGCGGGTGGAGTTTAGTTTGTTGGAATGGTGTTGGTAGTAGTAAAGTAGTAATGGTTTTAGTAGTTATTAATAATGGATAGGTATTTAATAGTTTTCTTTTCTTTTCCTTTTTAAATTCCTTTAAAATATATATATGTATATATATATTTATATATATACGTATATACTCATAGGAAAAATCTAGAATTATATTAATACACACCATTAAGCTAGCAACTGCTCAAGGAGTCTCCTACATGAAATAAATTTCGAAAAATTCTTAATGGTCTTATAAATCCTCTAAGTGCACCAACACCTAAAATAAAAATTACTAAAAATCTATTTCTTCTAATTAGTCACTAATTACTATAATTAAATTATTAATTAATAATTAAAAGGGTATATACGATTTCTAGGAATAGGGATTTTACAATGATCCATCGTTGTAGAGGATATTTGCTCGAAGACGCCTCTTTTAATAGCCCCTTACATGTTGGAAGAGCACGATCTTCTTCTTCCTCAGGTCAGCTCAATGGATCTCGGCAACCATCTCTTTTGGTGAAAGAAGTATGGAAAGATAGGTTCACTCTCTTGCCTTTATATAGGCAGAAGAGAACATACCAAATTCCAACAAATTCCTAAAATTTGTCGAGAAATCAACCTCGCAGAATGAGTCAAATTTGACCGTTTCATGCTTCATTCAAAGTATGTCAAATTATAAGAAATTTAAAAACTTTGAAGGGGGTCTTGTAGAAGCATGAAAAGTACGCTGGGGAATTATACGTATAAAATCCACAACATGCATGAAGTCCGCGTAAAACAGAGCTCCAAGTGGTGTTTGGCGTAAAATATGACTTCAGAGATATTGGCGTACAATAGAGCTTCAACGCTATCCATCGTAGAACAGAGCTCCAAAACAACCCGCGTAAGGCAGCACTTCCAGGCTGTTTTGGCATAAAAAGGTTGCTACACTCTGGCGTAAACTATATCTACTTTTAATGCAGCATGAAGTTGTACGAGAAACTCTTCGTATTTATCGAATGAACCTGTCAGACAAAACAGTGAACCTGACTCCTGACAAAGAGTACTACACGACGATCGAGAGGACGGCTATAATGATGATTCTGCATAGAGGCCCAGGTTATCGTTTAGTGACATATCCTTGATACAAGTCATTTTTACGCACTCAAGGAATACGCTGCCTATTTTACACAGGCAGAAATGAACCTTTATGCTCAAGATGAGACGAAATCAGACGCCACGTCAAAAGCTGTTCTTCATACAGAACTCGAGGCATATCTCTGCAGTTAATGCACGAGATGGGGGCAGATCTCTGCATTTAATGCACGAGATTTTGTTCTATTTTCAATGACTAGGAGAGCTAAAATTAGGGCTAATACGCTCACATCACCATCCTTGCATGTTACGCCAACCAGGCTATTTTCAACTATAGGAGTACATCGTATGCTATCTCCTCGAAATATGCCAACTCAGGTTATATTCGCAAAGGTACGGGATAAGGCTATTTAGCCCAGAACACGCTCAAGACCTCAGTCAGGAAGGATAACTGGTTAGTTTTACGCTGGTTATCTATTATTCATGCAATATCAAGCTTTACGCAGAAGTTAGCTTTTTCGCCAACAAGACAGGTATTTGGCTTTTATGCCAACAAGACAGCTATTTGGCTTTTACTCCAATAAGACAGCTATTTGGCTTTTATGCCAACAATACAGCTATTTGGCTTTTATGCCAACAAGACAGCTATTTGGCTTTTACGCCAACAAGACAACTATTTGGCTTTTACGCCAATAAGACAGTTATTTGGCTTTTATGCCAACCATCTTTACGCGAGGAGCAGTTATCTACGTGGCTTGCATGCCGTGATCTTCGATGAGCGATTACACGCATTACCACATAATAGGACACGCGTCATACGCGGATTAAGGATATCATTCAGACGTGGATAGCAGTTATTATAACCGTCGCGTAAAGAGTGCTACTCTCTTCACAAAGTTTGGCTTCTACGCCTACTGGACGGTTACTGTGACTGAGCTCTATAAATAGAGACCTTCGGTCACAGGGGAAGAGAGGAGAAAGGCGGAAGAAATTCAGAGAGAGAGAGAGTACATACAGAGAGTATTGATTGACAACTTTGGCAACGAGAGTTCAATCTCTTCTGCATTCTTTGAAGCTTCTTCTTCTTCTACAGCACTTCTTCGACATCGTGTGGTCCAAGGGACAAATTGATCGACCGCAGATCAGACTCCTATAGCAATTTTTCCCCAGAATTATTTTTATTATACTTAACATCCTCTTATAGGATTAATTATACTTTTTTTTCTTGTTTGTAAACAAAGAAATGGTTTCATATAAACCTAGTTTCATTTCTTTCGTTTATCATCAAACAGTGGGCCGAATACAATTTTGTCCAAAAAGTCAACCGTGGGGTCCGTCAATTGGTGACTTGGTCAACTGTCTCAGAATTGCATAAAAATTGGGTCACAGGACCAGCGCGATACCCCGAGTCCAGTGGCGCAAGTTTCGTCGCATTCTGGCAAGCGTGCACAAAATGCACAGGGCTTTTGCAAAAGTTGTGACATGGAAGATTTGCAACGGATACAGGCTAATTCCGACGCGCACACGCGTCCAAATCAGTTTCTGGAAAATCTCACACATCCGGGTATGCTGCGTGCATCTTTTGGTATACTTGGTACATGACGGGGCGGTCCCGTTTGGTGGGACGTGCTCCGTATCGCAATTTTTGAAAATCTAGAAAAGTATATTTTTGGGGTTTTCTAACTGGTTTAATTCTACATACAACAGTTAATAAATTAATATAAATAACAGAAATTAAACTAGGTCAAGTGGTCTCCGCATACCAAAAAAAAAATCGAATTCGGATCTCTGTGGTGGGAGATACAAATCCGGGAACATAGGTAGTTATCGTAGTTTTCTCCGATACCCAAAGTTGTCATTTTTGGCAACTTGGTGCTATTTTTGCCTAGGGTTACGCGCTGTTCGAGGTCAACTAACATACAGATATTGAAGGGGGTTAAGTGGTGAACATACCGGTGAAGACGGGGTCGAGTTTGGTTCAGCGAGGTGATTGAAAACAGCACGTGAACACAGGTACTTTGTTGTCCAAACTGTCACGCGCGGGGTTGTGCGCGTCACGCGGTCGTCGTGCGGGCGGTTCTGGACGGCCTAGACGGCTCTGGTGGAGGCGCTCTGGTCGCTAGAGTTTAGATGGGAAGGATAAATGATCTAGGGTTAGGTTTTTGGCTTTGAAAAGATGTATATATAAGGGAGAAAGAGGTCAGGTCTAGCTACAACGCTGCGCGGGTGTGTGATTGCAGCTGCTGCGGGTTGCTTTGAAGGGGGCCGGGTAGATTAGGAATTGGGGTTGCGGGTTAGGATAGGTGTTAACGGGTAGGAATCCATTAAGGGAAATCTATTTTTCTTTTCTTTTCTTTCTTTTTCTTTTTCTTTTTCTTTTCCTTTTCCTTTTCCTTTTTCATTTCTTTCTCTTTCTATTTAATATATATATATATATATATATATATATATTATACATAGAAAATTTTTAGAATTTATATTATTGCATACCATTAAGCTAGCAACTGTCCAAATGGTCTCTTACATAAAATAAATTATAAAAAATTTATAATGGCTCCATAAATCCCCTAAATGCACAAACACCTAAAATAAAAATTAAATAAATTCTATTCCTCCTAATTAGCTCATAATTACTACAATTCAATTATTAATTAATTAAAAAGGTAAATACGATTTTTAGGATTAGGGGTTTTACATTCTACCCAACTTATAAAAATTTTGTCCTCGAAATTAAAATTAAGCCATGGTAGAAATTCAAGGATGGTATAAGATATAAATCAACAAAGTAAATTCATACATTGGTCTGCGAATAGGTTCAAAAAATGCTTGTGCATGTCATCCTCGCGCTCCCAAGTTGATTCTCCTTGTGCGCCATGCTTCCATGCCACGCGAACCAAGGGAATAGACTGGTTCCTCAACACTTTCTCTCGACGATCAAGGATTCCCATAGGTTGCACTTGGTATGACAAGCTCGGCTTAATGGTGATCTCCGAATGGTCAAGAACATGACTGATGTCTGCCATATATCGCCCGAGCTGCGACACATGGAATACGTCATGTACTCCCTCAAGTGAAGGTGGTAGCGCAAGTCGATATGCCATTTATCCCACTCTCTCTAGTACGTCAAATAGTCCAATATACCTTGGACTCAACTTGCCGCGCCCTCCGAATTGAATGGTGCCTCTGGTAGGTGATATCTTCAAGAAGACATGATCGCCCTCTTTGAACTCCAAGGGACGACGATGAAGGTCTGTCCACTGCTTCTGCCTGTCTTGCGCTGCTCGCAAGTGTCCTTGTATCTTCTTAACTGTCTCAACGGTGTTGACCACCAACTCTGGTCCCAGAATTTGACGTTCTCCCACGTCACTCCAACACACAAAAGACCTACATTTTCTTCCATACAATACTTCAAATGGAGCCATCTGGATACTCGCTTGATAGCTATTGTTGTAAGAAAACTCCATAAGATGTAGGTTGTTCTCCCATGATCCTCCAAAGTCTAACATACAAGTCGTCAACATATCCTCCAATGTCTGAATAGTATGCTCCGACTGCCCATCTATCTGCGGGTGATAAGATGTACTGAACTTAGACGAGTTCCAAGACTCTCTTGCATGCTCCTCCAAAAGTGCGATATAAAATATGAATCCCTGTCTGATACAATGCTGACTGGTATATCGTACAATCTCATGATCTGCCTCATATATAAGTGAGCTAAAGCTTTTATAGACTGGCCAACTCTAAAAGGTAAGAAATATGCTGATTTGGTGAGTCGGTCCACTATTACCCATACTGCATCTCTTCCACTTGGACTGTTGGAAAAACCCATGACGAAGTCCATAGTGATGTGCTCCCACTTTTACTCTGAAATCGGAAGTGGTTGCAATAATCCTGTTGTTCTCTGGTGCTCCGCCTTTACTTGTTGACACACCAGACATTTAGCTACAAAGCGAGCTATCTCTCTCTTTATTCTATGCCACCAAAAGTGCTGGCGTAAGTCACGATATATCTTGGTACCTCCAGGATGAATAGAATATATCGAACTATGAGCCTCTGTCATCAGCTCATATCGAATCTCTCCATTTGGCACATAAAGACGATCACCATATCGTAATGTCCCATCCTCATGAATGCGCAATCCTGTCTGCTCTCCGGCCTCTGTCCTTTCCTTCAGTCTCCTGAATCTGGCGTCTGTAGGCAATGCTGCCTTGATCCTCTCTACTAATAATTATTGTACTTACAAGTTGGCTAGTATCCCATATGCTCCGGGTAATATCACTTTAATGCCAAGCTCTTGCAAGTCCTCTAATAATTCCCTCTGTGTTGTCAAGAAGTAAGCTGCTGGTTTCCGGCTTAACGTGTCTGCTACAATATTAGCCTTGCCTGGGTGATAATGTAGCTCTATCTCGAAATCTTTCATCAACTCGAGCCATCGACGTTGCCTCATATTTAACTCATTTTGCATAAAAACCTACTCGAGGCTTTTGTGGTCTGTATAGATCTCCACTCGTTCCCCATATAAGTAATGTATCTATAGCTTCAGAGCAAATACAACGGCTGCAAGTTCCAAGTCATTAGTTGGATAATTCTTCTCATGTACTCGTAACTGCCTAGATGCATATGCAATCACTTTGCCATGTTGTATCAATATGCATTCCAAGCCTTTCCCTGATGCGTCATTGTAGATCACATAACCTCCTGATCCTGACGGAATAGTCAATACTGGTGTTGTAGTCAGTCGCTTCTTCAACTCTTCAAAAGTGGCTTGACACTCGTCGGTCGATATGAATTCTTGGTCCGTGCAAGTCAAACGAGTCATAGGTGCTGCTATCCTTGAGAAGTTCTTCATGAACCGTCGGTAATATCTCGCAAGTCCAAGGAAACTTCTCACCTCTGATGCTGATTTAGGAACGGGGCATGTCTCAACTGCCGAAATCTTTTCTGGATCAACAGAAATACCATCTCCCGTAACAACATACCCAAGAAATGAAACTCCGTCCAAGAAGAACTCATATTTTGTAACCTCCGTATCCTGAAATTCTAGCTTAAATGTTATTTTTATGTTAATTTGGGGCTAGTGAAAATTTTTCATAATTTTTAGTTAATTAAAAACTAGTAACACTAATATTCTAGGACTTTCAAGAATTTATTTTAGGTTCAAACTTAATTAAAAATATCCCAAACTTTTATTTTAGGTTCTAAATAATCAAATATATTTTCTAGAATTTTTTGGAAATTTTTTGATTATTTTTAGCATTTATTTTTAGTTAATTAGGGAAAACTGAATAAAAAACTAATTTCTGAAAAAGAAAACCAATAATAATTAATATTCTGCCCATTCAACCAACAGGGGGCCCACCCGTCATCCTCCCGCAGTGAACTGGTCGGGGCCCGCCTGTCAGCGACCGCGGGGTGGGTGCCGGTGCAGCCGAGCCGCCGAGCTAAGCCGAGTCCGAGTTCGACTCGGACTCAGCTGAGCCAAGCCGGGTCAAACCCGGACCATCCGATTTGGGTGGGGCTACATGGATGCATTCCATGTGGCAGATTCCCGAGTCGCGGATGCCCTCTCTCCTCTATATATATGAGTTATTTAGGAATTCTAGAGTTTTTTCTTTGAGCAAAATTTTGAAGAATTGTCAACTAGGGTTCCTTCATCTTCCAGATGCCATTGCGTATAGCTTTGGACTCCAAACAAGGCCCAGTTTCTTGTATTAGAACTGTATTGAGGTTATATTTCTGAATATATAATTTTTTTTACGAAATTATGAGTATTAAATTCTGGGAAATTCGTAGAGCACACTATGTCCAAAAATAGATGTGTCTCGGTATTTTCGCAATACCGGGAGAAACAGGAATCAGAATCATGAATCGTTCAAAATTTTGAAAATCTAATGATGAGATCATTGACATATGTTTTTCCCAGAATTTATTTCAAAGTATTTCTACACTGTTAATTCTGTAGAACTTCTAGGTTAGAAAAAAACCACCGTTGCAGAATACAAAATTTGTATATGCAATAATTTCCAAACGAATTTGAATTCGGACGAGCCATAAATTCTAGAATATTTTTGACGCTGAAATCTACAGAAAATCATGCATAAAAGTTGAGTTTGTGTCCGTTGATTTTTTGGTCAACAGATCGCCTCGATTTGCGTGTCATGAGTCTCGATTTGATAAAATTTAGTTCCTTTAGACAAAATTTAGGAATTAACCTAAAAATTAAAATAATAAGATTAAAATAAGATTTTAGAGTAATTATTATAGAATTAAATAAATTAAAATAAATTATCTTTTGACATGGTAAAATTGTAATACATAGGCTATTTGGATTGTGACTTGGATTCTGTTTTATACCAGCAAAGGACCACAGGCGAGCACAATCTCTGATAGTTTCTTATCTATGATATCCTCTATGTTCATTGTATTTAGTGTAAATATCCATATTTCTTGACACGATGGTTACACGGATTGGTATATCCGGATCTCGTCATGAAATATTATTCCTTGTATATGGTGTATCGTGTACAAGTCTTGTTTAATTGATATCTTGTGCATGTACAGACACTGATTCTCGAGGAGACTTGCTACCTTCTTAGAGAATGCTATGTCATAACGTACCATGGTTGGATCTACTATACTAGTCGGGGTGGAGAGTATTTTAGTGTAGATATGTGATCATACCCTTCATGTACAAGTCTTGTTCTCATGTTAGTGTTGGTCATACACCGTACGTATGACTAGCCAGGCCCGTACTCGTGTACAAGTTCCCAAGCCGGTCACATGTTAAAGCTAATACTCACACACTTAGTCATAGTATTCTTGTTCATTAACATATTGTTCCTTCCCGCATTTATTTACAGTATTTCTAGTATTTCTTTCATTGTGTATCTCTTGTACATATATATGCATCTTGTATATTTCCATCTATTTACTGCTACATAGTTTATATCATTGATGTAAAACTGCTATTAGAGATGTACTTTGCTCCATCCTGACTGAAAATATTTTTCCAGACTACGCCTTAGAGGACGGGTGTCCTACATTTTATAGACCACAGGGAGAGTAGCTGCTGACTTGGACCTTGTAGCCAGGTATAATTCCGGGAGGTCTAGCCGGGATCAATAGTTATTTAGTTAGTTTCTATTAGCAGTTTATGGTACCGGATTTATCTCCGGCATACTTTGTTGAGACTTGGATATTATTGTTGAGTTAGATTATTCTATTTTGACTTGTGTTACAAATTTTATTTATTTATTTTTTCGATATCTTATCGTGCTTTAGCTATGTGATTGAGTATTATTCATATTATATTGTACTATGATGCTCGTGTGAGAATGATTAGATAGCATTGTGACCTAGACAGTATTCTACCGCCGATGTTGTGGCATAGGCTGGACGTACCTACGCACTCGTGCCCCTATACCGGGTGCGGATAGTGACACGTTTTTAGTGGTGGCCCATGCAGGTCAGACTTCACAAGTTGTGCGATGTCGTGGTAGTGCGACAACTTAGTTGTACTACTGCGTTCCTGCGATAGAATCTAGGATATAGTATACTAGGATGAGAGTGGATACTCAATCACAACTAGAAATATTTTCAATCTATCTGTCTTGTTATCCCTTCCTTCTGTTCCTTTTCTCGTCTTTTGATTGATTGATTTCTTAGTATAGTAGCTTATATCAGTGATTTTTGCTAGAATATAGTTAGTAATACACCCTGACAGAGACTATAATACCATGACAAAATAGACCACAAACCATATATATATATTTTCTAGATTGCATGTTGTATGACTGTAGGTAGGATTTTTCCTAAGACTCTTATTGTTAGGGTTTGACCGTAGTGAAGAGTAGTGAAGAGGTTAGGACTTGACAAAGAGAGACAAGGTGCCTTAAATTTTAAGGATAAACATTAATGAAGAGTTGAGAACTTAATATGGCAGAATTGACGATTTATAAAAATCATAGATTTTATGAAGATTAGGATATGATTAAAAATGTCATTAAAATATAAGGAATTTAAGAAGATTATCATTATATTTATTTGACTGCAAGATATAAATTTAAGATGTAAATTGAATGCAGTATTTGAAGATTTTATAAGTATTACATTGATGAGTGCTGTGCGGAAAAAGAATAGAGGAGTAAATCATTAATAGATTAGTGTTCGAATTCAAATTTTGGGATGAGACTTTAGATTTTATAAATATACACAGATTGGATTTAAATTAGAGGATTGGATATTAATTTTTTTGAGTATTTCGTTATTAACTTAAAATTTTGAAGGAGATTGTAATAAGAATGGAATTTGATTTTTATTTCAAGGATTTTCAGGAATATGATATTTTAAAATTTTGTAAAATAACAATGTGGATTTACTTCATGATTATTTGGTTTGATGAATTTAATTTTGATGGTAAAAAATAAATAAATAAAATAATTAAGGATTTTAAATTTCGAGGACAATTTTTTTTTAAGGTGGGTAGACTTGTAACCTCCGTATCCAGAAATTCTAGCTTAAATGTTATTTTTAGGTTAATTTGGGGCTAGTGGAATTTTTCCATAATTTTTAGTTAATTAAAAACTAGTAACACTAATTTTCAAGAACTTTCAAGAATTTAATTTAGGTTCAAACTTAATTAAAAATATCCCAAAATTTTATTTTAGGTTCTAAATAATCAAATATATTTTCTAGAATTTTTGGAAATTTTCTGATTATTTTTAGCATTTACTTTTAGTTAATTAGGGAAAACTGAATTAAAAACTAACTTCTGAAAAAGAAAACCAATAATAATTAATATTCTGCCCAGTCAGCCAATAGGGGGCCCACCGGTCGGCCTCCCACAGCGAACTGGGTGGGGCCCGCCTGTCAGCGACCGCGGGGTGGGTGCGGGTGCAGCTGAGCCGAGGCGAGTCCGAGTTCGACTCGGACTCAGCTGAACCAAGCCGGGTCAAACCCAGACCGTCTGATTTGGGCGGGGCTACATGGATGCACGCCACATAGCAGATTCCCAAGCCGCTGCTGCCCTCTCTCCTCTATATATATGAGTTATTTAGGAATTCTAGGGTTTTTTCTTTGAGCCAAATTTTGGAGAATTGTCATCTAGGGTTCCTTCATCTTCCAGAAGCAATTGCGTATAGCTCCGGACTCCAAATGAGACCCAGTTTCTTGCATTAGAACCATATTTTGGTTAGCTTTCTGAATATGTAAATTTTTTTACGAAATTATGAGTATTAAATTCTGAAAAATTCGTAGAGCATAATATGTCCAAAAATAGATGTATCTCGGTGTTTTTGCGATTCCGGGAGAACCAGGAATCAGAATCATGAAACGTTTAAAGTTTCAAAAAGCTAATGATGAGATCATTGACATATGTTTTTAACATAATTTAATTCGAAGTAATTCTATACTTTTAATTCTATAGAACTTCTAGGTTAGAAATTAATCACCGTTGCACAATACAAAATTTGTGTGTGCAATAATTTCCAAACGAACTTGATTTCGGACGAGCCATAAATTTCAGCATATTTTTGACGCTGAAATCTACAGGAAATCATGCATGCAAGTTGAGTTTATGTCGGTTGACTTTTTGGTCAACAGATTGCCTCGATTTGAGTGCCATGAGTCTCGAGTTGATAAAATTTAGTTCCTTTGGACAAAATTTAGGAATTAACCTAAAAATCAAAATAATAAGATTAAAATAAGATTTTAGAGTAATTATTCCAGAATTAAATAAATTAAAATAAATTATCTTTTGACATGGTAAAATTGTAATACATTGGCTATTTGGACTGTGACTTGGATTTTGTTTCATACCAGCCAAGGACCATAGGCGAGTACATTCTCTGATAGTTTCTTATCTATGATATCCTCTATGTTCATTTTATTTAGTATAAATATCCATATTACTTGACACGATGGTTACACGGATTGGTATATCCGGATCTCGTCATGAGATATTATTTCTTGTATATGGTGTATCGTGTACAAGTCTTATTTAATTAATATCTTGTGCATGTACAAACACTGATTCTCGAGGAGACTTTCTACCTTCTTAGAGAATCCCGTACTATAGCGTACCATGGTTGGATCTAATATACCAGTCGGGGGTGGAGAGTATTTTAGTGTAAATATTTGATCATACCCTTCATGTACAAGTCTTGTTCTCATGTTAGTATTGGTCATACACCGCACGTATGACTAGCCAGGCCCATACTCGTGTACAAGTTCCCAAGCCGGTCACATGTTAAAGCTAGTACTCACACACTTAGTCATAATATTCTTGTTCATTGACATATTGTTCCTTCTTGCATTTATTTACAGTATTTCTAGTATTTGCTTCTTTGTGTATCTCTTGTACATATATATGCATCTTGTATATTTCCATCTATTTACTGTTATATAGTTTATATCATTGATGTAGAACTGCTGTTAGAGATGTACTTTGCTCCATCCTGACTGGAAATATTTTTCCAGACTACGCCTTAGAGGATGGGTGTCCGATATTTTATGGACCACAGGGAGAGTAGCTGCTGACTTGGACCTTGTAGCCAGGTATGATTCCGGGAGGTCTAGCCGGGATCAATAGTTATTTAGTTTGTTTCTATTAGCAGTTTATGGTACCAGATTTGTCTCCAGCATACTTTGTTGAGACTTCGATATTATTGTTGAGTTAGATTATTCTATTTAGACTTGTGTTGCAAATTTGGTTTATTTATTTCTTCGATATCTTATCGTACTTTAGCTATGTGATTGAGTATTGTTCATATTATATTGTGCTATATGTGACTCCTTATGGAGTTGGATGCTCGTGTGAGAATGATTAGATAGCATTGTGACCTAGACAGATTTCTACCGCCGATGCTGCGGCGTAGGCTGAACGTACCCACGCACTAGTGCCCCTATACCGGGTGCGGGTCATGACATATTTACTGAGCTTCGCATATAACTGCGCTCTCCTTAATGTCTCTAGAATAATCCGCAGGTGCTTCTCGTGCTCCTCGTGGCTCTTCGAATAGACAAGTATATCATCTATGAAGACGACCACGAACTGGTCCAAATACTGGTGGAAGACTCGATTCATTAAGTCCCTGAAGATAGCTGGAACATTGGTCAATCCAAATGGCATAACCAGAAACTCGTAGTGTCCATACCTTGTTATGAATACGGTCTTTGGAATGTCCTGCTTTCGGACCTTCACCTGGTGATATCCCGATCTTAAGTCTATCTTCGAGAATACCTTGGCTCCACTGAGTTGATCAAATAAGTCACCAATGTGTGGCAATGGGTACTTATTCTTCACAGTCACTGCATTCAAGGCTCTGTAGTCAATGCACATATGTACTGACCCATCCTTCTTTGGTACAAACAACACTGGTGCTCCCCAGGGTGATGCACTTGGTTGGATGAAACCTTTCTCCTCTAGTTCTTTCAACTGTGCCTTCAGCTCATCCATCTCCTTCTTCACCAGTCTATAAACATGTGACTCTGTGGATGCTGCTTCCGGTGTTAATTCAATCAAAAACTCTACTTCTCTGTCTGGGGGTAGTCCTGGCAATTCCTTTGGAAAGACGTCTAGAAATTCAAAAATAATGGGATGATAAACAACATCGTCCATTGCAAGCTGAATACCATCCATGGCTTCTGAGGATCCTCTTGCAATCTCAAGTTCAGGCTGGCATGGTACCTTAAAAAGAATGCATCCTCCAAAGCAATCGAAGAAAGCATGGTACTTGCTTAGCCAATCCATTCCGAGCACGATATCAAAAGTTGGCATAGGAAGGACTAAGAGTCGGGTGTTCATCTCTCTGCCATGAATTACTATAGGACACGATCTACAAATTCTACTAACAGGTACAACTCCTCATCCGGTAAGAATTCTAATACAACTAGGTAAAGGTGTAGAGGCAATGTTGTGTTTGGCAATAAAACTAGATGATATGAATGAGTGAGGGCTCCCGTATCAAACAATGTCACAGCAGGAAAAGTAAAATCAAGAGTAATACCTGCTATGACATCCACCTCATGATCTAAGTCATCCATTTCCAATGCAAAAGCTTGTCCGTTCCTCTACGGCTGTCCATGTCTGGCCCTCATAAACTAATCCTCCTAAGTAGGTAACGGTTATCCTTGATGAAATCCTCCAGCTGCTGGGGGTCGAGGTGCTCCTGGTCTCATCATCTGCTGGGATGGCCTCGGTGCTGGAAGTGCTAGTCTCTGTACTGGCGGTGAAAGTGTCTGCTGCATTGGGCAGTCTCTCTCCAAGTGCTGTCCGGATCCATATCTCATATACTGACCCAAGCGGGTCCGACAATCTCTCGGAATATGTCCGTATCTCCCACAATAACTGCAGTGGGGCTTTGCCGTATTCTGGTACGGTCCTGCTCTGTGTTGGTACTGTTGTTGTTGAGCAAAAGGACGTCTGATAGGTCATCCTTGTTGTGTTCTTGCCGGTCCCTGCTGTGCCCTTGTTGTTCCTTGTTGTGTCCTCAGCTGACCTCCTTTTCCTCTGCTGATGGTTTCTTATAATCTGGCTTCTGTTAGCAACTCGGCATAAGAGATCCGAGACTGTGAGCTAGTGTAATATTGGAGCTCCTGAGTCAGTCCGTGATGAAACTTCTTAGCCTTAGCCAAGTCATCTGGTATTAGGGCAGCACCATATTTACTGAGATGACTAAACTCGGCATCATATTCGTCAACTGTTCTGTTCCCCTGCTCCAAGTGAAGAAACTGGTTGTACAATGCATCTTTGACGGTGTCCGGGAAGTACTTCCTCTCAAAGCACTCCAAGAACTGCTCCCAAGTCTGGTATGTACCCAACTAGCGCTCCATGGATTCCCACCAGTGATGAGTATTACCATCTAGAAACGTCCTTATACATGTCATCCATAGGTCTTCAGGTAGCTGCGATGCCTCTAATAGCTTCTGAGTGTGCGTGATCCAGTTGATAGCCTCCTCTGGGCTCTCAATGCCTTTGTACGGCCTCGGACCCATCTGTATGAAGTCCTTTACTGAACCAACTCTAGCTCGAGGTACTGGAACTAGTGCTTGAGCTGGTACAGTAGCCTGTGCAGCCATCCTCTCAAGTGCTGCCAGGAATTTTTGCCTCTGTTCTGCTGCTTGCTGCCTCTGCTCTACAGCTAGTGTGGTGGCCTGTTGTCGCTGTTCCTGCATTATCATCTGGAAGAATTAGAACAGCTGTGTCTGGCCATCCTACGGTATCGACGAAGCTGGAAGGTTCCCATTAGGTGAAGCGGGAAGATCAGATAGAATTGGATTGTGAGTCTGTCCATCTAGTCCCGGAAGTCCAGGAATCGTTGACGTCCCTCCTTGAGTCTGACCATTGACTCCTGAAGTTGTGTCGCCATCGACGGCAGTACATCCATTTTTATATCCATCTCTCTGCCGGTGATGTACGAAATGATTAGAAAAAATACGGGAATCAAACAGGATGCAAGCATTTAAAAAGGAAGGATGAGTTTCAGTCAAGCATGGATGAGATCCTTATACTCTATTCCTATACACAGGCTTTTTCGGTACAGTTACGTACCCGAGAAAACATACTCTCGACCTGCATAGGCCACCACAAAAATATGTCACGCCCCAGTCCCAAAATACGTAGGACTAGGAATATGTAACACGCCAGTCGTATGTATACGAACTCCAATATATGGAAACCATATACACACGTACGCTGTACATGAATATTCAATCCACCAGTGGTAATATACTATCTCAACAAGTCACACGCAATCTATATCTCATCCACAGCATAATAAATAAATAAATGGGAATGAATAACTGATTATCAAAGATGAGAATCAAATAAGAAATCTCAAAGTATGATAGTCGGATGGAAATAAATCCACTGCAAATCGACTATACTAAAACTACTAAAGAGAGAAGAGAATCAACTCCAATATAAGAATAAATGTCTCTAAAAGAATAGGAACTAAAATCTCTAATAGCTGTAACGTATCACAGATACTCCGAAGGTAAGACCTCCTCAGTCTGATAAGTAGCGTCAGGTCCAGGTCCATACTCCTGCGGATACTCCTGCTCATCTATATCTGGAAAGGGACTAGGACCTCAGAGAGACGTAACAAGATACATAATAATATGCCAATAAAGTAATGAAAGTAAACATCCAATAGGGTCGCCTAACCGTCTAAGTGAATGCAGTTTAAGAACAACTTTTACCACAAGTGGGCTATCTGGCTAAAAACTGGGATTGGCATGGTTCTCTTGGAGATCCAGGGGCCTAAAAAGTATGTCGTCTTTTGAACGCCAGAGGCCGCCTGATAATATATAATATATAGTGGTCATCACGACCCATATCTCCGATGGAGAATCCGGGAGCACAATAAAAAAAGTGCAAAGAAGACCAAATGTGGTACTTGTTGTTCTTCCCACCCCATGCTCTAAGTATGTCACATCCATAACACAATAATACCTCTAATAACTGCCAGGTCTACTAGCATACAATGTTTCTGTAAAACCCCTAATCCTAAAAACCGTATTAATTTATTTTTAATTAATTATTAATTTAATTATAGTAATTAGTGGCTAATTAGGAGAAATAGATTTTTATTAATTTTTATTTTAGGTGTTTGTGCACTTAGGGGATTTATAGGGCCATTAAGAATTTTCCCGAATTTATTTTATGTAGGAGACCCTTTGAACAAGTTGCTAGCTTAATGGTATGCGCTAATACAACTTCTAGAAATATTGTGTGTATATATGTATATATATATACACACATATATAGTTTAAATTAGAATTAAGAAAAGAAATAGAAAGAGAAAGGAATTAAAAAGGAATTAAAAAAGAAAAGGAAATAAATAAATCACTAATGGACCCTAAGCAAATTCCTACCCAAACCCTTACATCTACCCGAAACCCCAACAAAAAGAGACAACAGCAGTAGCTGCGAACGTGAGCCCCCCCTCCCGCGAGCAATTGATTACTTCACCGCCTCCTTATATATATATATATATATATATATATATATATATATATATATATATATATATATATATATATATATGCTTCTCAATCAACCCTAAATCCTAAACCTAAATTCCTCTCCTTCCCATCTCCTTCCACTCGAAACTGTGCCGCACCTGTCCGAGCCCAGCTTCTAGCCGTCCAGCCGCCCAGCGTCGCCGTCGTCGACCGCGATCAACTCGACCCCACACACTGCAGTTTTAAGCAGCAACTTACCTGTATTTTAGCGTCATTTTCTGTCACCTCGCTGAACCAAACTCAACCCCGTCTTCACCGGTACGTTCACCACTTAACCCTCTCCAATACCTGTATGATAGTTGACCTTGAATAGAGCGTAACCCTAGACATAAACAGCGTCAAAGTTGGCAGAAAAAGACCAATTTCTGGGTGTCGCAGAAAACTGCGGTGATCACCTATGTTCCCGGATTCGTATCTCCCACCACAGAGATCCGAATCTAATTTTTTTTGGGATGCGAAGACTACTTGACCTAGTTTAATTTTTGTTCAATAACATTAGATTATTAACTGCTGTATGTAGAATTAAATTCGTTGGAAAACTCCGAAAACATATTTTTCTAGATTTCTAAAAGTTGTGAGATGGAACGCGTCCCGCCAAACGGAACCGTCCTACCATGTACCAAGTATACCAATCGGTGTGCACAGTATACCCGGACATGTGAGAGTTTACGGAAACTGATTCGGACACGTGTGCGCGTCGAAATCAGCCCGTATCCGCGGACAAACCCCATATCGTAACTTTTGCAAAAGTTCTGCGCATTTAGTGCACGCTCGTCAAATTGCGATAAAACTTGCACCACTGGACTCGTGGTAACGCCTTGGTGATGTGACCCAATTTTCACGTAATTCTGAGACAATTGACCAAGTCGCCAATTGGCGGGCCCTACAGTTGACTTTTTGGCAAAATTATGTTCGTCCCATCGGAAGCCACATTTGGACATACCGTTGGGTTCGTATTGACATTTAGAGTTTGTTTGACCTATAATTTGTCCCATTTAGAGACCTTTATCCTTGGCATATTTTTCGGTACAAAGTGGGCCACACGTGGATCCCATTTTTATCTAAAATTACCGTTTTGCCCCTGTGTCCAAATTGGACGAAAGGGAAGTGGTTTTTAGCTATTTTGCTCATTTCTGAAATGTTGGTGATGTCTAATTTAGCATCCGGAGATGTTTGTTCGGAGACCTTAGTTCCAGATCCTGTGTCCTTGACAATTTGGCGCGTACACTTTACAGATTTCTTGCCAAACAAGTATACCTTGCCACTGTACTATTATTCATATTCCATATATTGCATGCATCTTTATTTTCTGTCTTTAGTTCATATATTTTAAATGTTATATAAAATACGCGCGACGGTGTCATCGCGATATATTTTTATTTATATATTTGCATTGACCTTGTTTATAAGACTACCCCATTACCATGTAGCATCATTAGGTTCATTGGCCGTAACACAGTTATTACACGAGTGTGAGTCTCATATAGAGATCACAGACTGCGTGACAAGTCTGGCCTCCTGTACGTATGGGCCGTGCATTAGGGATAACTGCTAATAGAAACTTTGTATACTAGATGACTTAGCAGTTATTAGTGGTCCATGGACATAGCCTATTATAGTACGGTGGTCCAATCCTTGTCCTTGTTTGGTTGCAAGATTGGGCTAGGGTACTAAAAATAGGCTATGAACCAAATTATTTCATGGATGTGACATGCTTAGAGCATGGGGTAGGGAGAACAACAAGTACCGCATTTGGGCTCCTTTGAATTTTTTCCTTCTGTAACCCGGAAGCTCCGCTGGAGATACGGGCGGTGATGACCCCTATACTACTTGGCGGCCTCTGTCGTTCAAAAGACGATATGCTTTGAGGCCCCTGATTCTCCAAGAGAGTCATGCCAATCCCAGTTTTCAGCCAGATAGCCCACTTGTTAGAAAGTTGTTCTTAAACTGCATTCACATAGAAGGTTAGGCGACTAATTGGATATTTATTTCAGTATTTTGTTGGCATGCTTTTATGTATCTTGTTATGCCCTCTGAGGACCTGGCCCTTCCAGTTGTCGATGTTCTAGAGTATTCACAGGAGCACAAATTTGGATGGTTACATATGTTGCGAGGATATCATCTCTTCGAGCCCCGTGATTGTTCGCTGGTATTCCTATATTGTATTGTACTTATATTGTATTTACTTTTACATTCGAGTTGGTAGTGGATTTATTTCCATCAAACTATCATCTTTAGATCCTTTTTATTGAGATCTAGTTTCATAGATATTGGTTCATTATTTATATTTGATTTTCGTAGATGAGATTTAGATTATACCCTGTAACTTGTGATAGATTTATACCACTTGTGGATTTGATATTCATATTACAGCGTATGTGTGGATTTTGGTTTCCATATATTGGAGTTGCCATATCCATACGGCTGGCATGCTTACATGTCCTAGTCCTACGTATTTTGGGACTGGGGCATAACATGTATTATAGTGGTGGCCCATGCATGTCGAGAGCATATTGTCTTGTTTACGTTACTGTACCGAACAAGCCTGCACCTAGGAATAGAGTATAGGATCTCATCCACTATTGACTATAATTCGCTCTCCTTCTTGTCCATACTATTCGAATAATTGTATCATGCTTGATTCATGTGCTTCCCTGATAATTCCTTGAGTATATCCCCCTCCTAGATTATAGAAGTCCCTGTTGTTAGATAATAAGTAGGGTAACCTTCCTATTAAGAGTACAACTAGAGTGTTGACATACCACTAAGTTTAGAATATCTAGTGAACCCTAGAATTCCTTATCTATAGATTGGTTTACCATTACCCCTTGATGTATTATGGAGACTTGAGAGTAGTATAGACACTACTATAGTAGCTATAAGTTTTACCATAAGGTTTGACCCTAGTATTGAGGAACCAATAGAAAACCAAAAATTGAAAATTAGGACTGAACCTAACCTTCATAGTTAGATAGTATTAGAGAACTATAAACTTAGATCATTGTCTTATTATTAGTTGACAACACCTTAGGAAGCCTAGAGGAATATAATCAACACTTTTTCCTTGATTATACATCGAACATAGCAACTAGCATACCGCTCCCCCTTAGGGAACCATGATGCTATCTAGAGCCCTCTATTTTAATTTCATATATTGTTCCTCTGCGACCTTAACGATCGCTAATTGCGCGACGAATAAATTATCTTCTTATTTTCTTCATCTTTCAACTCGTGCCACTTGACACCTATAATTATAGACTAAGTGATTGTATTCTATGATAGGATATATAGTTTGCTAAAGTTATAGTTGTAATCTTGAATTTTGAATTGTGTGTCTTGTAGTTAGAACCTGATAGTTGAGTTGTTCAATTAGATTGTGATAATTATCCCTAGTTGTAGATCACGTAATTTGTACCCCCACCTCGATACAAGTTAGATCCCTTTCCCCTTGTTCTATAAGCACTATGACTAAGACGTAAGACGACCATGACCTATGTAATATAAGAGGATACCCTAATAAGTACCAAGACCCCTTCTCGTAGACCTTAACAAGAGTTTTTACGGTATCCTTAAGACAATTACAGTATTAATTTATTGTTATAAGTTGGGTAGTATACCCCACAACCTAGTATCACATAGTCTTTTTATTAAAGTGTAACTAAATAACATTAATTGTATGCTAGCATAAGACTACAATGTTTATTCAGACGATAGAATTTAGAGGTCCATGCCCCTATTTGGTCGACTAGCGACTTAGACCAGGAGGTTGTATGATAACTGTAGAGATTGTGGAGTCTTTTATTATTATTGTTTATTTTGTTTTTATTTTTGTGAACTTTAGTTAATTTGTACCTCCTTTCATCATCATCTAGCGTACTTATATTTTATGTACTACTTTGACTTATGCTGCTATTATAGCCTAGTTTTTGCAAGCTTATTCTTTTATCGAGCTTGTTCATGACATATGTGTTATTGGGGCCTGATCAACCACACTAATACATTTCAGAATCAGTGTATTACAGTCTGATCAACCATAGTGCGCTTGATTTGCCCTTCGCAATAATACTTTACGTGGATTAAGATATATAGTCGACTAGTAGACACCTGTACTTGCCCTCTAGATATTACTGAGTGGATCGTATCAGTTACATAACTGTACTGATACGAGCATGTGAATAGGAATTTCCAAACTATGATTTCAATCCACGACTGCCTTGACAATTCCTTTTTGAATTCCATAATCGCCTTGACCTCCATACTTCTATTCTATTACCTTCCTCTTGAACTCTTCATCATTAATTCCTGTCTTCCCTTATTTCGGAAAGACGAAACCTCGTGCTTGGTATAAGTTTGATATACAGATAGTACTTGATATACCCATAGGCCAATCGCATTATTTGGTGGCTATCTTTTATGATGGATTAAGGGCATATCATACATGATATAATTGGTGTTAAGGTTTCGATGACTGAATGACATGAGTAAACAAATTAAGGAATATTCTTCTTAAGTATATAGCCTTATATGATAGATGGGTAAATTCTAAGTTGGGTAGAAGTTACATTGTCAACTTGAGAGAAGTTTTTTTAATTTTATTTTGTGACCAAGTAAGATTCGACTATGAGATCAAGTCATTTTATATGAGAAGAATTTTTTTAAGAATGACTAAGATGACGAGGATTTAATGAATTTTGAAATCTTGATAGTGAGGACCAAATATTTATACTTTGAGCACGTGATGTGAAGTTGAATATTGAAGGTTGAATCATCAATTTAAATTTTGAGAAAAATAAATGAAACTCTTAAACATGAACATTGGTGGATGGAATTTAATTTAATTTTATTTATTTGATGATTGAATTAAGAGTTAAAATTTTTATTGTTGGATTACCAATTTAAAATATAGAGGAAGGAATTGAATTAAAAAATTTGAAGAATACCAAAATTTATAAGTAAAAATAGGAATAATATTAGACTAGAATTATTTTCTAGTGGAGATTATGATAGTGGGAGATCGTGATGTAAAATTTATATGCGTATTTAAATCTTGAAGATGTTATATGGATTTAATTTAAATTTGGATGTTGATGATTTAAAAATCGAGAAGAGATTCCAATATATTAAATTTGGATTAAACAAGAGGCTACCTTGGTTTGGAAGGTGATTGCGATGGATTAGAATATATTTTAAATCTTGGAAGAGATCGTGATTGACTTGCCTTATATGCGAACGTGAAAGAATTAACAAATTATGCCTTATTAAATTTCGAAGATGAAATTTATTTTTTAAGTTGGCTAGATTGTAAACCCTCTCACCCAAAGTTAGACCTACTTGGCTTAGACAGTGAGACTAAGGCTAGTTTGAATCCAATTAAAAACAGAATGCGGTATTTTATTTAACTATACAATATTGGTACCACTTAGCGTACCTTACTGTTGCTTCGATAATTGGAGCACTGCACTAGCCACTGCCTTCCTACAAACTTCATATCCTTTTTCTAGACATGTCCGCCACCTATTCTGACCTTTCGCGCAACATTCGTCGCGAACGTTATTTCTTAATTCTAAGATAATTCTAACTTGGTGTCCTTGTGCGTTCCAATCAAAAATCGGAGACACAATCTTGATCCGTTTCGTACGACCCAAATTTTGATAATATTCTATCATGAGCCCTCTATGCCCATGCCACTTGTGCCCCACCTAATTTTAGCCCCATGTACTTCCAATTAATTTAAGAGCACACTGCGCATTAATTTTAATTAAATTAATCCAATTTCCATCTTTGTGCAACGTTTCAATGGTTGGGCACTTTTATGCAAAAGAGCATTTAGGTGTCCACACCATTGACATGATACATGAAGAAACCTATTTATTGTTCATGTAGATTTTTTCCATAATTTTTGGAATATGCAACGCGCAACATCGTCCACTCCTTTAAACCTACCCTTGCATTTTAAACAATGCAAATCTTATACCATCCTTGACTTTCTACCGCAGCTTAGTTTTAATTTCGAGGACGAAATTTTTATAAGTTGGGTAGAATGTAAAACCCCTAATCCTAAAAACCGTATTAATTTATTTTTAATTAATTATTAATTTAATTGTAGTAATTATTGGCTAATTAGGAGAAATAGATTTTTATTAATTTTTATTTTATGTGTTTGTGCACTTTAGGGGATTTATAGGGCCATTAAGAATTTTCTCGAATTTATTTTATGAAGGAGACCCTTTGGACAAGTTGCTAGCTTAATGGTATGCGCTAATACAACTTCTAGAAATATTATGTGTATATATGTATATATATATACACACATATATAGTTTAAATTAGAATTAAGAAAATAAATAGAAAGAGAAAGGAATTAAAAAGGAATTATAAAAGAAAAGGAAATTAATAAATCACTAATGGACCCCAAGCAAATCCCTACCCAAACCCTTACACCTACCCAAAACCCCAACTAAAAGAGACAGCAGCAGTAGCTACGAACGTGAGCCCCCCCTCCCCCCCCCCCCCCCGCGATCAATTGATTCCTTCAACGCCGCCTTCTATATATATATCTATATATATGCTTCTCAATCAACCCTAAATCCTAAACCTAAATTCTTCTTCTTCCCATCTCCTTCCACTCGAGACCGCGTCGCACCTGTCCGCGCCCAGCCTCCAGCCGTCCAGCCGCCCTGCGTCACCGTCGTCGACCGCGATCAACTCGACCCCACGCACTGCAGTTTTAAGCAGCAACTTACCTGTGTTCTAGCGTCATTTTTTGTCACCTCGCTGAACCAAACTCGATCCCGTCTTCACCGGTACGTTCACCACTTAACCCTCTCCAATACCTGTATGATAGTTGACCTTGAATAGCGCGTAACCCTAGGCGTAAACAGCATCAAAGTTGGCAGAAAAAGACCAATTTCAGGGTATCGCAGAAAACTGTGGTGATCACCTATGTTCCCGGATTCGTATCTCCCACCACAGAGATCCGGATCTAATTTTTTTTTTGGTATGCGGAGACCACTTGACCTAGTTTAATTTTTGTTAAATAATATTAGATTATTAACTGCTGTAGGTAGAATTAAATTCATTGAAAAACCCCGAAAATACATTTTTCTAGATTTCCAAAAGTTGTGAGACGGAGCGCGTTCCGCCAAACAGGACCGTCCTGCCGTGTACCAAGTGTACAAATCGGTGTGCGCAGTGTACCCTGATAAGTGAGAGTTCGTCAAAACTGATTCTGACGCGTGTGCGCATCGGAATCAGCCCGTATCCGCGGACAAACCTCGTACCGCAACTTTTGCAAAAGTCCTGCGCATTTTGTGCATGCTCGTCAGATTACGACGAAACTTGTGCCACTGGACTCGTGGTAACGCGCTCGTCCTGTGACCCAATTTTCACGCAATTCTGAGACAGTTGACGAAGTCGCCAATTGGAGGGCCCCACGATTGACTTTTTGGGCGAAATTGTGTTCGGCCTATCGCAATCCACATTTGGACATACCGTTGGGTTCGTATTGACATTTAGAGTTTGTTTGACATATAATTTGTCCCATTTAGAGACCTTTACCTTTGGCACATTTTTCGGTGCAAAGTGGGCCACACGTGGATCCCACATTTATCCGAAATTACCGTTTTGCCCCTGTGTCCAAATTGGACGAAAGGGAAGTACTTTTTAGCTATTTTGCTCATTCCAGAAATGTTGGTGATGTTTATTTCAGCATCCGGAGATATTTGTTCGGAGGCCTTAGTTCCAGATATTGTGTCCTTGATATTTGGGCGCGTACACTTTACAGATTTCTTGCCAGGCAAGTATACCTTGCCACTGTACTGTTATTCATATTCCATATGTTGCATTCATCTTTATTTTCTATCTTTAGTTTATATATTTTAACTGTTATATAAAATGCGCGACGGTGTCGTCGCGATATGTTTTTATTTATATATTTGCATTGACCTTATTTATGAGACTACCCCATTATCATGTAGCATCATTAGGTTCATTGGCCGTGACACAGTTATTACACGAGTGTGAGTCTTATATAGAGATCACGGACTGCGTGACAGGTTTGGCCTCCTGTTCGTATGGGTCGTGCGTTAGGGATAACTGCTAATAGAAACTTTGTATGCTAGAAGACTTAGCAGTTATTAGTGGTCCATGGACATAGCCTATTGTAGTACGGTAGTCCAATCCTTGTCCTTGTTTGGTTGCAGGATTGGGCTAGGATACTAAAAATAGGTTATGAACCAAATTGTGTCATGGATGTGACATGCTTAGAGCATGGGGTGGGGAGAACAACAAGTACCGCATTTGGGCTCCTTTGCACTTTTTCCTTTTGTAACCTGGAAGCTCCGCTGGAGATACGGGCAGTGATGACCCCTATCCTACTTGGCGGCCTCTGTCGTTCAAAAGACGACATGCTTTGAGGCCCCTGATTCTCCGAGAGAGTCATGCCAATCCCAATTTTCAGCCAGATAGCCCACTTGTTAGAATGTTGTTCTTAAACTGCATTCACTTAGAAGGTTAGGTGACCAATTGGATATTTATTTCAGTATGGATTTTGGTTTTCATATATTGGATTTGCCATATCCATACGGCTGGCATGCTTACGTGTCCTAGTCCTACGTATTTTGGGACTGGGGCATGACAGTTTCTAATAGCAGTTATCCCTTACGCACGTCCCATACGTACCGATGATCAGTCAATACGTAAGTCCGTGATCTATATGAGACTCACAACTCGTGTAAAAATGTGTCACAGTGAAATAAAACCAAATGATGCCTCATGAAAATGGGGTGGTCTCATAAGGTTGGTCCAATGCATATACATAAATAAAAATATAATACGACGACACCGTCGTTGCACCCAAGTTTTCTTGGATGTGCAATTTATATAGCAGTTAAAATAAATAAACTAAATAAACAGAAATAAACATGCATGCATCATATATAATGTAAATACAGTACAATGGCAAGGTATACTTGCCTGGCAAAAAATCTGTATAATGTAGGCGTACAAATATCAAGGACACAGAATCAGAAACTAATGTCTCCGAACAAACTTCTCCGGATGCTGAAATAGACATCACCAACGTTTTCGGAATCAGCAAATTAGCTAAAATCACTACCCTTTTGTCCAATTTGGACAAAAGGGGCAAAACGATAATTTTGGGTCAAAGTGGGGTCCATATGTGGGCCACTTTGCACCAAAAAGTGTGCCAAGGGTAACAGTCTCTAAATGGGATAAATTATAGGTCAAACAAACTCTAAATGTCATCACGAACTCAACGGAATATCCAAATATGGATTCCGGTGGGTCGAACACAATTTTGCCCAAAAAGTCAACCGTGGGGCCCGCCAATTGGTGACTTGGTCAACTGTCTCAAAATTACGTGAAAATTGGGTCACATGACCAACGCGATACCACGAGTCCAGTGGCGCAAGTTTCGTCGTATTCTGACGAGCGTGCACAAAATGTACAGGACTTTTGCAAAAGTTGCGACACGGAGGATTTGCTGCGGATACGGGCTAATTCCGACGTGCACACGCGCACACGCGTCAAAATCTCACACGTCCGGGTACGCTGCGTGCACCTTTTGGCAAACTTGGTAAACGACGGGGCGGTCACGTTTGGTGGGGCGCGCTCCGTATCGCAATTTTAGAAATCTGGAAAAGTATATTTTTAGGATTTTTTAACTGGTTTAATTCTACATATAGCAGTTAATAAATTAATATAAATAACAAAAATTAAACTAGATCAAGTGGTCTCTGCATACTAAAAATAAAAATCGAATTCGGATCTCTGTGATAGGAGATACGAATCCGGGAACATAGGTAGTTACCGCAGTTTTTTGCGATACCCAAAGTTGTCAATTTTGGCAACTTGGGCGCTATTTTTGCCTTGGGTTACGCATTATTCGAGGTCAACTAACATACAGATATTGAAGGGGATTAAGTGATGAACATACCGGTGAAGACGGGGTCGCGTTTGGTTCAGCAAGGTGACGGAAAACAGCACGTGAACACATGTACTTCGCTGTCCAAACTGTCACGCTCGGGGTTGTGCGCGGCACGCGGTCGCCGTGCGGGCGATTCTGGGCGGCCTGGGCGGCTCTGGTGGAGGCACTCTGGTTGCTAGGGTTTAGATGGGAAGGAGAAATAATCTAGGGTTAGGGTTTTGGCTTTGAAAAGATGTATATATAAGGGAGGAAGAGGTCGAGTCTAGCTACAGCGCTGCGCGGGTGTGCGATTGCTGCTGCTGCGGGTTACTTTGAACGGGACCGGGTAGATTAGGAATTGGGTTTGCGGGTTAGGATAGGTGTTAACGGGTAGGAATCCATTAAGGGAAATCTATTTTTCTTTTCTTTTCTTTTTCTTTTTCTTTTCCTTTTTCGTTTCTTTCTTTTTCTATTTAATAAATATGTATATATATATATATATATATATACATACATATATATACAAAGAAAATTTCTAGAATTTATATTATTGTATACCATTAAGCTAGCAACTGTCCAAAGGGTCTCCTACATAAAATAAATTAGAAAAAATTTATAATGGCTCCATAAATCCCCTAAATGAATAAACACCTAAAATAAAAATTAAATAAATTATATTTCTCCTAATTAGCTCATAATTACTACAATTCAATTATTAATTAATTAAAAAGGTAAATACAGTTTTTAGGATTAGGAGTTTTACAAATTTTGTAACACACATGGTTTTTTGTACGAACTCTCTTGTCCTAGAACTCCACAACAGAATGGCATTGTAGAATGTAAGAACAGAACTCTTAGTGAAATGGCTAGAGTAATGTTAAACTATTGTAGCCTGCCTAAGTATTTCTGGGCAGAAGCTGTCAATACAGCGTATTATGTTTTGAATAGAGTTTTGATTCGACCTAAATAAAAAAAAACTCCCTATAAATTATGGTTTGATAGATCTCCCTATGTTTCCTACTTTAAGATCTTTGGATGTAAATGTTTTATTCTCAAAACCAAAGATAACTTAAGCAAATTTAATGAAAAGGTCGATGAAGGTATTTTTCTAGGTTATGCGACCAAGAGCAAAGGATATCGAGCCTTAAAGAAGAAGTCAATGACGATCGAAGAATCAATCAACGTCACCTTCAATGAGATAAACAATGAAATGAACAATGATAGTGACGATGAAGATATCGATACATCAAGCAAAGTACCAACTAAAACGGAGCCCAGTACCAGCTACTTGGAGAATCTGCCAAAAAGGATAAAATTTATAGCCGATCATCCCAAGGACTTGGTAATAGGTGAGATCAAAAAAGGTGTAAGTACTCGTTCCTCTAATAGAGATATTGTATCTAGTATAGCTTTTGTTTCACATCTTGAGCCTAAAAACATTGAAGAAGCATGTAGTGATAATTACTGGATAGAAGCCATGCAAGAGGAATTAAACCAATTCGAACGAAATCAAGTTTGGGAAATTCTTCCCAAGGCTAATGATCATCCGTTCATTGGCACCCATTGGGTATTCTGAAATAAATTAAATGAGAATGGTTTAGTTACACGTAATAAGTCTAGACTCGTAGCTCAAGGATACAGCCAAGAGGAAGGTATCGACTACGATAAAACTTATGCCCCAGTTGCATATTTAGAATCCATTCGCATGTTATGTGCATTAGCATATTTTCATAATTTCAAATTATTTCAAATGGATGTAAAAAGTGCCTTTTTAAATGGTTTCATAAAAGAAGATGTTTTTGTAGCTCAACTACCTAGATTCACGGATTTCAAAAATTATAATCATGTTTTCAAGTTGAAGAAAGCCTTATATGGACTAAAACAAGCCCCTCATGCTTGGTATGACTGCCTAGGCTCTTTTCTACTTGAAAAATGTTTTTTAAAAGGAAAGTTTGATGCTACACTATTTTTTAAATCTTTGAATAAAAATCTTTTTTTAGTTCAAATTTATGTTGATGACATTATCTTTGGATTAACTGATGAATCTCTTTGTCGAGAATTTTCTTAGTGTATGCAGAGTGAGTTTGAGATGAGCATGATGGGAGAGATGAAGTTCTTTCTTGGACTGCAAATCAAACAAACTCAAAATGGGACGTTCATCAACCAAGCCAAGTATACAAAAAAAACCTCTTAAAGAAGTTTGATCTGGAATCTGCCAAGCCCTTTGGTACTCCAATGGCAACTTCAACAAAGCTAGACATAGATGAACAAGGCAAACTGGTCGACATATGTAAGTATCGACGTATGATTGGTAATTTACTTTATTTAACTACTAGTCATCCTGATATCATATTTAGTGTTTGCTTGTGTGCATAATTTTAAGCTAACCCTAAGGAATCACATTTGTGCTCCGTTAAGCGTATCTTTCGATACCTTCACAGCATTTATTCTGTCGGCTTATGGTATCCCAAAATCACGTCCCTTGACCTAATCGGTTATTCGGATGATGATTTTGCTGCATGCAAAGTGGATGTAAAAAGTACTAGTGGTACATGTTATTTCCTAGGCAAAGATTTAGTCTCTTGGTTTAGAAAGAAACAAAATTATATCGCATTATCAACTACTGAGGCTGAGTATATCGCCGCAGGATGTTTTTGTGCACAAATTTTTTGGATGAAGCCAACCTTAGAAGACTATGACTTACAATATTCACATATTCTCATTTACTGTGATAACACTAGCAATATTAATTTGACTAAGAATCATGTATGTCACTCACGCACTAAACACATTGAGATTCGATATCATTTTCTTATAGATTATCAATAAAATGGAGACATTAATTTAGAATATGTAGACACAAAAAAATAACTAGCTGATATCTTTACTAAACCTTTAGCAGAAGATAGATTCAACTACTTACATCGAGAATTAAAAATTTTAGATATCAATAATATTAATTAATATTATCTTATTGAAGTACTTCAAATATACAAAAATTATTTTGGAGACAAGCTTACAAAGGATCTGTCTGTCACTACGGCTACAGCTAAAGTGAAACGGAACTTAAGTGTCCCCCGGTAGACCTTCGCTAACTGGTATAGTACCCTTACAGCTAATCTGAGACAATCACAGTATACGAAAAGTAATTCGTAAAATATTTTTAATTATATTTATTGAAATTTAAAATAAATAACTTCTGATGATGAGTAGATATCTAGCTGTTATATTTTAGTCTAGATATTTTTAGGTGATTTTTTACTTTATGTCTATGTATCTTGGAAATGTCTTCTATATTCCAATTATTAGATTTTATTTATGCATTTTGAGTTATAGTACTTTGTGTATGGTGAAACTCTTTCAGTTAGCTATACTCAAAAGTTTAAGTTCCATTCTATTTACATGCATATTAACTTTCTAACTCATTTAGCATTCATATTTAGCTACTGTATTTTTTAAATGCTTTATTTCTGTGAAATATATGCAATCTAATTTTTTTTCACTTGTCTGCCTTTTTGTAAGCATGTTTTGTGGGGGAGCTTCCTTCTCCTAGAATCTTTTGCTAAATGACAACGGAGGAGAAAAAGATACAACATCTGGTGACTACAATTGAATCAGTAAAATTGATTTTCAAATCACTTCAATCAATATGTTATATCGGTTAAGGTTTATCAATTATCAAAATGGGGGAGATTGTTGGCCCATTGGTCATGGTTGAACCGATTTTGATAATCGATCTAACCTGGACTCGATATAAGCTACTACGACACTTTTCAGATGTACTGCGATGACTGCAACATGAACCGTTCAGAGCTGCTTTTCGTCATCGTGTCTGTTTTTATTTTCCTGTATGCAATATAATTTTCCATTTTATTGAGTCTAGGAATATACTATACACTGCATCATACTGGCAGTTAGGCTACCCTAAATTATTTTTAAAATAGCCTATCTTGAAATAGCTTTAGTTAAACCCAAAACTCAGCCCAATTTCTGTTATGGCCCTGAACTAGGGGATCAGAACTTGGACCGAGTTTGGCCCGAGTTTTACTTTATTGGACGTTTTGTTCATAAACTCTGGCTGTGCGGTAGGGGTCTCCTCAGATGTCGGCCTCTCAGTCTGCGGCATCGGCGTAGCTCCTGAAGTCTGGCCCTCAAAATGCTTTATGGGGATCGTCTGTGAAGTCTGTCCCTCTGGCTGTTGGGTAGGATCGCCCTAAGAAGTCTCGTGCTAATGTATCAGCGGGGCCTGTGACGGTGGTTGCCCTCCAGGTAGTCCCTGGGGTATCTTCTCTCTCTGGATGGTGTCAGTTGGTACCACGGCACCGGGTGCTCCTCGTCCACTGCGCAAGTTTATCTTGCTGCAAGAGATAGGACTTTCATTAAAGAGTACGGAAGTCAAACAACGAATATTTAGAAGTAATACGAAGGAAGTTTAAAAACGAAATCAAAGTGGATGACACCTAGAAATTTTTATCATATTGCAGGCTCGCTGGGCATATTACCATACCATAAGCGAATAAGTCGACTTGCATGGGCCACCACTTAAACTATGTCGTGCCCCAGTCCCAAAATACAAAGAACCAGGCCATGTGGCAATGGCCAGCTGTCACGTCTCCGAGGATATCCCAATTTAATAGATCCTAGCGAAGAGTGCTACGCTGTCCTAAATTACTAACGTGTCCAATATCAGTCAATAACAAGCAATCTAATATCATCCACAATATAAACAACAAGAAGTACTAAATAAACTGCTGGAAGATAAACACCAGTCTCAAGATATCATAGTACAACCAATAATGTCTGGTGGGAACAAACCCACTACTATGATGAAATAAAGTACTGAAATAAGAGATAAAAGATAAAGACCAGAGCATCGGTTGATTAGATAATGATGATCCCAATACTAGGCTGAAGGCCTACCAAATGATCACGGAAACTCTAACGGTAGCACCTCTAACTCCTCAGCTGTAGCGTATCTCGTCTCCTGTCCTGGGCCGTACACTGTGGCGTAATATGCCTCGTCCAAATCTGGAAAGGTACCAGGTCCTCAGAGGGACGTAACAAGATACATAGAAGCATGCCATATATATAAATACTTAATAAGATAAATACAATAAAGTAAAAGGGTGTCAGGTCACGGAAGATATCAAAGTATCCTCCAATGGGGTGAGTCTGCTAATGACTAGGTCAAGTACACTAATCATCGACGTATCTGTCGACTACACCCGAGTCAATCTCGGAAGCACACAATCATATGAAATACATCAACAAGAATCATACAACATATGCATCATTTAAATCAAACAGTAAATATGGCAAGGTATCTTGCCTGAGTCCTTAAGCTGTGAATGCCAGAAGTCGGTTCCTGCAGTATCTCCTGGCTGGTCCAATGGTCCTAAACACATAATATAATATAACAATCTAATATCAGACACTAAGAAAATATTACTCTACGTTGCTCTTAGGAATTGTTACAAGTTTACGACTGATCGAGGACGGCTTCACGGGTGCACGTAGATAGGATGTACGCGTGTTCTGTCCTTGTCAGCGTGTGTCTTGAGACAATAATTATTAAAGTTAAGGGGGTTACCACTAATTTGATTTATACGAATACATGTATTTGGTTCCCATGCCCAAACGTACTCGATTTGTGTTAAGGCTTTCAGGTGAATTTCTAGCCTTGATGACAGTCTCATAATTTATATGGTTGCTAGTTATTAAACAAATTCTACCTCTTGTTAATCATCATACTAGCATGCATATAATTAGGATTGATTTAGTTTGTTATTATCTAGTTTAATTACCAGCACACATACATATCCGTATTATTTTATTCTAACTGGTTTGTGTCGACACAGGACACGTTGACACGACGACTCGAATAACCAATCTTACAACGATACTATGCGAGAACGAGCGGGGAATCGAGTACCTGGCTGTTGGGATGAGGTCCTGCTCGTCCTGATCGTCTTTTTTACGGGCGGAGCTTCGGCGTCGAACGGTGGGTTGGCGGCAGCGGCAGCAGCGGCCTGCAGCAGATGCGGCAGCGGCAGCAGCAGCTTGGTGGCGTCGGGCGGGCTGAAGGCAGCACGGGATGGCTGACAGTTCGTAGGGTTAGGCCGGGGTAGACCTGAGGGTGGTGGTCGGCGGAGTTTGTGAAGTCGGAGGAGGTGGGTGTCCGGTTGGGAAGGAGATGGTTCGGGTAGGATACGTGGGGTGATGGTGATGGTGCGGTGTCTGATGGTTGCAGGCGGACGGGGTGCTGCTAGCGGTAGATGGTGGTCCAGCAGTGGGGGTCCGGTGGCTGTAGGGTGGTCCGGTGGTGGATGCGGCGTCGGGCAATCGGGGGGGTAACTCGGGTGTAGGGGAACGGCTAGGGTTTGGATATTTGATGAATAGTAAATTTTAGGGTTTAATATTAGGGAGTATGTATATTTATAAGGGGGGTTTGATGGGCTGGTCTCGGAACTTGGGTCTGTCTGGACTCATTGGGGAGGGGCTGATCTAATGGAAAAGGTGTACGTGTCTTAGTTGGGTTTGCTTGCGGTGAAATTGCTCTTAATTTAATTTTATTAAAAGCAAGGCGCATGGTGTTCTTTTAAAATATTGAAAACACAAGGAACTAGATTTTGGTGGGACACAAGCGTCATGAGCGTAGCAGGTTCGGAATAGGTCAATGCCCATATTTGGGTTACACGAAGTTGGGTTGTGGTTGAGTCTTAATTTAAATAAATCGTACATTTGTCGAGGGAGTTTACAGCGGGTTGCGGGTGAACTCGGGCGAGGTGAGGTGATGAAGAAGAAGAAGAAGAAGAAGAAAGAGGGAGAGGGTCGGCTAAATATATGTAGAGGGAGGAGAGGAGAGAGAGTGAGGGGGGATTCCTAGGTTTTTATTCTAGGGATTAGGGCCAGCCACATGTGGGGGGTTGTGTGTGTGTGTGTTAATATAGAGGGAGTGTGTGGTTGTGATGGGGTGGAAATTTCAATCAAGGGTTAGGATGCTTCATGAAGGATTTATAAATAGCAAAGGGGAGAGAGAAGGTGAGGTGACAGGTCATGTGAGGTTGGGGGGGTTTCTTCATTGGTTTGCACCAATAGGAGGGTGACACCTAGCACCCTTTTTGTATTTAAGTCCCTTAATATTTGGGTGTTTACACATGAAGGAAAAATGATGAGAATTTGATGTGAAAAGTTGTGTTTGGTGTTTTGTAGGAAGATAGGTGTTGTATGTTTTGTATAGGCCTCATGAATGGGTGTTGGATTAAGTTTGGGTTAGTTTAAGTTGGTATCCCCAATTTAATTAAATAAAGTATCATATGTGCTCTTAAATTAAATAGGAGTACATGGGATCTCAATTGGGAGTGACACAAAGGTCATGGACGGTGTAGGCTTAGTGTCAGTCTTGGGCCCTTTAATTGGTTAGACGAAACAGGTTGAGTTTGTGTCCCCAAATCGATGGCAACGACATAGGTACATAATATAGGATTAAAGAATTGATTTTCGTGACTGGGAAGTTGTGCAATTAAAATAGAGCACAAGAGAATGTGTTTGTGAGTAACAGAAATGTCCAGTGTTTAACTTAAAGAACCAGTCTACAAAACCCTAATTTCTAAACCTTAATCAACCTGAAGCTAAACCAAAATTCTTACCATATTTAGTCTACCTAAAATATAATTTTGAGGAGGTTTACCGTCGCATCTGAAGCCTCAACACTGCTATTGCATGTCGTCTGTATTATGTCTATTCAAATGTAATCTTTTATTTATTTGAGTCTAGGACTAATGTACGCTGAGTCGCACTAGCAAAACCAAAAACCTATAAACCAGATACCTAATCCACTCAAATAAACCAAAGAACATATCCACCAAATCAGGCCATATTTATTTACAAAGTCTACCATACTAGGAGAAAAAACTCGGATCGAACTCATGCCGAACTCGGATCGAACATGGTTACCCTTTTGGTATAAAATCAACCAATTAAATAGCTCCTGATTTCTTGGCCCAATGGTTGGAAATTTGAATTAAACCTTGACCGAATTCTAATCGAATTTTGTTTGCCTACAACTTATAAATAGGATTGGAATTCTCATTCTTACTCACTCAGCTATTCTTATGTCTTCTATCATATTATGAGCAAACCTTTAAGCCTTAACTTTTCTATCTCAAAGAGCAACTCCCTAACCTTCCTAAGGCCAAGTGCAATCTCGGTCTGGAAGTCTTCTGAGTTGTAAAGAGCTTTGTTCGATCAGTTACTCTCTCTCTCTCTCTAAGCTGTGAAGTTGTGAGACTTCGGATCAAAACTCGTGGTGTAAAGAAGTGGCAAGCCTTCGAATCAAAGCTTGTGATTCACTATTGGTGATTATAGTGGAGAAACTCCGAGCTTGAGTTCTCGGGGCTGGACTAGTCCTCTCAGAGGGAAACCAATATATATCTTGGTGTTTACGTTTGCTTTCTCTCTCTCTACTTTACTGCTTTACTTTATTGTCTCTATATACATTGTTAGTTAACAACTGCCTTTATTCCGCTAATCTAAACGTAGATTATTATACTACACTCTATTCACCCCCTAGTAGAATTGCCTCACCATCCTTCAATTGGTATCAAAGCTAGCTCTCTTGATTTTTGGCTTAACATCCTAAGAAACTTATAGCAAATATTAGATCTATCCACACCAACAATGGTGAAGGCCAGTCCACAAATAGGACACCCCTATTTGACGGTACTAACTATATATATTGGAAGACATATATGAGCTTCTACCTAAATTCTCTTGATTTTGACCTTTGGGCTGTAGTAGTAGAAGGATACAAGAAGCCATATATAATAGTCATAGATGGTAACCTTGTAGAGAAGCCTCATGATAAGTACACAGATACCGAAAAAAAATAAGCTAGTCTTGATGCTAAAGCTATTAACGCTCTATTTTGTGTTGTAAACAAAATTGAATTTAACCGGATCTCCATTTGCGGAACTTTGCACGAAGTGTGGAAACTTCTTGAGGTCACTCATGAAGGAACCTCCCAAGTGAAGGAATCAAAAATAATTCGTCTAACACAAGAGTATGAAGCATTCAAGATAAAGCAAAATGAGACAATTACTTAAATATTCACGAGATTCCTCGACATTATCAACCCTCTATTATCACTCGGCAAGGAGTACAACAATCACGAGAAGATTCGCAAGGACTATGGGGACTCACCAAGAATTAAAATCCTATGGCCACTGCAATCATAGAAGGGAATGAACTTACTACGATGACCCTCGAGACGCTCATGGGGAAGCTGATGACTCACGAGCTGGATCTCAAGGAATTTGAAGAACCCACTCCCAAGGAGAAGACGATCGCTCTTAAGGCACTTCACAAAAAGGTCACTAACTACAACTCTGACGACAATGAGTCTCAAGATGAGGAAGTTACCCTGACAACAAAAAACTTCAAGAAATTTCTAAAGATTGAGAAATCAAAGAAGAAGGAGCCAACTGACAACAGTGATGAAGAGCCTATATGCTACAACTGTAAGAAGATAGGGCATATATAGAAAGATTGTCCAACACTAAGAAAAGAAAATTGCCACAATTACTCATCCAGAAGAACATTTTCACGAAAATATGCAAACACTAGTATTTGGCACGAAAGTGAAGCTAGTGAATCCAAAGAAGAGAATCCTCGAGAAGCAGCAAACCTATGCTTCATGGCGTTAGCTGATCAGGTAACTAATAATGACTCTTATGATAATTTTACTTTTGATGAACGAAGTAATACTTTTAGTGATATGCTTGATGATTTTAGAAAACTAAGAAATAAGTACAAGCATGCTAAGAAAGATGTTCAAGAATGTTAAACTGAAATAGAGAGACTAACATCTCTACTAAGTGAAGTAAAGAATACCTCAAACGATTCAGACGAGAATTCTAGACTTAAGCTTAACCTCTACGAGGTACTTGCCAGACTTGACAAGTGCTCTCAGGAAAATGCTAATATTAAAGAAGAACTCAAATCTGAAAAGAATAAGTATTCCATTGCTACACGTAGAATAGATGCTCTCACTGCTAAATATGATGAAGTATATGCTACCTCTAAAAAGTTAGAGATTAGATTGGGTAAACAGGTCGAACAAACCTCCACCCAACCTAACATGAGACACGTAGCAAGACACAAGAACACTCACATTTATGCTCCTACCTATATGCATAACAGTTCATGGAATCATCATGCACATAGAATCAAACACAATCATGCATTCTATTATAGATATCCACGAAGACCACAAAGAAATATCAAACACAATCATGCATTCTATCCAAATAGACCACAAGAAACTGCTTTCCACAATCATATCTATCATGCTGCACCAAGCATCAATCACACAGCTATATGTCACTATTGTGGTAAGAAAGGACATATATCGAGATTCTGTAGAACAAAAAAATTAGTAGATATGAATGTTTATGCATGGGTACCAAAATTTAACACAGCAGGACCCTCAAGAAAATGGGTACCAAGGGTTACATCTATAACTCGTTTTGTAGGTGGACTAACCCTCTTATGCTAGAAGCAAGTGGATTCTCGATAGTGGTTGCTCAGGACATATGACTGGTGATGCTAACCTATTTGCCACGCTCTCGATAAAGAAAGAAGGTTATGTCTCCTTCGGCAGTAACCTCAGAGGATACATTATTGGTAATGGTAATATAGGTGTTCCTCCCTATCCTGTCATAAAAGACGTTTGTCTAGTAACAAAATTAAAACACAACCTACTCAGCTCCAGTCATCTAGCTGACCATGGTTATGGTATTAACTTCGTTGAAAACAAATATTCTATTTATGAAAGATCCACTAGTAAGGTTATCTTTGAAGGGATCAGGGAAGACAATATATATTTTTTCTATCATGGAAAAGATACTGACAATACAGATAAATATCTATACGCCAACAAAGATAAAATCTGACTATGGCATATACATCTAGGACACGCAAACATGGACACTATGCAAGACTATCTACAAAGAAACTCGTAAGAGGCTTACCAAAGATTACTTTCAAGAAAGATATGGTATGTGCTGACTGTGAAAAGAATAAAGCTAAATCTTTTTTTAAATCAATAAACTCTATAAGTACCTCTAGACCTCTCCAACCCTTGCATATGGACTTGTTTGGACCCAGTAGAGTCGCTAGTCTTGGCGGTAAGGTTTATGCTTATGTTATTATTGATGATTTTTCTAGATACACATGGATTTATTTTCTTGCAAATAAAAATGAAGCATTTTCTAAATTTGTCACTTTTTGCAAAAAGGTTCAAAACGAAATAGATTTCATGATTACTCGTATCTGAAGTGATCATGGAGGCGAATTCAAAAATAGTGATTTCAAAAGATTTTGTAATGAAAATGGTTTGTCATGAATTTTTTTATCCTAGAACTCCACAAAAAAATAGTGTTGTTGAGCGGAAGAATAGAACTCTTGGCGATATGGCTAGAGTCATGTTAAATCAGTATAACCTTCCGAAATACTTTTGGGCTGACGCTATAAGTACTTCATGCCATGTTTTGAATATGGTGCTTATTCGACCTATATCGAAGAAAACCCCTTATGAACTTTGGTTTGGTAAAATCCCCACAATTAGTTATTTTAAATTTTTTGGCTGCAAATATTTTATTCTTAATACTAAAGATAATCTAGGAAAGTTTGACTTCAAGTTCGATAAAGGCATTTTTCTAGGTTTTGCCGCCAAAAGTAAAGGATTCAGAGTATTCAACAAAATCTCATTGACTGTTGATGAATCAATCAATGTTATATTTGATGAACACAACACTCAACCACTAAACGAAAGCGACGATGAAGGTAGTCAACCCGCAACCAACAAGACATCAGAAGGTACAAAGAATACAAGTCATCCGAAAAGTCTGCCAAGGAGACTAAAGTTCTCCACAGATCATCTTGAAGTACATGTTCCTCAAATAGAGATATCATTGCAAATGTTGCTTTTATTTCTCAAGTAGAACCTAAAAATGTTGATGAAGCTTTTGCTGATGAATTTTGGATTTCTGCTATGCAATGGGAACTCAACCAATTTGAACGCAATCAAGTTTGGGAACTTGTTCCTAAACCTAATAATTATCTGATCATTGGTACTAAATGGATTTTTCGAAATAAATTAAATAAGTATGGTATAGTTATACGTAACAAAGCACATCTCATAGCTCAAGGATACAACCAAGAGAAAGGTATAGACTACGATGAGACTTATGCTCCTGTTGCTAGACTTGAAACTATCTGAATGTTTTGAGATTTTGCTAGTTTTTATAACTTCACACTTTTTTAAATGGATGTTAAAAGTTTTTTTCTAAATGGTGTTATCAAAAAAAATATTTTCGTTAAACAACCCCTTGGTTTTGAAGATTTTAAACACCCTGACCACGTATTCAAGTTACGAAAGGCTCTATACGGACTCAAACAAGACCCTCATGCTTGGTATGAACGTCTTAGCTTCTTTCTACTTGGAAATAATATTTTAAAAGAAAAAATTGATACTAACCTTTTTATAAAAACTTTTGTTGATTCTTTGTTATTAGTACAAATATATGTTGATGATATCATATTTGGATCTACTAATGAGATGCTATGTAACGAGTTTTCTAAGTGTATGCAGAGTGAATTTGAGATGAGCATGATGGGAGAACTGACTTTCTTTCTAGGATTGCAAATCAAGCAAGATTCACAAGGAACTTTTATCCATCAGGCTAAGTATACGAAGGATTTGCTCAAAAAGTTTACCATGGACAATGCAAATCCTATCAGAACTCCAATGACAACATTCATTATGCTTGACCTTGATGAAAGCAGTAAACCAACATATATACATAAGTATCAAGGTATGATTGGTAGTTTGTTATATCTAACTGTTAGTCGCCCAGATATTATATTTGCTGTATGTCTTTATGCTAGATATCAAACTAATCCAAAGGAATCACATTTATGCGCAGTTAAGCGTATCCTCAAATACCTTAAAGGAACTTTGATGGCAGGCTTATGGAATCCCAAAACCATGTCCTTTGACCTTGCTGGTTACTCGGATGTTGATTTTGCTGGATGCAAAGTCAATCAAAAAAGTACCAGCGGTACGTGTCATTTTCTAGGAAAGTCTCTAGTCTCTTGGTTTAGCAAGAAACAAAATTTTGTTGCATATCAACAACTGAGGCAGAGTATATCGTCGTAGGACGTTGTTGTGCTCAAATTTTTTAGATGAAGCAAACCCTAGAAGACTTAATCTGCACTATAAGAACATTCATATTTTATATGATAACAGTAGCACCATTAATCTTACTAAAAATCCAGGATGCCACTCACGCACTAAGCACATAGAAATTTGTCATCATTTTTTAAGGGATCATCAATCACATGGAGATATTTGTTTACAGTATATGGACACGGAACATCAATTAGCAGACATCTTTACTAAACTTTTAGCTGAAGATCGATTCAACTTTATCCGTCGAGAATTAGGTCTTTTGGATTCTGATAAAATATAAGAATCATAAGATGCTTTACTCATTTTTTTGTCACATTTTTCAAAGTTTTGAAAATTTTGGATACAAGCCAAAAGGGCCCTTCTGTCAAAAATATGGAAATAACCTTAAGCGACACGGTATTTAAGTGTCTTTGGACTACCGCTAGGTAGGATCCGACCTCTACAGCTACTCCAAGATGATTTAAATTCTTGAAAACATATGATTTAAGTTCAACACTTATTGTTTTGTATTCATATCAAGTCAAGAAAGGCATAATATCGATTAAAGTTACATTGAGATTCTGGAAATAAATGTTAACAGAATTCGGACCAAACTCGGGCCGAGCTCAGACCGAACTCGGTTAGTTTAATTCCAGAATATGCTATGTCATTTAATTTTCTTCCTAATTTAGGTTTTTTCCTCCTACATTATCTCCCAATGGCCCCTAAAAGGAAACAAGATTTCTATTCTGACTCTATTTTCTGTCCCATTATGCCAAACATAGGTGAATTCGACGGTTTCACTTTTTGAAGCCTCAAAATTTCAAATGATTGGTTTAATAATTTCTCCAAAAGACACATTTGTTTTGGCCATCCTATTAATTTTTCTTCTCAACAGATAGACTATCTCCCTACTCTTCAAAAACTTCAACTTGAAGAATTTGATACAACCCGTACCAAAATTTATACCAATGCTATTTAAATATTCTATTGTAACTTAACATATGAATATGACACTATTTTATCTAGAGTTCGTGGCATTCCAATTGAATTCGATGCGAATAACTTAGGCAAAATTCTACGCATTCCCGTTGATGGACAAACATTTGTCAACATCACGCAAGTTCAATTCATTCATGACTTAACCCTATATTCTTTCAAGAATATCTTTTGTCACCCACTTGAATGTCCACCTGGTAAATTTTATGCTAGATATTTGAATGGTCACTTCTTTGAAATGTATCGCATTATCTTTTTAACTTTTCTACCTAGGAAGGATTACTTTGATGAGGTCTCTTATCTAGAACGTCAGTTTATATCATTTGTATTTCGGCATTAACTTCAATGATCCATGGACCATCTTATCTCAAAAGGTTCATTGTCGCAAGAAAGGGCGTCCACTACTATACGCTATGTACTTGCCAACTATTTTTAGCTATTTTGATATTCCTTTGGATATTTGTCCAAATCTTGAGGAACCTTTATACCTCAATCAAATTCAGAGAATTGAGCCAACTATGCTTCTACCTTATAACTCATCATCAAACTCCAACACTCTTCCTGTTGATTTTGTCCCTCCTGTTGATGAACAACCACAAACCTTAGAGTCTAGTTTCACTCTTTTGCGTGATTGCTTCTACCAAGAAGATCTACGTAATCATGCTACTGATCATCGCCAAACTCTTCAGACTCAGGCTCTTGGCAACACTTTGATAGACGTTCAGTACACCATATCGAAGCACCCAGCCGGACCTTTTTCGATTCTCCGAAATCTAAATCAACAAGGATTTCGTATTGATCACCCATATGTTCAATGATATTTGGATCCAACTGATGGATTCTTTGATCCAAACAGAATACTTGAACCAGATGATGAAGATGAAGAAAATGACAACTAGTTACTCAATTGATTTGAATGTTAAAAAGTTTACTTTGAGATATTCTACTATGATGTTTCCTTTACACATCTGCTTTTGTATTTTTTTTAATGAATAAAAGTTTAAATGCAAATTTTCTTTTGTCATTATATATTATCATGTATACACTTTACTCTCTTATTTTCTTGTCATCTCACCAATTTCGGGGGATATGCCATTTCGATCAAATAACAACGGGAGGGAAAGAATACATGATACTAGCATACAAGACGATACTTGACAGACGTTCTCTTCAGCATATCAACTGCTCCACAGTTACGGGGGAGCCTTGCATATTAAAGACTTGCAGTATCATTCATAGTTTGTCATATATCAAAATGGAGGAGATTATTGGCTCATCCGGTCTCAGTCAACTTGATTTTGATAGTTAACTAAACCATGCATTGATATGTCGCATCTGAAGCCTCCACACTGCTATTGCATGTTGTTTGTATTGCGTCTATTCAAATATAATCTTTTATTTATTTGAGTCTAGGACTGATGTACGCTAAGTCGCACTGGCAAAACCAAAAACCTATAAACCAGATACCTAGTCCACTCAAATAAACCAAAGAACCTATCCATCAAATTAGGTCATATTTATTTACAAAGTCTACCATACTAGGAGAACAAACCCGGGCCGAACTCATGCCAAACTCGGACCAAACTTGGTTACCCTTTAGGTATTAAATCAACCAGTTCAATAGCTCCTAATTTCTTGGCCCAACGGTTAAAAATTTGAATTAAACCCTGACCGAATTATGGCCGAATTATGTTTGCCTACAACCTATAAATAGGATTAAAATTATCATTCTTACTCACTCAAATATTCCTAAGTCTTCTATCCTATTATGAGCAAACCTCTAAGCCTTAACATTCCCATCTCAAAGAGCAACTCCCTAGCCTTCCTAGTGCCAAGTGTAATCTCGGTCTTGAAGTCTTCTGAGTTGTAAAGAGCTTTATTCGATCAGTTACTCTCTCTTTCCCTAAGTTGTGAAGTTGTGATACTTCGGATCAAAACTTGTGGTGTAAAGAAGTGGCAAGCCTTCGGATCAAAGCTTGTGATTCACTATTGGTGATTATAGTGGAGAAACTCTGAGCTTGAGTTCTCAGGACTGGACTAGTCCTCTCAGAGAGAAACCAGTATACATCTTGGTATTTGTGTTTGCTTTCTCTCTCTACTTTACTGATTTACTTTACTGTCTCTATAGACATTGTTAGTTAGCAACTGCCTTCATTCCGTTAATCTAAAATTGGGTAGATTATTCTACTGCACTCTATTCACCCCCCTCTCGAATTGCCTCACGGTCCTTCACATTGGTGTAAGTATTCTTCTTAGTATGCAAAGTTATGTGTTGAGAGAGTTATGTGCTAGTGTTGAGTATCAAGTGTTGGTGCCTAAGTATAGATGTTAGCAAGGTGTCAAAGATGTATCTTAGTATAGATATCATGGGTGTGGTTGAGGGTTGTAGGCAATGTGATTGGGTAGGTTGCTAACGTAGGATACTCGGGTACTTGGTGTTTAGGTATCTTGATAGCTAGTAGCATATGTGAAAACTAATTAGATAGTGATATCTTAGTATCTATAGTCAAGTGTTAAGGTTTTAGGGAGATATGGATATTTAGTTAAAGTATTATTGTTATGTGTTAGTATAAAGCTAGGTAATAGATATTAGGCTAAGATACTATAAGGTATTAATTATATATAATCTATATTAAGTATATGATACATAATATAATATATTAGCTAGTATAGTTTATATTAACTAGTATAACTTAGAAACCAAGTATATCAAGGTATTGACCTAGAATGAGTTGATAAACATAGTATTTACTAGTTTAGCTATATAGGTCAATCAAGTTATCAACTTGGAACCCAAATTAGGTAATTTTGACATAGTTTGACTCAAATAACCAAGTTTTGACCTAGGAATGACCTAGTGTTCGAGTTTCAAGTTAGTGCCATGGGTATTTGAAACTGTATCCTAGTGTCAAGTTACAAGAGAGTATCAATATGATATTGTGTACCATTGTATGTGATATCCATATGATACACAAATAACTAAAGTATTATCAACACAAATGTGGATATTGGACACTCCGAGGTCAAGTGTTCCTTGTGGGCTCATAAGGAACACATGATGACAAAGATATCATTATCTCCTATGTCAAGTGTCCCAGTCAGCCCGAAGTCAAGTGTCTATGTCATCCCTTCTCTGAAAAGTAAATTTGTATCTGTAAGCCCTTTTTAGGCTTTTAGAGTTCTACCACTTTTCGAAAATAACGTAGAAAATTTATAATACTTAGCCTTTTTGGTATTTTTTAAAAATCTGGTAGAACTCTAAAAGCTTTTAACTGTAGTGCCCCGCTCCGCTTAGGCACTATGTACAATTGATATCGCTTTGCTTGCTCGAGCGAAAGCCTTCTCGGAGAGTTCCCGATCGAACCACAAAACGATTGATCTAAGTGAGTGGGCATAACTTCATTCTCTGATTCTTGCATGCCTTAATAATAAATCTGAGTTTTTGCAATGCTTGTTTTGCTTAATAAGATAATGTTCGCATTAAGAATGATAGAACGAGAACCTGCATGCATAACAAGAGAACTTGTATGCATGTCTGAAAAGAAATAGAACATTGTCATGCTATGTCAAGATAGAAAAAAAATGTTACATGCTTAGTTACACTGACACCGCTATCAAACGAACTCTTGCCATGCTAAAACAATAAGTAAAGAAATTGCTTGAACAAGTCCCTTTGTCATCTGCTAAGTAAGAGATAGATATTGCATGCTAGTTGCTATGAAATCAACATTATGCTTGCTAAGATATGTTTCGCTTGCCTATTTTGCTATATCAAACTGCTATAAGTCTTTGATTCGTACAAGCATAGACTAATAGTGTGCCCAGAGGTACGGTCCTTGTGATCTAGTGGGTGTGCTATCAGTTATGTGAAAGATGAAAGATGTGCTTTGCTTGACAAGATATGTTTTGCTTGACCTTATATGGTTTGCTTGATCATTTGTTTGCTTGTATTATAGATATTTTATGTCATTACATTGGTCTCGGACAACTTGTGCACAAGGTATTGTCTCTCAAACGGTTCCTAGGTCACTGAGAATCGCTCAGTCCGGAAGAGATTTTTGTTTCATCCTGAGGATACGGTCCTACGGGGTCTAGTCGGGTGATGGGTCTATTAGTATTATACGAAGCCCATGATGTCACAGCTGCTAGTACTCGTGTGTGTTGGTGAAGAGCTGAACCATGAGTCACAGCTGCCGACACATGTGTGTGCTAGTGAAGAGCTGAACCTTGAGTCACCGTTGTTAATCATGGGGATACCTATGGACCATCATATATTTAGGGCGCATGCTAGGTTAGCCTTCTTGCATACCTAACTGTTTGATATAGAGACGGACATGGAAAGAGAATCTTATACACATATGTTTATGCAAATTGTTGCTAACTTATATGTCTACTACAGGGATAACCGTTTGGCAAGGGGTAAAAATTACAAAGAGTATATATTGCTTGCTTGTTCATTTCGTTTGCATCATAGAGTTTTTCTGATAGTGCTTCGTACATTCATATCGGTTGGACAATGGCTATTAGTGAAGAGATAAACCTTGGTCCTGGCTACTATTATGTTAGTGAAGAGAAATCATGAGTCACAACTGCTAATAGCATCAGATAAAAGAGTCATTAGTTAGATGGATTATCGCTACTGATCCTGAGTTTTTCGGGGAGCAGGGCATGACATAATGGTATCAGAGCAAATCGATTCTTTGCCAATTTCGTTACCTATGCCTCAGAGATGTGCCCGATATTGTGCTATAATGAATGTTCCAAACAATAAGTCCATAGATATTCTCAAAGGTGCACACAAAAATGTTCTTGTTTGCTTTCTTGTTGTTTGGAGATTTGATTTCGTGATTCCTGATTTGCTTGTGTTTTCGATTGAAGATGGTGAGGGATGAGGACTATCTCTGCTCTGGATTTTGTAAGTTTCTCCTTGAGGTTCGAGGAAGAAATATTTTTGTCAGTGGGAAAGTATGTAGTGCCCCGCTCCGCATAGGCACTATGTACAAGTGATATCGCTTTGCTTGCTCGAGCGAAAGCCTTCTCGGAGAGTTTTCAATCGAACCAAAAGACGATTGATCTAAGTAAGTGGGAAGAACATCACTCTCTCATTCTTGCATGCCTTAATAATGAATCTGAGTTTTTGCAATGCTTGTTTTTCTTAAGAAGATAATGTCCGCATTGAGAATGATAGAATAAGAACATGCATGCTTAATAAGAGAACTTGTATGCTTATCTGAAAAGAGATAGAATCTTGCCATGTTAAGTCAAGATAAAAAAGAAATATTGCATGCTTAGTTATACTGATACCGCTATCAAACGAACCCTTGCCATGCTAAAAAGATAAGTAAAGAAATTGCTTGAACAAGTTCCTTTGTCATCTTCTAAGTAAGAGATAGATATTGTATGCTAGTTGCTATAAAATTGATATCGTGCTTGCTAAGATATGTTTCGTTTGCCTATATTTCTATATCGAACTACAATAAGTCTTTGATTCGTATAAGGAGAGACTAATAGTGCTTCCTGAGGTACGGTCCTTGTGATCTAGTGGGGTGTGTATTAGTTATGTGAAGATGAAAGATGTGCTTTGCTTGACAAGATATGTTTGGCTTGACCTTATATGTTTTACTTGAACATTTGTTTGCTTGCATTATAGATGATTCATGTTATTGCATTGGTCTCAGATAACTTATGCACAAGGTCTTGTCTCCCGAACGGTTCCTGGGGCACTGGAAATTGCTCGGTTCGGAAGAGATTTTTGTTTCACCATGAGGATACGGTCCTACGGGGTCTAGTAGGGTGATGTATCTATTAGTGTTGTGCAAAACCAATGATGTAACAGCTACTAGTACTCGTGTGTATTGGTGAAGAGATGAACCTTGAGTCACAACTGCCAACACATGCGCGTGATAGTGAAGAGCTGAACCTTGAGTCACTGCTGCTAATCATGGGGCTACCCATGGACCATCATATAGTTAGGGCACATGCTAGGTTAGCCTTCTTGCATACCTAACTATTTGATGCAGAGATGGATAGGGAAAGAGAACCATATACATATATGTTTATACAAATTATTGCTAACTTGTATATCTGCAGGGATAACCATTCGACAAGGGGTAAGAAATACAAAGAGTATATATAGCTTGCTTGTTTATTTCGTTTGCATCATAGAATTTTTTTGATAGTGCTTCATGCATTCACATCGGTTGGACAATGGCTATTAGTGCAGAGCTGAACCTTGGTCTCGGCTGCTATTATGTTAGTGAAGAGTAACCATGAGTCACAGCTGCTAATTGTATCAGATAAAAGAGCCATTAGTTAGTTGGATTACTACTATTGATCCTGAGTTTCTCGGGGACCGGGGCATGACATTAACCGACTTGCAGAAATAAATTTTCTTTTCAGAGAATGGCTGATAATGAACACGTGACGACACATATTTAATAGGGTTTGAAATCGGCCAATCCAATTATCAACTAATAACCCAAATTAGGTAGTTTTGACTTAGTTTGACTCCAATAACCATATTTTGACCTAGGAATGACCTAGAGACAGAGTTTCAAGTTAATGTCATGGTTATTTGAAATTTTATCCTTGTGTCAAGATACAAGAGAGTATCAATGTGATATTGTGTACCATGGTATGTGATATCCATATGATACACAAATACCTAGTGTAGTGTACATAGATGTAAGATTTGGTATAGTGTCAAGAGTAGGTATGATCGGTATAGTATAAAGATACAAGTAAGTATCTAGAGTATATGAGTATGTCTACGTTTTCCTTGTGAGCCATATCTTTGGAAAGGAAATTTACTTCTGGTATGTGATATCCACATGACTAGTTTAGTTATATAGGCTTTTAGAAGTAATTTTTTTTCCAAATAATGGCTCACAAGGAATACGTGATGGCACCCATATACTCAATCGGAGTTGTTTACATGTGTACTAGATTTGGAAATCAATTTCAAACTTATATATTTACTTATTATACGGATACTCATGAATCGCGATATGGATACTCTCGCATCGCAACTCAAATACTCATTCATCAATCAGGGTTGTTACTTTGATGAACATATGTATCCATCTTTGTATCTATTTGGATAATATACTTAAAAGATGTCTATTCATCTTTGCAGAAGTATCTAGAAATGGATCTGAATTACTGCATGTGTCATCGTTTATGGATGTACAACCGTCATCCTGATGGCATGTGTTGTATACGGGATAAATTCATACATGGGGTGGAATAGTTCATGCAATTCGCCAAGGCATTCCCTTAGTACATGGATGACACCAAAATTAAGTGTTCGTGTGTGAGATGACACAACTTGAAATATCACTCAAAAGTGGATGTAATATATCATTTATACTCGAAAGGTTTCAAACCGAAATACTATCAGTAGACCTCACACGAAGAACTTTTACCTCTAGCATCGGTCCAGAGCCTTATGTGAAATCGTATATGGATGTCCACGACCACGCTGATTACGACGACAGGTACGTGAACATGGTTTTCGATGCTGCAGGACCTAGTTTCGATCCGAACAATCATGATGCAGTTAAGGAGGCACCGAATACCGATGCTGCAAAGCTCATGGAGTTACTGGAGAATACAAGGACTCCATTATATCCTGGTTGTGAGGATCATTCACCGTTGGAGGTGGTTACAAGACTGTTGAGCATCAAGGCCAATTTTAACATGTCACAAGAATGTTACAAACGACTGATGGAGTTTATTATAGAGATCTTGCCGGCGGGTGCTAAGTTACCTAAAGACTTCTACTGGTCTAAGAGGATAGTTAGATCGCTCTGGATGGGATACGATAAAATTTATGCATGTCGTGACGGGTGCATGTTGTACTATAAAGACGACAAGGATGAAGACATGTGCTAATTTTGTGGTGTTGATCGCTATAAGGCAACTGGTATAGGAAGGTCCATCGGTTCAAGGAAGTCGACCGATTCGATGCACTACTTGCCTTTGACGCCGCGGTTGCAGAGGATATTTATGGTGAAGAAGACTGCCAAAAATATGAGTTGGCACAGACGAGAACAGATTGAAGGAGTGTTGGATTACCCATCCGATGGAGAAGGCTGGAAGTACTTAGATAGAGAGTATCCTAATTTTACTTCGGATCCGCGTAATGTAAGATTGGGGCTTTCCTCCGACGATTTTATCCTATTTGAACTTTTGGTCTCCCAGTATTCGTGTTGACCAATGATCGTAATCCCGTACAACCTACCGCCTTGGATGTGCATGAAGACTCTGGTTATGTTCTTAACCGTCATCATCCCGGGTCCGAATAATCCGAAGAGGAACATCGATATGTACTTGTAGTCATTGATAGATGAGTTGAATCAGCTGTGGAAAGTAGCTCCAACACGTACGATATTTCTAAAAAGTAAAATTTTCAGATAAGGACAGCACTTATGTGGACTATCAATGACTTTCTAGCTTATGGCATGTTATCAGGATGGATCACTCATGGTCGTCTCTCATGTCCATATTGCATGAACCGCACTAAGTATTTTTGATTGAAATACGGAGGTAAACCGTGCTTCTTCAATTGTCATCGACAAATTTTGCCGTCGGATCATTCGTTCAGGAGGAACAAGAATACATTTCGTGTCGAGGTTGTGGAGAAGGCAAATCCACCTCTAAGGTAGCCCAGAGACAAGATATGGAAGAGGTTAAAGATTTACCAAGTGTTATCGAAAAGCCTACTAAGGGATACAAGTGCGATATATTTGGTCACACTCATAACTGGACGAAGAGGAGCATATTTTAGGACCTATCATATTGGAGCACCAATCTGATCAAACATAACCTTGATGTCATGCATATCAAGAAGTATGTGTTTGATAACATAATTAATACTTTGATGACCGTAAAGGAAAAGACAAAAAATAATCCCAAGGCCAGGTTGAACTTAAAAGAAAAATACATATGCCCTGCATTGCATTTGATAGAGAAGAGAATGGGAAGTATAAGCAACCAAAGGCAATTTTCTCATTGGACAATAAGTATAAAGTGAGACTTTGTAAGTGAATTCAGGGCCTAAATTTTCCAGATGGATACTTGTCAAATCTGAGAAGATGCGTCGAACCGAAGAAGAACAAACTGACGGGTATGAAAAGCCACGACTGTCACGTATTCATGAAGAGATTAATTTCGTTTCCATTTTAGGATTTCTTAGCACAGGTAGTTTGGGATCCATTGACAGAGCTTATCATATTCTTCAAAGATCTTTATTCTACCAAGTTGCTTGTCTATCGTCAAGAAAAGCAAGAAAAGGACACTGTGGTAACACTATGCATGCTTCAAAGAGTGTTCCCTCCTGGATTCTTCGACTCCGTGAAGCATTTGTCAATTCATCTTTCCTATGAGGCACGTGTTGGTGGGACTATCGGTTATCGATGGGTGTACCCTTTTGAGCGTCAATTGAACTACCTAAAGAGAAAGGTAAAAAACTAAGGCAAGAGTCGAGGGTTCTATTTGTGAAACATATGTTCTTGAGAAGATTATAAACTTTTGCTCGATGTATTTCAAGTCGCACGTTGCTACTAATAGAACAAGAACTCTGGTACCGGCTATTAGTTCCAGATCCCCGTCGCCGATTACTCCTATGTACCGACCAGTTACATCTCTGACTCTATCGACGGTACATGACAGTACTCCTGGGACGAGCAGTTCTAGGCCTGAGACTACTTCTCCATCCAGTTTTACTCCTGATGACGACACCATGGAGACAGAGGAGTAGATGGAGGAGATCGAGCCGACTCCATCTGCGTATCAGAGTGACCCTCTATGCGCGCATCAGGACGAGACGATGAGGGAGATTTGGTCCAACGGGCCTATGAAGTAAGTTAATTGGTTAAAGATTTTTCCAAATGATTATATCTATATATTTATGAATTTAATTATCGTTGTATTGATATCGTCCGTCGGCGTTAAAGAGAGCACTGGGGGTATTTCTGAGGTAGAACTATGGTGGGCCTTGGATCAACTACTCTGATGCTCCTGAAGATAGGAAGGCATTCTGGTTTGCCCACTTCAAGTTAAAAATATTTTTTTTTTAATATCAATAATTATTTATGCATATTATATAACTCTCTATTTTACTTCTTGTATAAAATATTTTTCTATCCACCACACTGGGCTGAGTAGATCGAGGAGCACTTTCCTGCCGTCACCGCCAGGCTGATCCGTGATGCGATCAACGATCAAAAGGATCGTGATCGCTCTGGAAAACTGATCCAGGGTTGGATCACGCCTGATCAGTAGACTGCGATGAAGGCGAGATTCGACGATCCCAAATACAAGGAAAGGTCGGAGAAGGCGAATGCAGCTAGGTCGAAGACAGGAACGTGGTATGGTAGCTCGATTCCCATGACAAAACATTTAAGTCGTCTAATATGTACTCTATTGAATATATATTATTTTAATAAAAATAGGATAAAAATTTTAATTTTAATAACAAATAATATATTTTTACAAGTACAGTGGGGTGAGGACGCCAACATGGTGACCGTCTTCCTGGCCAACCATCGAAAGTACGAAAAGCTCATCGATGAGAGGGCCACGCAGACCTACGTACGCTTTACTACCTTTTGTTAATTTAAATATAACTTAGAAAATATGCAACATAGATATCTATATAGTTAGTAATAAGTACCTTAGACGTTAGCAACCACTTTTCTAGGACGAGTATCTCAAACTAAATGACCTGGCGACTACTAGTGCACCTGCAGATGGAGGGTCTGGTTCTTCCTCACATCCCTCTATAACTCAGTCGATGGACGAGCTCTGGATGACCGTTGTTGGTGGTCTTCAGAGGGGTACGTACTACGGTACGGGATCCTATGGCGTCTTTTTTGTGACGCTGTCATCCAGGTCCCCCTCTTTCAGTGTGCATTCCTCGCAGCCTTCGCAGGCGTCGGTACGAGCCCAGGAGAGAGTTGACTGTCAGATTGCTGACATACGTGACGAGTTGCTACGAAGGATTACGGAGCAGCCTCAGTCCCATTCTCAACCGTAGGCCGACGATGCGACGATCACCGCACGTTTTGAAGCGCTCGAGCGTAGCCTTATGGAGGGAGATCAGGACTCTGAGCCAGACGACAAAGCACAACCTTATAAAGCTCAGGACTCTGAGCTAGACGATAGCGCCCAGCTTGGTGACTCTGGCCGCGTCTATGGAGCGCAAACAAACGGAGCTGGAGGGGTGGCATACGGCCATAAGCGACTCACTTGCGAGGATACATGTGGTGCAAGATGTGATGAGTCGGTCTGTGGCAGAGAGCACTTCGAGGATGGCATCTACCATGGATTCATACAATGCTCGACTGCTGGCATTGGAGCAGATACTTCCTCCTGGTTTGTCGGCATCGACACTGTCTCCATCACTGCCTCCTCCAACAGCATCGGTGACGCTTTCAAAGGAGCAGTATGAGTTTCTTCTATCCCAGATGCGCAGCAGTGCTCCTCCTGATCAGTAGTAGTCCTTGTTTTGACATGTTTTAGTGTGTTTATGTGTATTGACCCATTCTTGGGTCTTTGATGTATTTATTTCATACTTTTCACTACATTTTGAGACACATGTGACACTTATTTTAAATTCATTTATCTGCTTCTTGGGACATATTTAGTGTAATGTAACTTTGTAGATTCTTTTCTATGTGAGTTTAGTTTATTATTCATATTAACTGTATGTGAATTTACTAGTGTTGAGTATTCCACCGAAGGGGTCGACGAACCCAAGGAATTCAACGGAGGGTTGCTCCGGGTCAATTTATATATAGTGTGATTTTATAACTGCAGGTAGATTTTATTTGGAAAATATTTTACAAACTGCATCATTTTTTTTCTTCCAAATAGCGACATTTTGCGACGTTCTGCGACATTCAGCGATGTACAGTTACGTCGCTAACAAGTATTGGAACGTCGCTAAGTTAGATAAAGCTTACATATATTAGGTATCTTCATCTCTACTAATATAAGGTGGATTGGAAATGACTCAAAATTGAGCCCGTTTGTAAATACTCCATATAATCATTTAACAATAAAATTTTACTAATTATTTGACTACCATATATGATTTACTTCTACCTAAATAACTCTAACTCAAGTGGTTAAGGTAGAGGTATTTTTCTTTGTTGTTTGAGTTCAATTCCCCGTATTTATAATACATTCATATTTAAAAAAATAATTTCAACAATAAGTTTTATAGTTACTAGTCTATAAGATAGAAGTCATAGAAAGATATATAGAGGAGGAAAAAAAGATAGAGAATAAGCTTTGTAGTTGCTAACTCAAGAGGTTGATTTAGAGTTTGAGAGTTTTGCATTTAAACTATATCTTAATAAAGTAAAGTTAGAGGAAGTCAATTGCCTACCACGTTAACATCTCTTTGTATGACATTATGTCTTTGTTGTCATTTCAGCTTACCTTGATTCCCACAAGTATGAATAGCCGTAACTCGCAAGTCTATAAAGGATTTGTATCCTCTCTTCTACTTTACAACAATTATACACAGCTGTCTAATTTCATGGCAAGTGGTGGGAAATATGAGAATTCTTTTAAAAGAAATATCAAAACATTCCATAACAAGAAACTCTAATGATTTATTTCTCGGGTCACATGGATAAGTTACCAGAAGTAGAACAAATAGTGCTTGTCGAATGGCCGAACCTAGTTATCACAAATTATATGTACCTGGTAACATTATTCCAGAAAAAAATTCACAAAGTGACAATGTTTTCCGAGTAATTTTCACGAACTCAAACACTTATAAAGTATTTAATCAGTTCTCATCTTGGATTACTGAAGAATTTTGGATTGCAACTGGACAAAACTAGCTGGACGAGATGCTCTGAAAGAAAATTGAGTAGTCAAAATACCTGAAATAAGCTCATCAAACGTTTGCAAATTGAGTAGTCCAAAATCCCTGAAATAATTAAGCTCATCAAACGTTTGCAAATTGAGTAGTCCAAATACCTGAAATAATTAAGCTCATGGATAAGTATAATGTAACCTGACAGGGAAATTTAGGCTCAAATCAGTAAAATAGTTCCAAACCCATCAATATCTATACTAAAGTTTCTTAAAAACACAAATAATTAAAAAATAAAAAATAAAACGCCATTGAATATATCAAGTTTAATTAATAGAGGGTTAATTTGTGGTTTCAAAACTAAGAAAGAATTCTACTACTATAAATACCATAAGCTGCACCTTCACTTCTCTCACACACAAATCAACCTGCGCGCAGAGAAACTTAAAAAAGAGAGGGTAACAAGCAATTAAGGCATAGCCATGTCTCGCAGTTGTACCACCATTCTAGCAATTCTTCTGGTGAGCACAATAAGCTCCATCCAACTAGCTTCTGCAAAGCCAGTTGATTCTGCAAACACGATCAGTACTATTGGCACGGCCGACTTCTTTGAACCTCCATATACGCGTAAGCATATATCTAAAACGATCTGCTTCAACCAATTTAACATGCATATATGGTTATAAAAATTAATCATATATATATATATATATATGGATGGCATCTTTAATTTAACTAATTGTTGTACTCGTTGTTGTTGTTAGCAACTGCTTGCTATGAGGACAAGGTAGACGAATCTGTGTTGCTTGCTGGAGTGAGTAAAGCCCTCTATGGCAACGGAAAAGCGTGCGGGCAGATGCTCAAGGTCACCTGTCTAAGCGGAAAAGAAGATGGCGATACCGAATCATGCATAGGAATGAAAACAGTCACAGTGAAGGTGGTGGACTTGTGCGACCCCTGCAACACCAATATCTCTCTCTCTCTCCATGCGTTTCAAACCATAGCAAAACAAGTTGTTGGCGAGATAAATGTCTCCTTTGAGAGGTACTATTTATAATTTAATTAATCAATTATTTCCAAACTAAACACATATATATATATTTACGTGTGTCTAACATTCCTTTGAGTATCTAGCTAAGTATTTATATATATATTAATTCTCTATGCAGAATTCCGAGTTAGTTCTACATGATCAAGATCAGTTTAGAGCTCGTCAGTTTGGAATGCCTCCCTCGTTTTCATACAATAAATTGAATAAGACAACAAGATCGCGTGTGTGTCAGCCCAGCCAAATTCCTTTCGTAGTAGCAGTCATATGTGGCTAATAAATTGTAAGAGACTTGCATGGTCGACCACTATTATAAAGAAGCAATGGTTTGGTTGTGTGCCTCTCAAACTATATGAACTTACATTTGCATTGTTATTTTTGCCATATTTCTGGTTGGTTTTGAACCACCAATCTCGGAGATTACATTGATCCATAAATGAAGGTCTTCCCCACTAAGAATTGGCTTTAGAAGCTATGTATAATGGATAAGACACATTGTTTCATAGCTTAAATTTGATAGAATATATTACTCCTACTGCATATATTCAACTTAAATTGATAATGAAAACCAAAAATTCTCAATTTTGAACAAGTAAACCTACAAATTAGAAATAAGCACAAATACATGAAAATGATCCCTAAATGAGGCTGGTATCTTCAATTATTCACAAAGATGAATAATTACAATATAAAATGATCCCTAAATGAGGAGGGCAAAAGGACGGGATTAAGCAGCTGCCAGCCAAATTCCATTATAAAAGAAAAACAATTACAATAGAGAAAAAAGTTCACTTATATAGTATTACATAGTAAACTTTAACCTATTTGGAGAGAGAACAACAAACTTCGAAGGTGAAGGCACCTCAATACCAGTAGATGATGTTCATAGAAGGTCATATATAAGTCTAAATCTTTCCAACCAATTTGAGAGACCAAAAAAAAAAAATCCTTTCGATATAGAATTATTACCAGAGCAAGCAATATCTCTTGAGTTCCACTTGGGTTTATTTGAACCAAGGCCTCTGTGGTGAAAAAAATATAATAATATACAAACTTTTTGATTAAAGTCTATTCATCAACAGTTCTAAAAATTCTTCGATTTCTTTTCTACTCAAACATACACCAATGCAAAGTCATGAAGGCGTAGTGACAAACACTACAATAAAAATACCTTTTTATATTGTTTGAAAAAAAGTTATTATGACGGTTTATATATAAGCGTAACCAAATTTCAAAACCACGTCTTAATATGACAGTTTGGACTAGTTTTGGACTTATTAAAACATTTTACAGATATAAACATTATTTATACTTTATACGTAAATAACGATTATAAATACAAGCGTTATTAAAGGTCCAAAATTTCAAATTCAGCCCGCTCTCTTTTTTCACTCCCCCGCTCTATTTTTCACTTCACCACCCCCCCCCCCCCCCCCCCCCCCTTTCTAACCCTAATCCGACCCAAACCCTAATCCTAGATACCCCAATCCTCCGAAAGATGGAGTCAACAGTAGCAGGAGCATGGATTTGGAAACAAGATATTGGTTCGTCGAGGCCCAGATCTGGCCAGGATAGGCCCGATCTATCCTCCTCGAGTTTTTCTTATAGATATGGAATTTATTCTTTCTTTTTTCATGATTTGGTGGCTTAGGGATTTGATGGTTTGGGATTTTTTTTTCTCACTAAATGGGGAGGGGCGGCGTTGGAGAGGTTGAAGACGGACGAGGGGGTTCCGCCGCCGCACGACAAGACGAAGAGGATTGTCATTATCGACGCTCTCAAGTAAATGTTGTTGTCCTTCTTCTTCTTCATGAATTCTCCAAAACGAATAACATACCTATCACCGGCACCAGCCGGCTCCAGATTCGACTCCGGTAGCGATGTTCTGATCCAGGTCCGCAGATATGCTTTTGGTCAACGGAGTCGGCTTAAAAAACCCTAGAAAATATGTAAGTTTCTATTCCCCCTCCAATGTTCATTTTTCCTACTCATTTCTCCCAATTATAAGTCTAATTGACCTAATTTTGTTCTATATGTGCTTTTAGTCCCCAAATTGGTAAGTTTTACTTCATATTATGGTTGATCTTTACCTTTGATCTAAATGTTTGTTCATGCACAAATAGTTTTTGTCAGAAAGGTGTAAAATGTAATTTTCACTGTTCTTGGGTCTTAATAATACATCTGTTGCACTGTATCGGGTACGATATAGACACTCAGACACTTCAAAGATAAAATAGGTAAAATAGGACACATCAAAATCATGTTTGATCTGCCAAAATTTTCATTTTACTCCCCAAATTGCTAAGTTTTACTTGATATTATGTTTGATCTGTAGCATTGATCTATCTAAACTTTGTTAATGCGCAAATAGTTTGTTTCAAGAAGGTTTTGGACTGTAATTTTCACAGTTCTTGTAAGTTTGAATGTATCGGGCACAATATAGACACTCCAAAATAGAGTAGGACACACCAAGATTAATGGCATGTCCATGTCATCGTTCAATGTTGCAGTCCAATGGTGCAGTCCTTTAACTAAATAGTGTTCTATTTCTTATGACCTTGTTTTGCAGGCTCGGAGAGGCTTTTTCAATGTTTTTACAACTGTTAAACATTTTTTTAGAAACCATTCAATGTTTTTACACCTGTTAAAAAATTTTCCTTCTCTTGGTCACTTAACTAAATAGTGTTCTGTTGCTTACGATCTTGTTTTGCAAGCTCGGTAAGGATTTTTCAGATAATTATAAAAATTTCACTAAGAGGTATTGCATGTTTTAACTATACTTTTTTCAGAAAATTAGCATGTGCAATGGCCTCTTCCCTAAGCTGTTGTTTACAATGACAAGTGAAAAGAGAGAAATATATAGCTTATTGGTTATGTTGCCCATTTGATTTGGAGACTGACATTGTAGGTAGTTAAATTCAGTTCTATTTTGTACACCCCTTTAGCCATCCTGCTACATTCTCCATATTTTTTTTTTCATCTTGCTTTACATGTAGACGATCTCATGCTCTATTGATTTTCGTGGATACAATACCATGCCAAAATTTCAAAAATTAAGGCAAATGTAGAATGGGTTGGGTTTGTATAAGAATAGTAGGAAATGATAATGTGAGCTCCGGTCCCAAAGATTGTGTGGTCAAAAAATGACGTAGAAAAAAAAAATGTAAAATCTAGAATTTAGAAATTTGGACTCCAAATTAGGACTTACTATTCTACAAAATGGGTTCATACAATCTAGAATCTAAAAATTGGGAGGTCAATTGGAACTAAGGATGGGACTTACTATTCTACAAAATGAGCTCCTACATTTTAAATATAGAATCTAGAATGTGGGATGCACCTTACTAATGATGCTCTTATGAAGCCCAATCATACTGTTCCTGATCTCCTCCAGTAGGTTTCCTATAAAATACTAGAGATAATGACTGAGTATGCTCTTCATTCCAACATATGAAACAACTATAAGATTTTTAGTCAAGAACTCAATAAGAACAATGACACAAGTTACTGGCTTACTGAGAAAATCCATAATGATCGATTTTTTATTGCATTTTCTTACTAAAATTAATAGATTTAGAACCTGCGTATAATGGTAAGGCACATTGTTTCATAGCTAAAACTTGATAAGAGTTTTACTTCTATTACGTGTATTCAATTTAAATTAACAAAGAAAAACCAGAAATGTCAATTTTGAAAATTTAACATCCAAATTAGAAATAAGCCAAATATATGAAAAAGATTCCTAAATGTGCCAGGTGTTGGGACGAACACAAAAAACCATTCCACAAATCGATAGAACTTGGTCAGGATAGAAGAATGTTGCACAAACCAATTACGTCAAAATTCACACACCTGAGCACAACACAAACACAAAAGATATTACGTTAAAATCCCTGACGAAAAATAAAACTATGGGACGATCGGAGTCTAACCCGAAAAAGCCTCCGCTAGTGGAATAAAGAAAGTATATCGACCACTTCACAAACTCCTCCACCGATCCACACGAATTGCCGTAATCGTCACTACAAAAATGATACTAATTAGCGACGGCCAGATACGTCACCAAGTAATGGCTAAATTGCATTAGTGACTAACTGACAACGAACATTAGTCATAAAGGCTTCAATGGCAAAGGCTGCATCGCTAACGCAAAGTGATCGTCAAGCAGTCAAAAATTTGACTAAACGACGACTACTTGGCGACGGTCTCCAAAGGACGGAAAGTTATCCTATCGGCGGCGTTCATAAATAGGCGTCAACTATGTGACGTCTGGGCAACTAACATTATGAAGGATTAGTTCGACTAGTCAGTGGGTCGCCTAGAGACAATATATAGCAACTTATTGGCGGTGGCTAGAAGGTATATAAGTTTCTGATACCTGACATTGCCTTCAGATACGCACTCGGTGACAGCTTTGTGCGTCGCTTATGAGCCACGTAACCGTCGTCGTACACTCATCGCTTAGCTATGACTAACCTGTAAAGAATTAGAAAATATATATATTTGAAATCATATGAATCAAAGCATATACAATATATACAAATATATATGAATCAAAATATCATAGAAATCACACAATAAACCATATGACACAACCCATCATGTGAATTCTGTCAAATCGGAGCTTCAGCGGCATAAAACATACGTTAGAAACCCAAAAACACAATAATAGTACAATGCAGGTAAACACAATAAATACAACATCATATATAGTATAAATAACACCATCCCAACAAGCCGTAGAATCATCCAAGGTAAACATCTATAACATACAAAAATATCGTCCACAACATACAAATAAAGTATCTTAAACAAATATCAGCTACTCACTACTCTGGTGGTGCATGGCCTCGTATACGAGTTAAGACGTTTAGAGGAAGTGAGCTTACTACGTCACGCGGGTAGTAAACTCAACACCTCTTGCAGAAGTGAACTCAAAAGACTCGTTAATACAATTTTAGATATGGTAGGGGCAATAGGAAGAGCAAAGGCAGCAAGAACGGAAAGGGTAGGATAGACGGCACGGGCATCGAATGTCGAGAATGTATGAGTAGCCGGGAAGCATCAGTAGCATGTACAGGTCTCTCTGATTTAATGGCCTTGATAGATTCCTGCATAAGCGTCAGGTTGGCCTGCATGGTGGACATCGCTGTAACCATCTACGTTATCTACATTGTGATGTCATCCTGATGCAGTCAGGAGAAGAATGTAGTAGAAGTTTTGAGACGACCGATATCTGCGTCGCCAAGGAGTCGGCACCATAGATGCATCCTCTCTTTCCTCTTCCACCAAAGACCTTTATCCAAAGGTTGTTGACTTGAGTGAGCTTGGGCATGGTCGTTGACTCGATGACACTATCGGCAACCTCATCTTGAATGGCCCAAGATGTTGTCCCAGTTTGTAGAGAGTGGAACACAGCATGTACACAACATGTTAATATCCTAAGATGTATTTTTGTACTATCCTACGTTGTTTCAAATATTCAAAGATATATAAATTATAACAGTATAATACTTACAATAGTCTTGCTCGCCTTCTCGTCTATACATCATATCCTTCATTTTGTGTGTTTGCTCGAAAACTTCGACAAAACCAACTCCAGAGGGATCTCTACCCTCCTTCGCAATCTTATCCGCTTGTGTATGAAACAGTAAGGAAACGTATAAGTACAATAATAAATTTTATTAAATTATATAGTAAAGGAATTTAAATTGTTTGGGTTATCGTATGTACCATATTTTGATGGTGCATAGCGATGAGGATCGATCCACTAGTATGTAATTGGCACAAGATCGAGCTTTCTTCGCTTGTTCCGACCTTTCCTTAAACTCCAGAGTCTTACACTTTTTCTAATTTTTATTCCAAAACTCGTCATGAATCTAAGTTTTCCTCCTCTTTCCACGAGTAACCGACCTCTACAGATCATCCTTCACATCACGTATATATTTTAAAGCAAGTACCCCGATAGGTCGTCTTATCTCGATTCTCCGGCCACTAGTAGATTTTTTGAAATATATATTCAAATAACAATTAATAAAAATAAAAATTAATGTATGAAATTACGTTAATTTTTAAATATTCCTGCTCTGATCAAGCCATTTATACATCTTCTCAGCCGCTACTTAGAGAAGTTAATATAGGGATCATGATAGTTCCCTATATGTTCGCCCCAAGTGTCGCCGTAGAAGCAGGAAGATAAAACCTAAAATTTTTGAATAAAAATCAATTATCTAATTGAATAAACAAATTATTAATATAAAAAAACAAAATTGTCCAACATGCCTCTCTCGTGGTGTAGAAATATCACCAGGTCGAGGGAGTTACCGACCCCTAGTATCGTATGACAAGTCGGGATACTCCATGACCCATTTTGTCGTTGTCAAAAGAATTTGTGGATGGACAATTGATGGGGTGGAGGGAATTTCTACAAAGGATGGGGTGGGGACATATGCCAATGCTGGAGTGGAGGTGTCTCGAGCCGATGACGGGGTGGAGGTGTCTCGTGTCGGCGAGGGGGTGGAGGAGTATTGTGCCGACTGAGGGGGTCGAGAGGATAATCTGTCTATGAATAATAAAACATCATCAACATGTTTAGTTATCCGACCACAAACATGACCACGATATAACCAGATATCTATGAGTATAAAGTGTGTCATAATAAAATATAAAGCTTAATTGTGTGAAAATGATATACATAAATATATATAATTTTATTAATTTGTTAAATATATCTAAATTACTATCTTAATCATCATAATTGTTGTCTTATTCTTTATCCTCATCCTCATTCACATTGTCATTATCCTCATTCTCAACATCATCCTCATTATCATTTTTTTCTTCTTCTTCTTCTTCTTCTTCTTCTTCTTCCTTAAATTTGTCTTCCTGATCTTGGACAAAGTCAATTGTTTGGTTGCGAGCTAAGTCTTATATACCAACCTCTTCCTCAGCTTTATTTTTCTCGACAATAGCATCAACTTCCATATTATCCACGGTGCCTTATTATGATTGTTGACCCAAACATTGAGGCTCTTTGACCTTGTCCTCATAGTATACTACCTCTCCAACATTGAATGTGTTTTTAACGTTAGTCTTTCATACCACCCACCAGTCAAATCGATCTTTATGATGTCTTGGATAACTTGTATAATATGCTGAACAACTTGACTTGCTATCACAAAATAGTCAGACCCTCAATATCTACTTCGATAGTTTATATATATGGCCAAATCCAAATTGTTTGTTAATTTTGCATCCTTGATATGGAGTTGTTTCAAACCAATCACACTTGAATATTACAATATTCATGTCATAAGGGGCAAGGTGTTGCAACTCTACAATATCTCGAATCCTATCATAATAGTAAAAGTCTAACTCATCATAGTAGATAGGGTCTTTTACAAAAACATCAAAATCTATTGTATTTAAGCCTTCGGTAATAAATTCAGCATTTATAGGATTTTGAGTTAATTTAAACTTTAAGCCATTAATGATGTTGCCGAACCAAGTCCTTGATTCCTTAATCATTCCTAATGGCAAATAACGAAGTCTTTCATTTACGAGTGTAGTTTCAATTAAGAATACATGTAATCACACATTGACACTAGTCAGGTTAGTACCGACATCTGCTGAAATCGTACAAAACCAGTATATTTACATGCTAATTAAGTTTCTTACATATTTTCTAAATCAGAATGTAATGTTACTATCGATATCTTTTTAAAGTTCTTCTTGATTACTATTTGGTCTCATAATTTTCACTTCATCTCTAAATACACTAAGATAAAAAGAAGTAGAGTTAAGTAAATTTCATTGGTAGTATTAGAGGAAAGTGTCAATGTCGAGTCGCTTACACCTTCAAATATCTAACTTCTTGTATGCCATAATTTAATAGTAGTACATATCAATGAGTTGCTTCTAACTCATCGTCCCCCAACTACTATTTCTTACTAGCACCAATAAGCTTGTCCCTCATATTGAATATCGACAATCCTCTATTGTTTTGTGCATCTCACATGGCTTCATCATTCCTTGGAACATTATTTCGTTGATTTGTCTATACATGAGTATCAAAATAAATTGAGCAAAAGTTCGAGAACTCCTCGATTATATATGCTTAGCATATCAAATCCTTTACATGAGCCTTATTTTTGACCTTCTTCTTAAAATAATGGAGGTACCTAGAAAGAAACATTTTCTAAAATTAATTAGATCGCTTTATCTACAAAATTTGTTACAAAATTTTGATACTATTTGGATATTTTATCTTTCAAATGGATACATCCATCGATACTGAACAAGTCCATGACACATACTTCGTAAGGTAGATGAATCAGATGCTCCATATTATAAAAAAAAAACCCAGAAAGAATGACATTTTCTAATTTACAAATTGTCAAGACAATCTTCTCCTAAAATTCAAACATATACTGCATCGTTAACTTAAAGTACACCAAAACAGTTGTTTTCTAACAGCTATAACCATTAAGAAAATTTTCCCTATTGAATTTTTACCGTTCAAAATTTGAAGTGGAAAATTTTCCTAACGTCAATTATAACTATCTTTTACCATTAGGAAAATAATTTCTAATGGTAAAACGTGTTGGTAAACAATATTTTCTAACAGTAAAAAAAATGTTGGCAAATAAAATTTTCTAACGGTCAAAAAATGTTGGCAAATAAAATTTCCTAAGGATAAAAAACCTTTCACAAATAAATTCCCTAGCGGTAGAAAAGTATTGGTGTAAACCCCCATTTCAAAAATATATACACAACTTTATTTACTTTTCCAAGTATTCTTTTTCAAAACTATAAATTTTTGGGCTTATGTTTAGTTACTGGTGTTGTTATAGTTTAGGGTTGATCGTTTCAATATCCACCCTAAGAAATTTAACTGTGTTCAAGATTCAATAATCGTCTCTTTTTCTTTGTTAAAGAACTCCTTAACTAAGTATTTCTTAGGATAAATTCCAATAGGTCAAATTCCTTATAATTCGTTCTTCTCCTTGTACCTTGGGAGATATTGAGCCAAGCCCAAAACCCAACATGGGCCTAAATACCCTTTTTTCCTTTTTATAGGTTCTTGATAAAAGGTGTAAGCGAAAAAGAGAAACTGAAATTTTTTTTGGAACAGTCGAGTCATCTTTGCAGATATGTACTACTATTATAAGTAAAACTACAAAGAAGACTCAGACTGTTCCAAATTTTTTTTTCTAAATTTTTCACTTAAAATTTTACTCTGGGCAAGTCCAAAAATATATGCAATTCAATGGACTATCAAAATCTTGACAGTTTTAAATAATATATGCAATTCAATGGACAGTTAAAATTTTGACAGTCCAACATATTAAAAAGACTGTCCTAAATAAATTTTGGACTAGTACCGAGTAAAATTTTAAGTAAAAAATTTAGAGAAAAAAAATTGGGCCAATCTGAGTGTATTTCGTAGTGCCTTTATCATCAATCCCTTTTATATGTAAACAACCCATTCCATTTTCTTGAAACTAAGTCTAATACGTATTCTTACTTTCCATAAGCCCTCAGTTCCCTTTTTTTTTACCGAGAGCACCCAAATTCCAGCCTCCAATATTCCCTCATCCAGAGTAAAGAAACCCATTAAGCCCAAATTAGTTATTCGGCCTGTGTTAAGGCTAGTACACTTTTTCTTTATATAACAAATCCATTTCTTTTGCTGGGCCATAAGCCCACACCTAGGAACCCGACTCAGGCAGCAGAGGACAACCTTTCTCCTTACCGTACTGTTAGCAATATTTAGACTTTGGGTCTCATGTAAGTTGTATTTGAGTCTCCATTTATACATAACTAATATTTGGGTCAAAAAAGTGTCACCAAAAATAATTATGCACATAAGGACCCCCACACATGTGTCTTATCTTTATGATTATTTTATCATGATGAGTTGATACGTCGGCTATGATTGATTGCAGAGCCGTCATTTTGTACTCGACAAAAGCTATTTGTTTATGTATAATTTCTTCAAACACCAATTTTTTTTTCTTCTTCTGAAAACGATAGTCGAAACACAAAAACATGACAAAAGAACTATGAAAAATAGAACACATGTCCATTTTTATTCCAAACACAAACGAAATCTAGTTCAGGCACTCATTAAACCAAAATGCAAAACTTAGCTACCAAATTAACCAACAAAAAAAATTTGATCATCAAAATGACAACCACTACATTCCGCAAGCATCATTTGGATAATTAACTCTATTAACAAATTATATGCTTAAGAGTATTATTTAGATATAAGTGATTTTTTTCCCTAAAATTGTTTTGTGTATACTGTCATATTATTATTTTTATAAATAGTTATGAAGGAATGCAATATAACTAATGTATATAAGGTTTGTACATAACCAATGTATAATGGGTATATTATATATTTTTTTAGGGTATCAATATGTTAATTTATATGTATGTTTATAAATAGGTAAAAATTTATATATGTTGTTTGATATGTTTATATATATATGTAATTACAAGTTTATATATGTAAATATATGTATATTATATGTGTATATGCACAAATACGTTTATTTATTTATGTATTTGTTATGGAAATAAGCTTATACGCCTAAAATTATTTGCAATGGTTTTCAAAACATCTATATTACTTTATTATGCCATATAAGTATGATGTAAAAGATTTTTTTGTAACTAAACTCTAATAAAAAAATTTACTTGATGTTATTATATTATTTTTGTAACAAACCTTATTGCTATATAAACATTTGCATTTGAACTTATGTTATATCGTTATGCATATTTTAAGTGTTATAATGGTACATATAATAATCATTATAAGTTTCTTGTATATATAAGCTTTTTCTTACAAATAGGATTATGGGTATACAAGGAATGATAAATTATCAAATAAATAATTTCTGTGTGGATATGTGATATATTCTTGGTTGTATGTCATTGGCATTCTTATATTTCTTTGATGATTATAGCAACTTAAGTTCGTACCTAGACATGGACTAGGCTTTGGCACTGCAGTCTCATCTCGTATTGGACAAACACCTCAGGCAAATATATTTTGCCTATTTGATTTACAGTATTTACATGCATGTATTTTTATTAGTCGTTCTTTTTGGATATACTGTTACATGTTTAACATGCTCCCTATTCAGTATATTACATTATATTACCTGCTGGCACATTTAGGCATGATATACGGATTCACGATGTTTGACATATAGGTTATGATATCATCTATACAACTTATACATATTCGAGTTGGATTAGAGTCCACTTGATTGCATAACTGACCATTGTCACATGGTCCGGTCCTACGTATTTTGGGACTGGAACATAACAATTGGTAAATAAAAATTCATAATGGTAAAAAAATATTGGTAATCAATCGTAAAAAATCGTTAGGAAACTAAACATAACCTTTCAAATTCCTAACTATTTTTTCGTTATAAATGGAGAGAAAATATTTTTAAAAATTCGGTAGCTCTATTGAACCTGCACTTTCAGCTCTCAATTATCAAATAAAAATATAATTTACACAATATAATTTGTACAAACATATTCAAAATTAATAAACAATACTATTAAATGCATTTGTATATAAACTTTTTTTTTCATATAATGGTGTCTCACCATATGTATTACATAATCTCGACCCGACCTCCCTCTGCAACACGACCCCGGCCGCCTGCACGTCGCCACGCCGGACCTCCATCTCCGCTCACTACCGTCACCATTAACATCACCATTACCACCGGCTACGACCCCGCTGCTCTCGACCCCGCCGGTCTCGACTCGTCTTCCCCGGTGAGCTCGACCACCAATAACACCACCATCGTTCACCTCTCCTCCCCCTCGACCATGACACCACCCGGCCAGACACCTTCCCCTGGCCGGAAGTCACACGACCCGCCTGCTCAACCTCCTTGCACCATCACGTCCCCGCCAGCAACTGTTGCACACCACCCCCAACCTTGGGCCACCTCTCCCTTCTCAGGCCGAGCTTCCTCCTCCCTGCTCCCGGTTCTCCTCCTCCTTCTAGCCGGACCTCCCCGCCCTGACCGGACTACAATCATCACCACCATTAGTATAATAATCATCACCATCATCATCTCATTATCACCTAAATCATCATCCTCGTCATCACCATCATCCACATCACCATCCGTGTCATAACCATTATAATCCCCATCATTATCATCATTATCTCATCATCATCGTCATCATCATCATCAACCCAGCATCGTCATCGTCGTCATCGTCATGACTATGCGCGTAGCCCGAGGTTCGAACCTGCCCCCTCCTTCATTTTATATGTGCTAGTATAAATAGCGTAGGGTTTAGCATATTGCTTTAAGACATGGTCAGTTAGTTGAGTCCAGACCATGTCAAAGAACCCAAGGACTTGTATGCGTATACGTACGCGTATGCGAATATTATTTAGTTTGGTATATATATATATATATATCTAGTATATATATATTTAGTTATTCATTAGCATGTTATTAATTGGTATATATATTTATGTACATATTTAAATAAATTACTGGTTATTTATTATATAATTATATGGATATATATGAAATTAAATGCTAAGTAATAGTTATGACTAGATATGTATTTGTATTGTGTGACCCTAGGACACTGTGGACTATTCCGTGTTTACCTTGACCATATTGACCCTAAGAACATGTACTTGACTGCCTTGCGTACATTAACGCACTGGCTTAGACACCTGTTAGTTGACTGTCTGATTGTGTATAGAAATTACAGACGCGACCTCGTGTAATTAGACGCGCATTTGACCGTGTTAGTTGACCCGTGTTACCCCTAGTGTACCCCTTGAGTCCAGAGTAAATATGGTTGTGTATGTGCTTGTCACTACCACGTTCCGAAAACAGGGGTATTTTTAACTTTTTACAATATTTAATATTAATTAATTGCATGATAGTATATTTGATTTAAATAAATGTGTGATGTGTAATTTAAATATAATATTATATACAGTGTTCATTTATTTTTGCTAGCAGACTTGACCTAGAAGCCCAGTAGATGAACGCCGTCCGAATTATAGAATTCTGTGTTTAATTATTTTATTTTAGAATTTATTTATTGGAGGTTGTAATTAATTACCGTAATTTATTTAATTATTGCACCCTGTCTTTGCTTCGATATTTGGAGCAGTATCCTGACTTCTGTCTTCCAACAAATTTTACAATCTTGCCCTAGACATGCCCGCCTTCCATTCTGCTATTTTTGCAACTCATAATTGTGCTCTCTGTGCATTATTTCTAGCCGCACAAAAATCGTCGCGGACGTTAATTAATAAATACTTATTTTGTATCGTTGTGCGTTCCAATCGAAAATTGGAGGCAATCTTGACCTATTTTTCGTGTGGCCCAAATTAGGGTAATATTCTGTTCTGAGTCTACTTCATTATTGGTATTGATGACCTGACCTGATTTTGGCCCCATGTACTCCTGATTAATTTTAGAACACAACTTGTATTTTATTTCTAATTAAATTGAGGATACTATTTTAACCGATTATGAAATCCCAATTTAATTCCAGTGCCCTGCCATTTGAGCCCATACCGATCTTACAGCGCCCCCTGACCCCACAAAACACCGGACACCGAATCGCCCGCCAAATTTTTGTCATCTCATGCGTCTGTGCAAATATCCAAATTTGAGGGGGCTAATTTGCAAATTGGCATTTTGTGTCAACACCTCATTGTTTAAAACTAATGAGGGAGCCCTAATAATTTAATTAAATTTCTCACCCTCATTCCCACATGAATTATTTTCTCTCCCTGTCAAATCTGGGCCACAAGTTTAATGGGTCAATCCCCACCTTTCATTTACAACCCTCTCCCCCTATTTAAAGTAATATCAACCCTAATCCCTAGACAACCTAGGAAATCCCACCCTCCTCAAGCCTCCATAATTCCTCACACCAACCGTAGGCTACATTCCAATTTCTTTTTCTCTTCTTCTTCTCTTTTCTTCTTTTCTTCTTCTCTCCTCCTTCTTCTTCTTCTTCTTCTTCCTTTCTTCTTTAAATTTTGAAATTTAAAAGAGAAGAAAGGGGGGGGGGGAACACTGTTCACCCCCCATTCAGCACCCGGCCGAGCACAGTTCCTCCGGCGGCCGCTGTCTACACTCCGACGGTCTCTCTCACCCCTCCCTGCTGTGTTCCTCGGCTTCATCCATCCATTCATCATCCATCATCCTCCTCCTCCTGATCAGTCCGGTGCTGCACTGAACTCCGGCCCGAGCCCGACTCTCTGCTACTGCTCAGCCGCTGCTGCTCCGCTGCTGCTCTGCTACTGCTCGGCTGCTGCGCCGGCCGGCTACCCCCAGCACCACCACCATCACCATTAGAACCACCCCTCCATCTATTCTCCACCTCGACAACCAGACTCCTCCTCCTCCTCGTCGAAACGGAGCTCCACTTTCCTCAACGTCGTCGCTCTCGGCAACGTCGGAGCTGGGAAGTCTGCGGTACTGAACAGCTTGATCGAACATCCCTCGATGAACAGCAGCATCCCGCCGACCGACTGAACGTCATCGACGACCTCCCAACCGCTGACGGCGTTCTCCTCGACCATGCAGTCCGACCACCCTGCAGACTTCACCGGTATGCTCCTAAGGATGCCACTGGGAAGAATAGGCTGAAGTTTCGAGACACAGATTAGGGTGACTGCAGAGGAGCGTGGGGATGCAAATGTACGGTATGGATGGTTTGGCGCGGGGAAATCAGATCTTGCTGGGGTTCTATTTCATGGTTTTGCCATGATGTGTGGGAAGGCAACGAAAGGAGGGCCTTGTGGAACTGCCTTGTATCTCACACCAGAAAGCCATTCTCTTGCCAGTATACATTCTGTGATAATGACGAAAAAGAAGTACAATACATGATCCTGTGCCGAGTTATCTTGGGCAATACAGAGCAAGTCAATCTAGGATCAAAGCAGTACTTTCCCAGTAATGGTGAATATGATTCTGGGGTTGATGATTGTTCGAGTCCAAAGTGTTACATGGTATGGCCTACCCACCTGAGCAGTTATGTTCATCCGGAGTATCTTGTTAGTTTTAAGCTGCCCCCCAATACTCGAGAATACTTCTTTGGGCTCCGGGATATCTGGTTCCATGTTGCTAAAAGGCCAACATTTCAGATTATTCAACTACTCATTCTGTCATCCCTGAGCCAGCTGGCCCCACCTCTCCATGGCTTCCTTTCACTGTGCTACTTCAAGAAATTCAAGATAAAGTATAACCAATAGTGATGGAAATTATTGTTATTTCATCATCAAGAGTTGAAGAATAAAATTATAAGTCGAGATGAATTGGTGAAAAAGGATGAAGGATATGGTTGGAAAGCAGATTCTAGTTTCCGCAATTATGAAACTCAAACAGGATCCATCTTCTTGGTCTGCTGGCCATGTTACGAAGAAGCCCAAGGGAGCTACTATACTGACACCAAAGCTGGAAGATGGAGAGACAGGGAAGTTTGAGATCAATTGCTCAGCTGCTCCTTCGGAGTCTAATGGTCCAACAAATATATCTATGCAACTTTGAGCATGACCAGGTAAGTCCTATTGGATGTTATATAATTAAACATACAGTATTGTCCTTACTTTATATATATATATACATACAAATATTAGTTTTATTTAAAGAAAATAAATACACATCTATTTTTTATTCCAAATGAATAATATGTATGTATGTTAGTAGTATATATATATTATATATATGGGTACTAGATGACCCGAGTGTAAATACGGATACCCTGTATTTACACATGACCTTGAGACCCTGTGAACTATTAGCAGTCTGCCACGCGTACACTGACGTACTGGCAAGCCCCGTACCATTTTATTGTCTGCCTTGCCTAGCAATCGCAGACGCGACACCGTGCAATTTGACGCACACTGATCCTAGATTGACCAGTGCCATGCCTGGCATAGCCCTGAGGCCAGTATATTTCTTCTGTGTGTTATGGTAGCATCTGATACAAGTGTTATAATTGTGATATGTTTATAGGACTGTTGGTTTACCCAGGCGATACTCTGGAACAGGACCTCGGTATTCACCAACTAAGGACCCAAGGCGAGTACATTCTCTGATTAGTTTCTAATTTATGATATCTCCTATGTTCACTGTATCTAGTGTAAATATCCATATTCTTGACACATTGGTTACACGGATTGGTATACACGGATCTCGTCATGAGATATTATTCCTTATTCATGGTGTAGCTTGTACAAGACTTGTTTCCTTGATATCTTGTGTATGTACAGACACTGAGACCCGGGGAGATTTGCTACCTCCCTAGGGAATCCCGTGCCATAGCGTACCATGATTGGATCTACTATACCAGTCGGGGGTTTGGGGAGTATTTTAGTGTAGATATGTGATCATACCCAACTTTTCATGCATCATAGCTCACCCCACATCTCACGTCGGGTGCGGCCTGACCATCTCCGTGCCTCATAGCTGTTACGTGTGATTAGCCTGACCTCTACATGCATCATAGCTAACCAACGGTTAGCCTGACCTTCCCTGAATCATAGCTAATCACATGTAACCAGCCTGATCAAGTTCCCAAGCCGATCACATGTTAAAGCTAGTACTCACACACTTAGTCATAGGTTTCTTGCTCATTGACATATTGTTTCTTTTCCTGCATTTACTTACAATATTTCCAGTATTTCTTTCCTTGTACATTTCTCGTACCTATACATGCATCCGGTATATTTCCATCTAGAACTGCTACATAGTTTATGTCATTTATATAGAACTGCTAGTTAGAGATGTACTTTGCTCCTTCCTGACTGGAAAATATTTTTTCAGACTATGACCTTAGTAGACTGGTTTCCAACACACTTGGGGATTGGAAGTTAATGATTGCAGGTATGATTATTTTGTCGTTAGACTTGTCTTGTATTTCTTGCTTGCATTGATATCTCATCGTGCTTTAGTTTATGTGATTGAGTATTTCTAGCATTATTTTATCATATCCACGTCTCCTTATGGAGTTGGGTATTCACGTGAGTTGATTAGATAGTTACATGACCTAGACAGCGTTCTACCGCCGATGCTGCGGCGTAGGCTGGACGTACCCACGCTCTCGTGCCTCTAAATCGGGTGCGGGTCATGACACGTTTTTAGTGGTGGCCCATGCAGGTCTGACTTCGCGAGTTGTGCGATGTCGTGGTAGTGTGGCATCTTTGTTACACTACTGCGTGCCTGCGATAGGATCTAGGACATAGGATACTAGGATGAGAGAGGATACTCAATCACAAATTATTTGAGAGATTCCTGGGACGACCCTTGAGAATCTCATTATAAATTCTAATTTAAATCCTTCCTCCTTGTTTTCGTTCGTTCCCACTTATTGATATTGAGTTTGATTCTTGTTGACCAGTTGTTAACTTTAATTCTTGGTATCGTTGTTGAGTTTTGATTTCATATCGAGATGAATTTTATGGGCTAAAATTTACGGTATCATCTGATGACATATATTGATGAGGATAGTGAGAAAGGTAAAACGTCTACTTTGGTTATGGAACCTAGAGTTTATCGCAGCCATATTAGCTGTCGTGACAAGAACGTAGGAACCTGACTTGGATGTACATACTGTAGTTATGAAACTTAGGGTCTCTCGCAGCCATACCGGTTGGCGTGGCGAGGATTCTAGATGACATGATTATAGGGTTGCATACCTTAGTTACGGAACCTGTCGTTTATCGCATCTATGCTTACTGGCGTGGCGACGATTCTGTGTGTCATGATTTCTGACAGACGTGTATGATTATCAGGTTGTATCTTAAATTGGTTCTTAAAGTATCATCTCAAGACTTATCTATTTTCGCTATTCCAGGACTTTGTTCCATCGCTTCTTTTCTTTACTAGCAGTAAAGATACCTTCCGTCCTTGATCCAGTTCCTTTTTGAGCTTATTTTCTTTGAGGATTCCTTGTTAGTATGATAATTAGTGACTTGCAATTTTGGTTGTGTCTTGTATTAGTTTGACTGAGTGTGACTTGTGAGTTGTAAGTGTTTCTTAGTTGGACATGGGAGCATTAGGCATTAATCTAGAGATACCCATAGCATAGTACCTTGTAGCAATAGTTCTATGATAGGTGTTATTATAATTAGTATTGGTATTATAGAAAGTGCAAGTGATCGTGATTTGTAATAAGTTTGATGAGTTAATCTAATGATGAAGCTAGCGTTACCATACCAATAGTGCTAGTAATTCTATATCAAATATTTGTTGAGCAAGGTGCAAATGACAGTAAGTACTTCGTGTAATGACAAATAGATTAGTGTATTAAGTAATATAGATAAAAAATCATTGAAGAAAATATGTGAGATGATAATTTGGATTATTGGAAATGATATTGCAAGTAATCCGGGCAGTACAAATTTCAGTACACAGCTGAGGTTGTAGATAATTGGTGTATTTGTGTGGACCTTGAGTATTAGAGACTGAGAGTTAAGGAGAGTATAGAGTATCAGTGATAGTTCTCAGAGTTAGTATCAGAGCCAATTACCCGTCCTGGATAATCATGATTATGTAATTGAGTGATCTATGTAAACGATTAAGTATCCAGGAATTTTGTTAAGGATTTATGGAGCATGATGTCCAATTTGATGATTGATATCGGAAATGTTAAAGGTAAAGAAATGTATATGCATAAAGGGTTTAATGAGATGTCATAAGTAGAGAAATATCAGGATTAGTAATGGAAGTTGTGAAGTGTATCACAATTAGTTTAACAGGCTGTAAAAGGATTAAGAGATATGCTTATATATCAATCGAGATATAGAACCATATGCCTGCCCTTGAGATTGAAGTAAAGCATGGGCATTATAGAAAGTGCATATAATCATGAGTTATAATGAGCTTGATGAGATGATCCATTAATGAAGCTAGTGATATAATACCACGAGTGCTAATGGTTCTAAATCGAGGATTAGTCGGGAATGACGCTAATAATAGTAAGCACTCTGCGTGATGATAATTGGATGACATATCAGTTAATATAGATTGAAAATCATGGAAGAAAATACAGGTGATGATAACTTTGATCATTGGAGGAAATAGTGCAAGTGATTCGGGCAGTACAAAAATTTTAGTACACAGTTGTAGACAATAGAGGTATAGAGTGCACCTCGAGTATTAGAGACCGTGAGCACTTATATGTATATTTGTGGATTTATAAATAAAAGAGTGGAAATGAATTTTAACTTTGAGAATTATTGAGGAGTTGAGATTGTGTCATTAAAATTTCTGAGGATTTCAAATATTGATTCAATAAACATGGTCAAGGCTACAAAGATTTTAGAAGTGATTAAAATTTTATTTCGATATTGAGAATTTGACTATTGAGGAAAATATAAGCATTTATTCTGTTCGAGGAGTTAAACCTTGACGATTATTTTGAGGATTAATTTTATGGTAGATGAGAGATATGAATATTAATATATGAGTAGATGATATACATGTGTAAGGATCTGGTGATTTGAGCATGATTGAGATGGCACCGCAGACTGACTTGGGTGTCCATCTAAAGTTGTATTAGAAGGAGCAGTATTTAGTATGGTGTTGTATTTGACGTATAATTGAGTGATAAGAACGACTAGTATGAACAATTGTAGTAGGAACGAGAACTGACAGTGAGTATTGTACTAAAGAGATAGAGGTATCAACTTGGATGCATTATTGAACCATGGCAATATTAGAGGTTCTTGGTATCAAATTTTGGTATTAATAGACAGGTGTGCGCCATAGGGATATATTCGTGGATCTTGTGGATTAAGATTAGTTGATATGGGTACCAGTGTACAGGAATAGGAATTAGTTAGTGAATGTGCCAGAGTTAAGTGTATATTAGAGGATGAAGATATCCAAGTAATGGGTTAGAAGACTATGTTTGTTCTTCCTTCTGTTCCCCTCTATTTGATTGATTGATTGATTCCCTAGTACCGTAGCTTGTATGCATGATTCTTGTTATAATGTAGTTAGTAGTACCCCTGATGCAGAGACTGCAATACCATGACAAAAGACACCATGACCGTACATATCCCCTTAGGTTGCATGTTGTATGATTGTAGGAAAGATTTTTCTTGGACCATGATTATTGGAGTTTGACCATGACAAAGATTCATAAAGGAGTTATGACTTGACAGGAGAGACAAGATGATTAACAAGATGATTAAAAATTTGAGGATAACCATTGATTTAAATAAAGGATTAAAAATTTAAACATGGCAGAATTGATGATTGTTAATTTCAGGAAGGTTGATTGTGATATAAGTTATCATTAAATTTGAGGAAAATTTGGAAAATTATCAGTATATATATTTGATTGTAATATAGTAATTTAAATTTTATTATTGCGGACGTTGCATTTGAAGGATCCATAAGTGTCGTATTATTAAGTATTTTGAGGAAAAAGAAAACTGAAGAATCAGATCATTGATGGATTATTGTTTGGATTCAGACTTTTTTTGGGACGAGAATCAATACATTGATTGAAATTAAATTTGAGGAACAGATATCAAATTCCGAGTATAAATTTTTATTTAAATTCATGGGAATTGTGAGGAGATGGAATCTGATTTTTATTTTAAGAATATTTCAGAAATTTTTTGAAAAATTGCGAAACGACAAGGCGGATTATTTCAGGATTTTGTGGGTTGTTGAATTTTACTATTTTTGGAAATAATAATGTGTATGAGTAAACGCTACTATGAGGATTTTGAATTTCGAGGACGAAATTCTTTAAGGTGGGTAGACTTGTCACTACCACGTTCCGAAAACAGGGGTATTTTCGACTTTTTACAATATTTAATATTAATTAATTGCATGATAGTATATTTGATTTAAATAAATGTGTGATGTGTAATTTAAATATAATATTATATACAGTGTTCATTTATTTTTGCTAGCAGACTTGACCTAGAAGCCCAGTAGATGAACGCCGTCCGAATTATAGAATTCTGTGTTTAATTATTTTATTTTAGAATTTATTTATTGGAGGTTGTAATTAATTACCGTAATTTATTTAATTATTGCACCCTGTCTTTGCTTCGATATTTGGAGCAGTATCCTGACTTCTGTCTTCCAACAAATTTTACAATCTTGCCCTAGACATGCCCGCCTTCCATTCTGCTATTTTTGCAACTCATAATTGTGCTCTCTGTGCATTATTTCTAGCCGCACAAAAATCGTCGCGGACGTTAATTAATAAATCCCTATTTTGTATCGTTGTGCGTTCCAATCGAAAATTGGAGGCAATCTTGACCTATTTTTCGTGCGGCCCAAATTAGGATAATATTCTGTTCTGAGTCTACTTCATTATTGGTATTGATGACCTGACCTGATTTTGGCCCCATGTACTCCTGATTAATTTTAGAACACAACTTGCATTTTATTTCTAATTAAATTGAGGATACTATTTTAACCGATTATGAAATCCCAATTTAATTTCAGTGCCCTGCCATTTGAGCCCATACCGATCTTACAGCGCCCCCTGACCCCACAAAACACCGGACACCGAATCGTCCGCCAAATTTTCGTCATCTCATGCGTCTGTGCAAATACCCAAATTTGAGGGGGCTAATTTGCAAATTGGCATTTTGTGTCAACACCTCATTGTTTAAAACTAATGAGGGAGCCCTAATAATTTAATTAAATTTCTCACCCTCATTCCCACATGAATTATTTTCTCTCCCTGTCAAATCTGGGCCACAAGTTTAATGGGTCAATCCCCACCTTTCATTTACAACCCTCTCCCCCTATTTAAAGTAACATCAACCCTAATCCCTAGACAACCTAGGAAATCCCACCCTCCTCAAGCCTCCACAATTCCTCACACCAACCGTAGGCTACATTCCAATTTCTTTTTCTCTTCTTCTTCTCTCTTCTTCTTTTCTTCTTCTCTCCTCCTCCTTCTTCTTCTTCTTCCTTTCTTCTTTAAATTTTGAAATTTAAAAGAGAAGAAAGGGGGGGGGGAATACTGTTCACCCCCCATTCAGCACCCGGCCGAGCACAGTTCTTCCGGCGGCCGCTGTCTACACTCCGGCGGTCTCTCTCACCCCTCCCTGCTGTGTTCCTCGGCTTCATCCATCCATTCATCATCCATCCTCCTCCTCCTCCTGATCAGTCCGGCGCTGCACTGAACTCCGGCCCGAGCCCGACTCTCTGCTACTGCTCAGCCGCTGCTGCTCCGCTGCTGATCTGCTACTGCTCGGCTGCTGCGCCGGCCGGCTACCCCCAGCACCACCACCATCACCATTAGAACCACCCCTCCATCTATTCTCCACCTCGACAACCAGACTCCTCCTCCTCCTCGTTGAAACGGAGCTCCACTTTCCTCAACGTCGTCGCTCTCGGCAACGTCGGAGCTGGGAAGTCTGCGGTACTGAACAGCTTGATCGAACATCCCTCGATGAACAGCAGCATCCCGCCGACCGACTGAACGTCATCGACGACCTCCCAACCGCTGACGGCGTTCTCCTCGACCATGCAGTCCGACCACCCTGCAGACTTCACCGGTATGCTCCTAAGGATGCCACTGGGAAGAATAGGCTGAAGTTTCGAGACACAGATTAGGGTGACTGCAGAGGAGCGTGGGGATGCAAATGTACGGTATGGATGGTTTGGCGCAGGGAAATCAGATCTTGCTGGGGTTCTATTTCATGGTTTTGCCATGATGTGTGGGAAGGCAACGAAAGGAGGGCCTTGTGGAACTGCCTTGTATCTCACACCAGAAAGCCATTCTCTTGCCAGTGTAAATTCTGTGATAATGACGAAAAAGAAGTACAATACATGATCCTGTGCCGAGTTATCTTGGGCAATACAGAGCAAGTCAATCTAGGATCAAAGTAGTACTTTCCCAGTAATGGTGAATATGATTCTGGGGTTGATGATTGTTCGAGTCCAAAGTGTTACATGGTATGGCCTACCCACCTGAGCAGTTATGTTCATCCGGAGTATCTTGTTAGTTTTAAGCTGCCCCCCAATACTCGAGAATACTTCTTTGGGCTCCGGGATATCTGGTTCCATGTTGCTAAAAGGCCAACGTTTCAGATTATTCAACTACTCATTCTGTCATCCCTGAGCCAGCTGGCCCCACCTCTCCATGGCTTCCTTTCACTGTGCTACTTCAAGAAATTCAAGATAAAGTATCACCAATAGTGATGGAAATTATTGTTACTTCATCATCAAGAGTTGAAGAATAAAATTATAAGTCGAGATGAATTGGTGAAAAAGGATGAAGGATATGGTTGGAAAGCAGATTCTAGTTTCCGCAATTATGAAACTCAAACAGGATCCATCTTCTTGGTCTGCTGGCCATGTTACGAAGAAGCCCAAGGGAGCTACTATACTGACACCAAAGCTGCAAGATGGAGAGACAGGGAAGTTTGAGATCAATTGCTCAGCTGCTCCTTCGGAGTCTAATGGTCCAACAAATATATCTATGCAACTTTGAGCATGACCAGGTAAGTCCTATTGGATGTTATATAATTAAACATACAGTATTGTCCTTACTTTATATATATATATACATACAAATATTAGTTTTATTTAAAGAAAATAAATACACATCTATTTTTTATACCAAATGAATAATATGTATGTATGTTAGTAGTATATATATATTATATATATGGGTACTAGATGACCCGAGTGTAAATACGGATACCCTGTATTTACACATGACCTTGAGACCCTGTGAACTATTAGCAGTCTGCCACGCGTACACTGACGTACTGGCAAGCCCCGTACCATTTTATCGTCTGCCTTGCCTAGCAATCGCAGACGCGACACCGTGCAATTTGACGCACACTGACCCTAGATTGACCAGTGCCATGCCTGGCATAGCCCTGAGGCCAGTATATTACTTCTGTGTGTTAGGGTAGCATCTGATACAAGTGTTATAATTGTGATATGTTTATAGGACTGTTGGTTTACCCAGGCGATACTCTGGAACAGGACCTCGATATTCACCAGCTAAGGACCCAAGGCGAGTACATTCTCTAATTAGTTTCTAATTTATGATATCTCCTATGTTCACTGTATCTAGTGTAAATATCCATGTTCTTGCCACGTTGGTTACACGGATTGGTATACACGGATCTCTTCATGAGATATTATTCCTTATTCATGGTCTAGCTTGTACAAGACTTATTTCCTTGATATCTTGTGCATGTACAGACACTGAGACCCGGGGAGATTTGCTACCTCCCTAGGGAATCCCATGCCATAGCGTACCATGATTGGATCTACTATACCAGTCGGGGGTTTGGAGAGTATTTTAGTGTAGATATGTGATCATACCCAACTTTTCATGCATCATAGCTCACCCCACATCTCACGTCGGGTGCGGCCTGACCATCTCCGTGCCTCATAGCTGTTACGTGTGATTAGCCTGACCTCTACATGCATCATAGCTAACCAACGGTTAGCCTGACCTTCCATGAATCATAACTAATCACATGTAACCAGCCTGATCAAGTTCCCAAGCCGATCACATGTTAAAGCTAGTACTCACACACTTAGTCATTGGTTTCTTGCTCATTGACATATTTTTCTTTTCCTGCATTTACTTACAGTATTTCCAGTATTTCTTTCCTTGTATATTTCTCGTACCTATACATGCATCCGGTATATTTCCATCTAGAACTGCTACATAGTTTATGTCATTTATATAGAACTGCTAGTTAGAGATGTACTTTGCTCCTTCCTGACTGGAAAATATTTTTCCAGACTGTGACCTTAGTAGACTGGTTTCCAACACACTTGGGGATTGGAAGTTAATGATTGCAGGTATGATTATTTTGTCGTTAGACTTGTCTTGTATTTTTTGCTTGCATTGATATCTCATCGTGCTTTAGTTTATGTGATTGAGTATTTCTAGCATTATTTTATGATATCCACGTCTCCTTATGGAGTTGGGTATTCACGTGAGTTGATTAGATAGTTACATGACCTAGACAGCGTTCTACCGCCGATGCTGCGGCGTAGGCTGGACGTACCCACGCTCTCGTGCCCCTAAATCGGGTGCGGGTCGTGACAGTGCTAGTGTAGTGTCTAATGATTTTATTGTATTATATTATATGTACATAGGATATTGGATTTGTTCTGCGCGACTTCTAGAGCAGATTCTTGGTACATTGCAGCTTTCTTGCCAGGCAAGTATACCTTCCCATTGTATTGTTATTCATATTCCATATATTACATGCATCTTTATTTTCTGTCATTAGTTCATATATTTTAACTGTTATATAAAATACGCGTCCAAGGAAACTTGGGTGCAACGACGGTATCGTCGTGAATTATTTTTATTATGTATATGCATTGACCTTGTTTATGAGACTGCCCCATTATCATGAAGAATCATTAGGGTTTCATTGGCCGTGACACAGTTGTTACACGAGTTGTGAGTCTCATATAGATCACAGACTTGCGTGCAGGGTTTGGCCTCCTGTACGTGTGGGCCGTGCGTTAGGAATAATTGTTGTTAGAAACTTTGCATGCTAGTAGACTTGGCAGTTATTAGAAGTATTATCGTGTCATGGATGTGACATGCTTAGAGCATGGGGTAGGGAGAACAACATGTAAGGTGTGTGGGCTCTGTTGCACTCTCCTTGTGTAACCCGTACGCTCCGCCGGAGATGCGCGATCATGATGACCACTATATATTATATTATTATCAGGCGGCCTCTGCCGTTCAAAAGATGACATGCTTTGTAGGCCCCTGGATCTCCAAGAGAACCATGTCAATCCCATTTTAGCTAGATAGCCCACGCGTTGGAAAAGTTGTTCTCAAACTACATTCACTTAGACTGTTAGGCGACCCATTGGATATTTATTTTAGTACTTTATTGGCATGCTTCTATGTATCTTATTATGTCCCTCTGAGGACCTGGTCCCTTTCCAGGTGTAGATATTCATGAGTATTCGCAGGAGGGCAGATCCAGACTGGTTACCTATATTTCGAGGAGATCTTCTCTTCGAGCCCCGTGATTGTTAGCTGATATTCTTATATTGTGTTTGTTGTGTTATACTTATATATTCGAGTTGGTAGTGGATTTATTTCCATCCAACTATCATCTTTAGATACTTTGTATCGAGATCTAGTTTCATAGATATTGGTTATTATATATATATATGTTTTCTGCGGATGAGATTTAGAATATACCCTGTGACTTGAGATAGTTTATACCACTTGTGAATTATTGTTCATTATACAGCGTACGCATGTGTTATGGGTTCCATATATTGGAGTTGCCATATATATGCGGCTGGCATGCTTACGTGTCCTAGTCCTACGTATTTTGGGACTGGGGCGTAACATATTTTTGTGGTGGCCCATGCAGGTCGAGAGTATAATGTCTCGGTTACGTTACTGTACTGAGCAAGCCTGCACCTAGGATTAGAATATAGGATCTCATCCACAATTGACTATGATTCACTTTCCTTCCAATATGTTCTATCTAAATAAATGCATCATGCTTGATTCATGTGCTTCTCTCATAGTTCTTTGAGTATAACCTTCTCCTAGAATATAGAAACCCTCGTTGTTAGGATGATAATTAGGGTAATATTCCTACCAAGAATTGACACACCACTAAGTTTAGAATATCTAGTGAACCTTAGCATTCCTTATCTATAGATTGATTTACCATTATCCCTAGATGTATTTATGAAGGACTTGAGAGTGGTGTAGACACTACTAGAGTTAATTAGAAATTTAACCATATTGTTTGACTCTAGTATTGAGGGACCACTAGAAATCTAAGGTTGAATATTAGGACCAAACCTAACCTTTATAGTGAGATAGTATTATAGAAATATACATTTAGCTCCTTGTCTTGATATTAGTAGAACAACACCCTAGGAAACCAAGAGGAATGAATGTAATATCTTCCTTGATCATACTTCAAACACAGAGACTAGCATACCACTTTCCCTTAGAAAACCATGATATTATCTAGAGACTTTCTATTTAAGCTCACATCTTGTTCCTCTGCAAACTTAGCGCTCGCTATTTGTGCGGCGACTAATTATGTTCTTCTTTTCTTTCAACTCGTGCCACCTAACCCTTCCATTCTTAATATTAACCCTTTTGTTCTATAAGCACTATGATTAAGACTTAAGATGATCATTACCTATATAATGCAATAGGATACCCTAATAGGTACCAAGATCTTTTTCTCGTGTACCCCAATAAGAGTTTCTGCTTTATTTAAAAGTGCAAAGTTATTTTCTTGATTCCTCTTAACACTGTCACAGTATTAGTTTATTGTTTTAAGTTGGGTAGTATGCCTCATAATCTAGTGTTACATAGTCCTCTTGACTCATTAAATAAAGTATAATTGAATGACATTAACTATGTGCTTGCATAAGGCGATAGTGTTTATCCCGACTGTAATACTTAGTGGTCCATGCCCATATTTGGTCGACCAGCGACTGAGACAAGGAGTTAGTATGACAACTGTAGAGATTATAGAGTTTTATTTTTGTGAACTTGAATTATTTTGTACCTTCTTTTATCATAATATAGCGTATTTATATTTTCTAAACTACCTTGACTTATGTTACTATTATAGCCTAGTTTTTGTAAGCTTATTCTTTTATCGAGCTTGCTCATGACATATATATTATTGGGTGCACACAATGATACAATTGCCTAATCAGAATTTGTGTATTAAGGTCTAGCTAACCTTAGTGCGCTTGGTTCACTCTTCGCATGACTACCTTACGTGGATTGAGATATATAGTTGACTAATAGACGCATATACTTACACTCTAGATATGTCTGAGCATATCGTATCAGTTACATGATTGTACTGAAACGAGCATGTGAATAGAAATTACCAAAATAGGATTTTAATCCACAACTGCCTTGACAATTCCTTCAAATTCTTTAATCACCTTGAACCCCATACTTGTATTCTATTACCTCTCCCTTGAACTCTTCATTATTGTTTTTCGTCTTCCCTTATTTCGAAAAGATGAAACCTCGTGTTTAGTATAAGTTGATACACGGATAGTACTAGATATACCCCATAGGCCAATCATATTACTTGATGTTTATTTTTCGTAATTAAGGGCATATTATAGGTAATATATTGGTGTTAAAACTTCGAAGGATTGAATAACATGATTAAATAATTTGAGAAATAATTTTCTTAGTGTATAGCCTTATGTGATAGATGGTTAATTTCTAAGTTGGGTAGAAACTGCATTGTTAAACTTGAGGTGATTCTTTTAAATAGTGATCAAGTGAGATTAGATAGAGAAACCCTATCCTAGTTTAATTTCGAGGACGAAATTATTTTAAGTTGGGTAGATTGTAAACCCCCTCACCCATAATTAGGCCTACGTGGCATAGATAGAGAAACTAGGGCTAGTTTGGCATTCTATTTAATTATACAATATTGATATCGCATAGTGCACCTTACTGTTGCTTCGATAATTGGAGCACTACACTAGCCATTGCCTTCCTGCAAATTTTATATTCTTATCCTAGAAGTGCCAGCCTTCCATCCTGACCTTTGTGTAACTTATAACCATGCTCTCTTGTGCTACATTTTAGTCACTCAACATTCATCGCAGACGTTTATATGTAATTCTAAATAAATACGACTTTGTATCCTTGTGCGTTTCAATCGAAATTGGAAACACAATCTTGACCCATTTCGTACAACCTAATTTATGATAAAATTCTACTCTGAGCCCTCTATGTCCATGACACTTGTGTGCCACATAATTTTAGCCCCATGTACTTCTAATTAATTCCAGAACACCTTGCGCAGTAATTTTAATTAATTTAATCTAATTTCTGTCTTTGTGCAATTTTCTAATTATTTGGCGCTTTTATACAAAAGTGCATTGAGGTGTCTAACCTATTGGACAATACAAGAAGAAACTCAATTTTTCCTTCACATGAATTTTTTCCCCAAAATTTTCGGAATGTGCAAACGCACAATATTGCCCCCTCAATTTATTCCTAGCCTTGCATTTTAAACAATGTAATTGTAGCCTCCAAACATCCCCATATAAGCCCAAGGCCCAACCCCAAGAGGTGTTGACCAAGCCCATTCCTAGGTCAACAAAACCCTAGGCCCCACATGTATAAATATACAATTTTATTCCTTTTTCCTTTCCTTTTTCTATTTCTCACAAACCCAAAATCAACCCACCTCTTCTCCTATTCACCATCTCTTTCCTCCAGACCCGACCGCCGGCCATCTTCCTCCGCCGCGGCCACCTCCGCTCACCACCCTCTCCTCACCTTCTTTCTCCTCTACTCCGGCTGTCCTCGACATCCACCCCTTGACCTCGCCTCCGCCTTCATCTCCCCGCTGCACCAAGAAGTCCGCCGGAGTCCCGAACCCCCTCGACCCCAATTCTCCTCCGGCCAACCGCCACTGCACCACCACCACCTCTTTCTCTTCCTCCCTGCTCTCATATCGACCCGACCTCCCTCTGCAACACGACCCCGACCGCCTGCACGTCGCCACATCGGACCTCCATCTTCGCTCACCACCGTCACCATTAACATCACCATTACCACCGGCTATGACCCCGCTGCTTTCGACCCCGCCGGTCTCGACTCGTCTTCCCCGGTTAGCTCAACCACCAGCAACACCACCATCGTTCACCTCTTCTCCCCCTCGACCATGACGCTGTAGAAGCATAAAAAATATGCTGGGGAATTATACGCGTAAAACTCCCAACGTAGCCCGCATAAAACGGAGCTCCAGCACTGTGTGGCGTAAAACATGACTTCAGAGTTGTCCGCGTAAAGCAGCGCTTCAAGACTGTTTTGGCGTAAAAGGTTGCTACACCTCCCTTCGGCGTAAACTATGTCTGCTTTTAATGCAGCATGAAGTTGTACGAGGAACTCTTCGTATTTCTCGAATGAACCTGTCAGACAGAACAGTGAACCTGACTCCTGACAAAGAGCACTGTACGACGATCGAGAGGACGGCTGTAATGATGATTCTGCACAGAGCTTCAGACTGTCGTTTAGTGGCATATCCTTGATACAAGTCATTTTTACGCACTCAAAGAATACGCTGCCTATTTTACACAAGCAGAAATGAGCCTTTACGCTCAAGATGAGACAAAATCAGACGCCACGTCAAAAGCTATTTTTTGTACAGAACTCGAGGCATATCTCTGCAATTAATGCGCGAGATAGGGGCAGACCTCTGCATTTAATGCATGAGATTTTTTTCTATTTTTAATGACTGAGAGAGCTAAAACTAGGGTTAACACGCTCATATCACTATCCCTGCATGTTACGCCAACCAGGCTATTTTCAACTATAGGAGTACGTTGTATGCTATCTCCTCGAAATATGCCAACTCAGGCTATATTTGCAAGGTACGTGATAAGGCTATTTGACCTAAAATACACTTAAGATCTCAGTCAGGAAGGATAATTGGCTAGTTTACGCTGGTTACCTATTATTTATGCAGCATCAAGCTTTACGCATAATTTGGCTTTTACGCCAACATGACAGCTACTTGGCTTTTACGCCAACAAGACAGCTATTTGGCTTTTACCCCAACAGGACAGCTACTTGGCTTTTACGCCAACAAGATAGCTATTTGGCTTTTACGCCAACATGACAGCTATTTAGCTTTTACGCCAACATGACAGCTTTTTGGCTTTTACGCCAACGAGATAGTTATTTGGCTTTTATGGCAACCATCTCTACGCGAGGGGCAGTTACCTACGTGGCTTGCATGCCGTGGTCTTTGAAAAGCAATTATACGCGTTATCTCATAATGGGATATGCGTCTCACGCGGATCCAGGAGATCATTCAGACGTGGATAGCAGTTATTATAACCGCCGCGTAAAAGGTGCAAATCTCTCCACAGTTTGGCTTCTACGTCGACTGGTCAGTTACTGTGACTGATCTCTATAAATAGAGACTTCCGGTCACAGGGGAACAGGGTCAGGGGGATCAAGGTCGAAGGGGAGGAGATCAGAGAGAGAGATAGTACATACTGAGAGTGTTGATTGACAACTTTGGCAACGAGAGTTCAATCCCTCCTGCAATCTTTGAAGCTTCTTCTTCTTCTATAGCACTTCTTCATCATTGTATGGTCCAAGGGACAAAGTGATCGACCGCAGATCCGACTCCTATAGCATTATTTCTCCAGAATTATTTTTTATTATACTTAACATCCTCATATAGGATCAATTGTACTCTTTTTTTCTTGTTTGTAAACAAAGAAAGAGTTTCGTATAAACCTAGTTTCATTCTTCTGTTTATCATCAAACACAAGATGGCGACTCTGCTGGGGACTACTTTCTCATCTGACGAGAAAGCCATTGCTCAACATGATATTGTATCCGTAGGATCGATGAAGAAGACGTTGGTCGTCCAATTCGACCAATCTGCTTATGAAGACATGCTTCACGCAGGGGGTAGCTCTCATCCCCTCTCTGTCCAGGACAACAGGAAGCTGCATAAAATATGGATGCCCTGGACATCCTCTACCCTTTCTGCGGGCTCTCTCTCCGACCAACAAGGTTGTGACAACACAACCTATACGCTCTGTGCGTAAAAACCCGTCTCCCGTCTGTGACATGGCAGAAAAAGCTTCTAGCAATGCCTCAGTGCCAATCCAGAAGTCTAGAACGCACACTGCGCGTAAAACTTTATCTCCCATCTGTGACATGGCAGACAAAATTCCTAGCAAGGCCTCAGTGCCTGCGCAAAAATTTTAAATGCGCCCTGCGCGTAAAAATATATCTCCCATCTGTGATGTGGCAAGTGAACCCTTGGATCATATCAAGGGAAAATGAGTGGCGAATCTCCCAACCTCTAGAGTTGTACGCCACCAAGAGAAAAAGATTATGTGTGATGTTGGAGGCCGTTTGAGGATTCCTCCTGTTTTACGTGAACTTGTGCAAAGCTCCAGATTACGCCAGGATAAGCCCATCCGCGTAAAGAAGACCCGTTTTACGGGAAAATGTGCTCCTCAAACAGAGGATGGATCGTATGCTACCCACATGGCTGAACTGCTCTACTCATATGGCAGAGAAAGGGTTCTGGTTCCTAATCTCCACAGGCCCACTGATGTAAAAAGGCAGAATAAGCCTTCTCCTTCTTCTTCTGCTAATCTCACTGATTTGCGAGATTTCTTGATCCAGAAAAGTAAAGACAGGGGTCAAAATCAAGATTTAGCGCCCCTAACTTCCAAGCGTGGGGAGATCATGTGGGAAGATGCGTCAACATCTAATGTCGTCATGACATATGGGCCACATAAAGATTCTGTCTTTATTGTTCCACCAACTCGCAACGACCAGCATCAAATAATCTTCGGTCGAATACGGACTAGACCAATTGTATAAGAATCTCGCGAGTCAGATATTGGAAAAATCCAAATCCACAGATATAGTCCTCAGGCTTTGAGGATTATGCAAAACATGGGTTATGATATGAAGTTGAAGCGAGGCCTTAACTATGGAAAAGGCAGACGAATGCCATTGCATGGTGATCTTTATTGTCAACGAAATCATTTTGGGTTAGGGTTTACTGCATCTCTTGCAAACTCCAAACCTCCAGAGTCTGATCCTAAAATACCAGAGGCAGGTCCTTCTAAATCAACTTCTGTGGACAAGGGCAAACAAAAAGAAGAAGAACCAGACAACGATATGTCTGGGGGTAGTATCCCTCGACAAAACAGAGCGACATCTAAAGCTGGGGGTAGAATTCCCTCTGAGTCTGAAGATGATGCAACTGTGACCATCTTCCCTGAAGGCCGTACGACACAGGTATCAGGAGCACGAAAGCCAAAAGAGACTTTCTCCTTCAATGATGATGACATCATTGAAATCTTCAATATATTAATGAAGGAAAATAAGCTTCGGCTACCCAACATCAGATATCCTAAAAGGACTGGCAAGGTCGATGACCCAAAATATTGTCTCTTTTATCGGTACATTCATCACCCCACAAGGGCATGCTATGTACTAAAAAGGAGAAACCAGGAGTTGATCGACGCTGAAGTCATCACTTTGCACTTATAAACGAAAAGACGGTCACTGCAAATTGATTTTAATCTAACGTGACAATTTGCTCCCTTAAGAGGTACCGGATGATCAGTCCCTAAAGTTTCTCCAGTGGATTCTTCAAGTCTATCCCCACTCAGCAAAATCACTCCACAGTGAATTTTTCGGATATGAGTTCACGTCTATATTACCTCTGAACTATTATCCAAACATTTTTTTGTTTGTTTGTTTCCCCAGCTGAATTTGCCATGTCCAAATAACCTCTGAGCAAACCTCCCAGTTTGTGGCTATAGATCAGTTCACGTCCATACTACCTCTGAACTACGTCTTTCCACTTTCTCCAGCAGAGTAAATCTTTCACCACGAAAATGGTCATGTCCATATTTCCTCTGCCTTGATTTTTCTTTATCTCCACTGAGTCATATCTTACCACGTCCTCATTACCTCTGAGTAAGATATTTTTAGAACTTTTCCATGTCCACATTATCTCTGAGTAAAGTTCTTCTCTTCGACTCCCTACTATCACGTTCGCATAACCCCTGATAGTGCTAGTCGTTTCAGCTTATTACCTGTACTTAAGGTACGCCATGGGTAATAAGTCCACAATCCGGATGTACAAATGACTCTTAGTTTTTCATCCCCAGCAAGTGCCTATGTGCAATATTTTCTCCTTCGTTACAAATTATGGTAAAGAGCCATCATCCGTATCCAAGAGTCCCGGGTACGCAATGGGTGATGGATCCTCAAAATTCCTCCAGTGGAGCAATCCTTAGGTCTACTCGTACATTCGCACAATGACTATTTAAACCAGTCAGTTTGACGTTAGCCATGTTCATATTACCTCTGAGCTATCGTCCCATCAATCTCCCCAGCGGAGCGATCCTGGGTCTATCTTCATGTTTGGATAGACCACACTCAGTGAATCACTCTTCAATGAGTTTTTCAGACACTAGTTCACGTCTATATTACCTCTCAACTGCTATCATAATATTTTTCTCAGGCTGAGTTTGTCATGTTCATATTACCTCTGAACAAACCTTCCTGGTCCGGCTATCGATTATCATGTCCATATTACCTCTGATATCGGTTGTCATCTCAACTTAACCCCCGTACTTTACTTTAAGTACACCAGTAGTGTTAGGTCTACAAAAATAGCCACGTCCATATTACCTCTGGCAGGGCTTGTCCTAAACTTATTACTTACACTCTCGTGCACAAGAAGTAATAGGTCCACCAAAAATACCCCTGTGGAATACTCGCAATGGAAACGAATTGTTCATGTCCATATTACCTCTGAACTATCCTTATTTTCTCTAGCAAAGAGAAAGTAAGTTCATGTTCATATTACCTCTGGACTATGTCTCTCCACTATCCCCCACAGAGTCATATTTTACTGCGGCTATATTACCTCTGACGGGACTTGTCTCAAACTTATTACTTACATTCTCGTGCGCAAAAAGTACTGGGTCCACAAAAAAAAATCCCCCAGCAGGATGTCTTTACTGGCCATAAAACCCATCACCCGAGTGGGTTTGTTTAGAACTTATTATTTTGCACTCAACGTACACAATAAATAATAGGTCCACCAAAGAATCCCCCAGTGGGATGTCCTCAACAAACCAAAGTTCACATAAACAATCATAAAGAAATGGAGGGTCCTTATATGATTGTAAATGGCACTTACAGATTAGCCAAGTCTAATAAAAATTTGATAATGGCTACTATCAACTGCAAATTCCCAAAGAAGTACTATACTTGATCTCCTTTGCTTAACGGAGTATGATGAAGATCTTGTTCTGACGATACCATGCACAAAGGTTAGCTGGATCATATTCTATCAGATTCATATGACCTCTTAATGGATATGTTTAACTAATTTGTAAACCTATCATGTTCTTATTACCTCTGATAGTGTTTAGTATATAAATTTAGTTGGATTATATTCTATCAGGTTCATATTACCTCTGAATAGATTTACATTCAGCAAAACCTTAACGAAAGTATGTCATATTAATGATACCTCTGATATCACTTTCATCTTAGCCTATCATATTCTAAAGTGATGGGTCCACAAAGTCAAAAAATATATCTTTATTATCTCTGAGAAATTACAGGAGAAACAAAAAGGTACATCATTGGGGAGGAGCAGTTAAATCCCTAATCTGTCGAGCCAAAGCAGCCATCATCTCATTCATGGAGTACAAAATATTGTTGCGAGCCCGTGCCAGCCTTGCTTTGTCGTTGCTCAAGTGAGATAGTCCGGACAGAGAATTAACAAAACTTGCGTGGATGACACCCGCCTGTGTCAAGTTCTGTTTAGCTGTATCCACTTGGCCCTTCAGCACATTGCGGACTGTCGATGTCTTGAGAAGCCTCTCCCTTGGCTGAGCAAGTTCAGCTTCCAATTCTCGAACCCTCGCTTCATTTCCCTCAAATTCGGCCTGGCACTCAACTAGCTGAGGAATAAACTCTACCAAGACAGCCTGCTCTTTATCCATCTCTTGCTACTGTTTCTGGATGGATTTGTTTAGAGATTCTATTTGCTCAGCAAGTTCTGCAGTTAAGGAGTCATACTCAGCTTGAACCAGATCGTCGATGCTGCCTCGGGATAGTTGCAAATACTCGTTAATGGGTTGTTCTAAACCATTAACTATTTGCTCTAGCGCATCAGCTCTTTCAGCGTCACTGAAATTTCTAATCTGCGCTATAGGGAGATTGGAGGACATCTTTAGAGCATCAAAACCTAAGTTCTTCTCCAGCACCATCGATATCAACTCTTTCAAAGTGAGGTAGAATATGCTAGTGTATTGATCCACTAGCATAGCAAAGCTCGAATGGACGCTGGGAGTGGCCGCAATATCGGTAAGTCTCCTTTCTGGAATGACTGCAGAGGAGGTCGCCACAGTCGTTGCTTCAACAGATGGTGCGACAAAAGAAGAGACACTAACAACAGTTGAAGTTGCTGGTATACTCGACGAAGGAGGCACGAACGAGATAGTGGGTTCATCCTCCTCTGATGTTATTTGAACTGCCACTAGCAGGATGACACCCGATAATGTTGCGGATGAAAGATCGGCAGCTTCAAAGCATGCTTCTTCGACGTCGAGCACCACCATTTCATTAAATGTATCCGCAACAAAGTCAGAAGTTGTGTCAACTCTGCCCTCCCCAGAGATGTCTTCGCCTGAAAAGAAGACAAGAAAGTTAATATCAATTTGATGTTAATTTTCCTGAAGAAAATGTGAAGATAACATTTACCCATGGCCGATGGTATGTATGTTGCATCTGCAGCCTGTATAGCTAAATCATTTCTTAATGATGCTAAACAAGCTGTCATACCTGGAGAAGAGGGTGCACCAACTGACGTTTGAGGGAAGTCATCCCAGTCATCACCCAGATCCACTCGAGGTTCATCGGGTGGAATCTCGTTGGAAATACTTACAGAAGAAGGAGGGGTTACTCCCATTATTGGTCTGGATAAAGGTATATTGATTCTGAATATGCTCGGTCTCGAAGGCGACCTTGAAGCACTACCAGTAACAGTGGTAGCGGCAGCAATCGCGAGCAAAGAATCTCCAGCACTGTCAGCCGAAACTGTGGAGGATCCCTCTCTAAAAGGCGAAGAACCTCTGATCAAAGAATCATCCCCAACAGGGGAAATAACAGGCTCACTCCTAGAGGCCCCCTTGGTGGAAGTCCTTTTAGGACCTCTGACAGTCTTCTTCTTGCGGGGGGAAGGCTCTTTCAGAGTGGAAGCCTTTCACTTATTGGAGATAACGAGAGGCTCTGCTGGCAGAGCTATTACGCCTATCGGTATTATCAATAATAAATCGTCTGCACCGGTAGTGTCTTCACCTTCATCAGAGGAGACAGATGGGATCTTCTCTCTTCCAATAGACTTCTGGGAGGGCATCCTGAAACTTCCATATACATCGAAATCACGATGGAAGGTATTGATGGACGCGTAAAATTATGCGTACGAGTGAAGAATACGCAGCCCCGTGGAGACAGAAGTTGCGGGCACAGCAAAGATTGCACCAGTACAACCCATGATAAAGTACCGCCATCCTCTAGCTCCATCAATAAGTTCACCTTTGGACTTGAAACTGGTGATAGGATTCCCCACGTGCAATTGGTCGTACCCAAATTGTCTGGAAAACCGGCTTGGTCCTCACTTCTGTACAGCAAGTGGGAAGGTCTAATGCAGACCAACCAATAAAAGGCTTCAAAAGAAAGAATAGTCCTCCCTTGGCATGCATCCTGAAGTTTCGTCCCCTGTTGGTTGATATGTACGGAGGGAACGGTACAGAAGAGCTTCCAGCCATGGGCAAAATTTAATGCTCGCCGGCAATCTATGACGCTCACCACATTCCAAATAGAATTCTTGTAATTCAACAAGAAATTATTTCCCGAACTGCTGGCAGAGCCGGAAGACATCACCCTGATGTTATGAAGGATTAATCATCCCATCAGGTATAGGAATGGTAATTCCACTCTGGGAAATCCTTCACGTTGTGTATCATCTGCAAGCAGCCCATCAGTAATGGCCCTCAGGCCAGCTTGTATTCTATATACCATGGCCGGAAGCAGGCCCAATCTTGCTCTAAACACCAACCGTACTGCGGGCCATAAGGTGTTGCGATGAATGCGATCCGCAGACGCGATGCCAGGCACTACCCATCGGCGTAGCTAGACAGAGAGGAAGCCAGCCAGTAGAGCTTCCCTCGACAGAGGCTTGCGATAAGGCCTCATATAACTGAAGGCTTTAGTGCCTGCAGGATAACCCCCAATCTTCTCATCCAGAATATAATCTGAAGCCCCTGCGTCTTCAATGAGGTCATCGACTGTATTGGCGTTAAGCATGCTCAGGAGGTTCAAAGGCTTATCTTTGCTATCTACAACCTTGTCCGGCTTGGCATTTCTGGCCTGATGGAAGAAGAGGTAGGATACCTATTTGTTGATATGAGCCAAATCAGAGGGCTCTTTGTAGAAGGTGGTGTAGGCAAGATAGTGGCTCATCAGCTCCTGGTATACTGCCACTGCCCGAGGGTTTGTATCCCTCAGCTCCCTATTCGTGGGAACGTACTCTTCATAAGGAGTGTCTCCCATTAGCAGCCTTGAAATCTCTGCTATCTCATGAAGGGCTAAACCCAACTCACCTAGTGGAGTGGCGAAAGTCCTAGTGAGTGAATTATATCGCTCCATCAAAGATAAGAACAAGTTGGGGTTGACAGGCAGCCCAATACTAGTGGCGCTCACAGCCGCAAACAAACCAATACTCTCCAGCTCCAACTGGAAGTGCTTCAGGGCCCAGGCAGTTAAACTGGCCCATCGAAGATTCTCGAGGCAAAGCTATCCACTGGTGCGAGGGTTAACCTTGGGGTACACTCCTCCCTGCCCCATAAAGTCATTACAGAAAGTCAACATTTGAACCGGCTGGATCAGTGAAGTGTCTTCACTCGGGACGCTACCCGGCAATAATCCTCTGAAAGGCATAACAGGGCCTGAAGGACGGCTCACAAAGGCTCCTTGATTCAATCCTTTGTTGTATAAAATCTTTCCCGGCCGGCCATGAAGATCGGGAGTCAGAGTCCACATCATCTTCCTAGGATGTGTGGCATAGAAGAATGCCGAGATAGGGTAATCTCTAGACATCCTGGACAGATACATGACCGTGCCCTCAGCGAAAAATACCCAATCTTCTTTCTTGGGCTTAGTCTGGGATTATTTGTCGATAACATCCCCGAATAAGAATCCTGGTTTCTTATATTCAGTCCCATCTATGTATGTCAGGGGCTCCCCACTGATCATACTCAGCAGCATCCGTTCTCCTTGGGACGAGATCAGAGTTCCCCTTTCTTGAGGATACTCAGTTTCAGAGATAGGGAATGTCACATGGGACAAGTCCTCCAGATAGCTGGAATTCAGCATCCCAGCAGCAGAGCCATCACTTCAGCCAAAGGAGGGATCTGCAAGTCCACTGCAAAATGTAAGAAAATAAGTCAGTTTACGCTAGACGCTACACTTTTGCAGTATACGCCAAAGCCTAACAGTCTGAGCTTTTATGCCAGACTGTAAAAAACTTGAGTCTTACGCTGGAATCTATTTTCCAGTGCATAAAACTCAAGGTTGGCAGTATACGCCAAAAATCTAACAGTCTGAGCTCTTTACGCCAGACTGCCAAAATTTGAGTTTTTACACTGGAATTTATATTCATCGCGTAAAACTCAAAGTTTGTAGTATACGCCAAATTTCGACAGTCTGAGCTTTTACGCCAGACTGCAAAAATATGGAATTTCTACGCTAACACATTTGGAATGTGGGCGTAATAATAAAATATCTATGTGCATCATCTTCCTCGAAGAGGCTCTTAGCACAGAAGATGACCTTGCGCGTACACGTACAACATGTGCGAAGGATTTTATTCCCCTCGAAGTCTTTACCTGTGATGCCCGGAGCATAGCTCATCGGAGGAGCACTTCGTTCAGATCGGGGTTCGCTCAGCCTAATGGGGGTTGCTCGTGCTTGAGCAGAGGAGCGAGATGAAGAAGAGGCGACTTTCTTTTCCTTAGCAGTGGAAGCATGTTTCGGTGCCATGGCGAAGCTCAAAGTTCTCAGAAAAGAGACAAAAATGAAGAGTTCTCAAAGAGACGAAGGGTTTTGCAAAGACAGATGAAAGGTTTCTCTCTCAAGACCTTGGGTATATTGTACGCGCGTTGCTTACGAAATAGAGATAGTGAATTTGAGGCAGTGTTTGAAACGTAGGTTAGGTATTATCGAAAAGGAACGAGCATGAATTTTGATTCGAGGACAAACCTTATTTTGAGTGATATATTATGTAATGCCCTACTCCGTACGGTGCATTACCCTGAGTCAGATTGAAATAAGATATTTGGATTGGTTGCATAACACTAGTCGGATTGAGAACGAGGCATTGGATTGCTTGCATTACGATAAGATATATTCGATAACAAGTATTGATTCAGGTTTTGGTTTTATTTGTAGGCTTATACGCAAGACTTTCTGAGGTTCAATTTATCGCCTCGATGCGGGCAGATGCATGGAATCATAAATTGTACAAGGGAATCAGAGGATTTATTCAGAGAAGTGCAGAGATAGTGAGACTTACGCGATGGTGCAGTTTTCCTTGAATCCGCTCGGGTCAGATGATTGAGAAGTACGGCATGCTCGCATGGTTATACCAGTTAAGTAAATCATGCTTTGTATCAGACTACGAATATTTGGGGATAAGTTGTATCAACTCAGGTGGAGCGATAGGCTGTGTCAACTTGACAGAACTGCTAAACAAATAAGTAAAGGTGAGCGGGCCTTGACCCTTCTCCTCTACTCCTTCATGCTTAATAAAATACATCATTTTGTGCTAGCGATATCATAGATCCAACGTGCGTAGTTCTGAGAAACATAAGTCAAAATTATATTGAATACTAAGATAGGACATTGAAACATAGTATATCAAGGCAGGCATCAAGCGCACGAGTATCGCGACAGGATATGGAAATGTGCATCCGTGCACGAGAATATCATAAGAACGCATCATCAAATGAAGCGTGCGGTTGCGGTTCGAAATCGTGCAACTGTGGCGGATAGAAAATGGTGCCACAAAACTATCGATCAGGGATAGGGTGTCACGACCCGCACCCGATGTAGGAATGCAAGTCGGAAACAACGCCCAGCCTACGCCATAGAATCGGCGGTAGAACACTGTCTTGGTCTACTATACTATCTAAAATCTTACAATAATATAAAGTTTGCCAACAATAGCTCAAACAAAACTCAATCACAATCTAAAGTATGAGAAGATAAGAAGGAAGTCTAACTATACATCAAAATATAATAATCAATAATAAAATAATATCCATTCACAAACTATAAGACGGAAACAAATCCGGTACCAAAATGCTAAAGAAACTGACTATAAAAACTAATGATCCGAATAAACCTTCCGGCGATCACTCCAAAACTAGTGGATCCAAGTCTGCACCATCTATAAGTCGAAGTCCATAGTATGTCAGACACCAATCTCTCGGATCCTCTGAAAAATATTTTCCAGTCAGGAATGGAGCGAAGTACATCTCTAACAGCAGTTCTAAATCAATGATATGAACTATATAGCAGTAAATAGATGTGAATATAAAAGATGCCATATACATGTACAAGAGATATGCAATAAAGGAAATACTAGAAATAAATACAAGAATGAACAATATGACAATGAACAAGAATATACTAATGACTAAGTGAGTGAGTACCAGCTTTAATATTTGATCGGCTTGGGAACTTGATACAAGATTTATGGCCTGGCTAATCATACGTGCGGTGTATGATTAACACTATTCAATGCAAGACTTGATACAAGGAGGGTATGATCACATATCTACATTACATACTCCCAAACCTCGACTGGTATAATAGATCCAACCATGGTATGCTATGGCACAATATTCTCCAAGAACATAACGACTCTTCCCGAGAATCAGTGTCTGTACATGTATAAGATAATCAATGAAACAAGGCTTGCATAATATACACCATATACCAAGGAATAACATCGCATGACGAGATCTGGATATACCAATCCGTGTAACCATAGTGTCAAGAGAACATGGATATCTACACTAGATACAATGAACATAGAGGATATCATAAATGAGAAACTATCAGAGAATGTACTCGCCTACGGTCCAGAGCAATAAATGTCAAACTGTGTCTGTACTGGTGTCATACAGACCTATATATGGAATATTGCATTAATACAAGATTCTGGAAAGAAAATAAGTTAAACTAGTCAACTTCTAGGTCAACAAGTCAATTCTAGGACAAAAGTCATACTCGGTCAACTCTAAGTCAACTATAGTCAACTATAGTCAAACTATGGTCAACTACCTATTTCTAGGTTGCATAAGTCTAACTCAAAGATATTGGGCTCACATACTATGAATCTAGGCCATACATGCTACATCTTAGGATACTAAGATACCGTATCTCAGGATACGCAGACAAGAGATAAATATAACACATATATACATATCAAACAATATTATATATATAAAATCTTAATTACAAATGCTAATTGGATACCTTGGTTTCGAACAAACTTGGTATTGCAATACTAAACCTCTATCTTGATACCCAAACCCAATACCTTGGGTATCATTAATACCTTGGCATTTACCTTGGTATCTCAAGGTAATCTCACTCTAGTATATATATTAACAATCCAACTATAAATATAACTACCATGTATTTAGTATTTATATAATACTATATACCTAATTTTAGTCACCTTAATACCAACCCATAATTTGTTTATAACTATCCTATTACTATGCCAATACCTACTACTCATACCTTGGTATCTCTTGATACTTACCTTGGTATCTCAAGGTAATTGCCAAAATCTTCATATATATACTAACTATTCATCAATAACTATATGTATACATATATCAATCCAATATAACTTCTAGTATGTACTAAATAGAATAAATACTAACTACCAACTACACACTAAATTCTAATACATATATACGTACATACCTACATACCTACAAATATATAATATATAAAAGATACTCATAACAATTGATAACTAAAATATACTAACTTACCCAATAATATTATATGCTACAACTAAATATATTATACATATAGTATACTAAAACAAATTTAAAAAATTAGGAACATATATACGTATATATTAAATACCATATATATATATATATATATATATATATATATATATATATATATATATATATATATATATATATATATATATATATATATAAAGTAAATAAAAACTGCCAAACTGTCGCTAAAAACTATTTCTGCTGTCACCGAAAGCTGCTGTTACTGCTGATACACTGTTGTTTTAGCGACATATTCCTACTGCTATCGCTAAAACCGTCGCTAAAGCTCTGATACACTGCTGATACTGCTGCTGTTTTAGCGACAGTTTTCTGTAACTGTCGCTACTGCTGTCGCTGTTTCTCCTGCCGCTGTTCCTGCTGCTGTGACAGTTTCTGCTGTTGTCGCCTTTGCTGTTGTCGCAGAAGCTCCTTCTTATATATATATAAATTAATATATATAATATATAAGATCTAAATATAAATAGATACTAATATGTATATATAACAACAATATATATATATATCTATGACTATATAAAATACATACATACTCCTCCATATACATATATATAAGTACATAATAACTACATATGACTTAACATACATATATATATATATATATATATATATATATATATATATAGTATCATATGTATACAACACATATATGTATACGTACATATAATCATACAATAATATGTATAAGTATATATATATATATATATATATATATATATATATATATATAACAACATATAAATAACTACATAAATATATATATATATATATATATATATATATATATTTATATATATATATATATATACATATATAAATATATACACACACATAGGTAAAATAGATTATGACAAATAAATACAAAATATATACATCACATTATATACATATACATATGTATATATATAATTACACATTACTATGTTCAAAAGTAAAAGAGAATTAGATCTAAAATTAAATTACACAAACACATGGATCGTATGATCCCGTATCCCACTAGATCTAGGATACGCTTGCGACACGAGTCCACCACACAACCAAACATACCCCGAAGGACACGAACAAGTCATATATATTATTTATGAACAATACGAAGAGTCAAAAATAAATCTACGTGTCCGTGTCAAAATGTGACATGTACAAAGTCCCGTGTCAGAGGGAAAACCCCCAAATAAACACGTATCACCAAATTGTTGGAATACGACCTACACGTACCCAATTATGGACACAACACTAGCCCTAAACACACAAGCACATTCCAAATTGATCTATAGGACCAATTGACACACACAACAATTGTCAATCTCGGAATTTCTCTAAAATTGACACAAAAAGTACCATAACTTTCTCAATAGGCCTCCTATGAACATAAAACCAAATCCTATGGGTAGCCTATGTATATGGGTTGATTTTTATGGTTAATTCTCAGATTTAGAACCTAAATTAAGGAAAAAAACTGAATTGTACCTATTGGGAGATTGATTTCCAATGAAACCTCCAAAATTGGTAAAATTGGCCTTCAACTTGTAGATTCTTGCTCATCTTTGTAGATCCATACTTTCTCCTTGTAGATCCATGCTCTAATAGCCTCCAATGGTGATTTGGGAAATAATTGGGTGGAAATTTGGTAGGGATTTGGTTGAGGAAATTTTCTAGATCTAGATTTGGAATAAAAAATGAAGAGAGAGAAAGTTTTTATCCCCTTTATATAGGCCTCACTTGTCCCCTCCCTCAAGCTACTATATAAAGTTTAAATTACCCCTTGGGGCCTCTCATGAAGAAATTAATTAAGGTGGGAAGCTTCTAGTCTAATAGTTTAATTAATTAATCCTTCCTAATAATTGGGCTTCTAATTATTGGGCTCAATTCTAATTAGAATTAAATGTTGGTCCATGAGTCTAAACTAAAATAGTTGATCCACTAACACAAGTCCAAAAATAAATCTAACATGCTAACAATAAATAAATAATACAACAAATAAATATTTAACATGCACAATATTTAATTAATTATAAAATAACTAAAATATCCTTTCCTAGAAAATATGGTAGTGACATAGGGCACCATGGAACACTTTGTCGAGAAGTGGCATGATGACTCAGTAGCTCGAGGCCTTCGGGTTTAAGTAAATTATGATATCGGAACGGTCATTGTGCTTCGGGATATTTAAGGTGCCTATTGGATACTAATTGGAATATTTAGGGTGCCTACTGGGTACTAATCGGAATATACCTGAAACATCAATTGGGATAAGGTGACTCTAAATAATGGGTGACTACGGGTCACCACGAAATAATGAATTTGACGATGAAAGATAAAGGGAAGCGGAGATATAGTGGGGCGAGTAGACTTGTTCCTCAATCGTACTTACAAAATATAATACTGAGGTAGTATTTACAAGTTGGAAATATTGCATAAGTTCATAAACGATACTGCTTAATTCTGCACCATGTCATGCATTTGCGTCATAGATAATAATTTATGCATTTGCATGGTCATAGATAACTTGTGCACAAGGGAAAACTATTTTCCTAGATCGGCATTTCGGTCGCACCAAACCCTAGTCTACCTAGGAAAAAAATAAGATAAGACATGCGATGGCACACGGCATTACAGACCTCCAGATGGCGCATAACTCGACTGGGAGGACTACCGCAATGACCCATAATATTCCTTCATAGTGGCAACAATAACACCAATGACCTTCATATAGATAAAGAGTATGCACTATGCCATTTATAAGGGTTGACGTGCTAATGAGCGTCTATCTTTGCTTTGGACAAGTACTGTATAAATCGGCTATGGCAAGAGCCACGGATAAAGTGAGTCAATTCAATATATTTTAAGCGTTACAGATGCGATAAGAATATAACATGCTTAGCGATCGAGACGATGAGATTCAAATATAACATGCTTAGTTACCAAACAAGATTCGAGAATATCATGCTTGTCCGTTTAAGTGAATTCAATGCCTATATGCAAATATGCTTTCATAACTTCAAGTTTACATACAAGCATGATTTACTGCTTTCAAGGCGTGTCTCAACCTGAAATGAAATTCATCTAAGTTCTAAATAGAAAGATCACTATAATATGTATGCTTGCCATGATAACTTAGTGTCGGTTTAGGCGAGTGTGTTATCCTGCTCACCAGTACAAGTTGCATACTGACCCATGTTTGTGGGCACCCTCTTTCAGGTTCGTGCTGAGGCCTTAGCTTGGATATATGAAAACATAATGTATGGAACGGTAGAAATCCTTTGTAAGTAAGAGAGATCAACGAGTGTTGTAGCCAATTTGGCATATTCAATGGGGCTATTCAAGCCTTTGTAACCACTGCTATTATCAATAAAAAAGCTTTGCTTCGTATATATGAATGTTTCATATGACTCTATAAATCTTCCGTTGTGACTCAGTTTTTTCTATGAAAACTATATTGTTTTTATCTGCTATTATCGACTTTACGCAGTTAGAATGTCACACTGTTGAGCCAGCAAATCGATATCTATTGTACATAGTGTCATCGCGGAGTAGGGGACTATACTAGTTCTATCATGCTGTGTTTAGCTAATAATATTCTTTTCAACCTCTGTGCTCTGAAACCGTTGAGATCGCAGCTATTTAGATTTAGTATTACTTTCAGAAGCTAAAATCCCGAGTCGTCCAATATGATTTCTGACCCTTTCTCTTCCCCAAAGTGATGCTCTACAAGCATTCTTTTACTATACCAGGGTATCCTACGGCTACCTCCTTCCATGGAAGATGCCTATTCCATACAAAGTCGTCTCCTCAAAGCTATGCATGATTCTACTTTTCAAAGTATTTCGAAGACAACTTCAGAAAAACTTTGAAGGCGGTTTTGTTGAAGCAAAAAAATTCAACAACAGATGTCCTAGTGAAAGATAACTCCAAATCACTCCTCAGCGGAAGAACCAAGCTAGATCTACTCCCAAGGGACTCTGGCGGATAGATGGCTCAGAGATGTCATCGACACGTGATATGATAGCTCATCAATAACTGCCACTCTGTATAAGATAAAGCAACACGACTAAGACCGACTAATAACCGTTAAGGCGTCAGTTAGATCCGAGTTAATCCCGTATAGCAAGGGAACTTTCCCTCCCCATGAAAAAATCTTGTTTTTGTGGGTCTTCTACCAGCGGAAAGGGGCCATAATGCCTCCCTCTACTCTAGCAGAACATCAAAGACCCTACCTCCGCTCCACGACCTTCGTTCTAACTAATTACGTTGGGGACGTGCTTTCGCCACTTACCCTATAATCGCCACCACTCCACCAGAAGCTCTAGCTCAGTGAATATATGGATAACCGCCTGCAACCGTTGGCCTACTCTCCTCCTTTATGATCTTGTCATGGATAGACAACTACAACGGTAAAGCCATATGGCATCTTTACCTCATTTTCAGAAGAATGTGTCCCCTTCGTTGACTACTATTTTGCCCAGTCATCGCTGGAACGTGGGACATGCCACCTTCATTACATGACACTATCCTCTATAGATGGTCCCCACTCAGCGACTTCTTTCCACCAATAGCTCGACGCTACAAGGATGTCAAGTACGACCATTGACAGGTCATTCTTCAATAAATATTCGGCTCTTCACAAGTACGTATCATGGATGGCCAACGCGATAACAGACATTAGTCTCGATACTAAGCTCATGCTCGTCCAACATCTTCCATCTCAACAGTTATGTCCGATCATCAACGGAGCAAAGGAATCACCTCTGATCTGATTTCCATCGTCATATCTCCCCAAAATCTTGACTTGTCTCAAAATTATTGTATTTACCTACCTGTGTAATCTAATATTGAGTTTAAAACAAGTTCAATAAAAGTTTTCACTGGGAAGAAGTTCCGTACTCTTTTCTGTACGAAAACAAGGAGGTGCTTGAAGAAGAAACCCCCTAGGTCTGGGTGAAATAGGAGGTAGGATATGTTGCTTCAATTTCGTAGGACACAATTCATAGAGAAACACAAGAACTGATGGACATGGGAAGATGGGCTACTGCACATGTTCAGGAAGACATGAAGCTATTTTTTAAGAGAGTTATGATTTAGCCAAGTTATAGAAATCAGCACCTATAAGTACTATGTAATAATTGGTCGGGAGCAATAAGAAGACATTGAAATCTTTAATCCAGAAACTAATAATTTGGTCACTGGATACATAATTCATGTATCATTGACATTCATGAATAATTTGAGAAGTTCTACCACTGATTGTATCAAAAGAAAAGGAGTAGAATAAAGGTATTTGATTGACATTATCAAAACATGAAGAAATAAATTTTTGTGTTTGCAGTGTCAGTTCTATGAAATGAAGGGAAAATATGCTGAAAGAGAAAAAGCTCTGAAAAATTGTCAACATGCATAAATTCTTATGCACACATCACTATACATACTCCAATTATAGTCCAATAATCCTAATATATATATATATATATAGTTTGTCAAAAAATAATAATATTAATGTTCTTTGTCAAAATTTTTTTAATGTACTTTGTCAATTATTCACTAGTTTGGTGAAATAGATTTGATATTAAACGGCGGTTTCAATCCGTCAAAAATGCAACCACAACTTTAATCCGCCATTGTTCGACAACTCCAACTGTCACAAATCGTCCATTTTAGTGTGGTGCTTGTACTTGCTCTAATCCTGACTGGATACGTTAACAATTTTAGGTGACTTTCTCTCCTACGCTATGGACCCTTTGAGGGAGATTAGATGCAATGAAAGATGATTCTAGACCATAGATAATTTAGTTAGTTTCTTAAATTTGATGTTTAGCAGATTTATTCCTGAATTGTGATTTTATTGGATTTTGTAAGATTGTATAGTTTTTGCGAATGAACAAATATGCCATTTTTAATCAAATATTAAATAATTGAATTGATGATTGCCATTGAGGTCTAGACAATGTACTACCGTCAACACCATGGCGTATGCTGGACTTAGCTACGTACTCGTATAACAAAAAATAGGAGTGGGTGGTGAAAATATCATTTTGGATAAATGATAGGGGAATGAAATCAAAGTAGGTAAAAACATAATCGAGAAAACCTTCATCAGGGTGATGTTGATCAAGTAAAATGTATGGTGATGTTATGTCAGGAGTGAGAAGGGATGAACAAAGACAGATAGCTATATATAGAAATATTGGATTATAGGCATACGTATGAATTAGATCTTGGAGCAGGGTAAGAATGATCATATAAACAATGACAGGAAGATAGTCCAATAGGTAAGTACTTCGCCAAGAATGACAGACCAAGAACTTGCATGGCCCAACCTTGGTTCCTTTCATCTATTAGTAGACATAGTTTGGATTTGAGGTACATACTAAAGGCATGCCTAGCTTAGCCATGTATCTATATAGGGTAAACTGTCTGGTGTGTGATGATCAAGTAAATAGGGGTATGGCTTATAGGAATGTGTGGTTAGATTTTCAGGTCAGTTACCGTCACATATGACTTCGTAAGTACCCATATTAATGATTCGAGGAATTAGACTTGGGGTTTATCATGGATGAAATTTCTTGGCAACGCTATACCTATGAAAAGTAATAACTGATACTCTGTTGGTGCTTCCATAAAATAATAATACATTATCATTGCATCTAATTTTGAGGCTTTCGTTTAACAGATATAAAGAGAGTACGTGTACTTAGAAATACTTTTAAGTTATATAGCGGGGTACGATAAACAATAATAGATAAGGGTTATTGAGGAATGAGATTTTAGATCAACATGCTTAAGTGAAGTTAGAAAGTAGGCAATCCTTTTATGATCGGTAAGTTTGTGCCTTGGAACATAAATCATCATACTACCGCTTTTGAGACTTTACAACCAAGCGGACGCAGAAAGATTATTCTTACTGTGACGGTGAAGACCACCGTTGCTCAAAGTAAGATTCGTCCTCTATTGACGATCTGCTCCCAGGAGTCAGCAAGTTCACAAAAGAACTTCTGAAATGCTCGTAGTCACCTCTTTGTGTGACTCGAACGGACTCCTTTGGACTCATCTTTCTTAACTTTTGATATGCCTCAAAAGGAGGCTAGATGGCTCTTTATATAGGGAAGGATGGAAGCATATCCTCCTCTTCTTTTCGATGTGGGACTAAAAATCCAATATACAAAATTGATATCCCACAATCATAGCACAATGCATAGCCCGCTCAGCGTCCGTTCAACACTCGTTCAGTACCCGAAATAGGATAACCTGTATACTCGTGCACCCGAAACAGGATCTCGTTCATGTCACTTATGTTTGCATATACTATTGTCCCTGGATTTTATTATATATGCTCGTGCCTGATTTAACTTGGTTTGACTTGGACAGGGAAGGACGGATGGTAAGTTGGTAAGTCTCGCCATGTTCCTTTATATCGCACGGTGCACTACCATACGAGTTAGGCCTTATATATCATTGACATGAAACTGATCCAAAGGCAAGACTAGAAAGATAACTTAATAGATGGTACACGGAACCTATATAACTTTTTTGGATTTGCGAGCGGAAGAGAAGCCTCCCCACCAGTGCATTCATGTATTGATAACCCACCAGATTGCTTATAGGGTGCAGGACAACCTCGTTTGGTGCGGATGCCTCCTTCGTGCGTGCTAAGGCATGGAGTTCACTCTGGAGCCTTGGAGCGTTGCGTCCGAAACTGAAGCACATATACAAGACATAATATTGGAACATCGCCTATGTATTATTCCACAAATATAGCCACTTGGCATGCTTTTACTGTTTCAGAGAGAGAGGCTTGAGCGACTTATAATCTCGGCCTAGCGCCGCCTGTAACACTTGTTCAATATCAATAAAGAGCTTGTTTATTTCTATACTTGTGTTATTCAATGCTTCCGCTATAGACGACTCTGTGAACTTGTTATCAATCGCCTGTGCATTTCTTATCCCGCTGCATTTGGACTATCTGTACGACTCTGTGGCCTAGACCCCTTAACGCCTGTTCATATCACGGCCTTGCACGGACGCGGCTTACGTTCGTGCGACATCACGCCCAGATGGGTCAAGCGATCGTCCCGCGGGAGCACTGGCGCTGTTACTCGCGCCTAGCGGGGATGGCTGATTGCCTGCGGGAGATCGAGACGTGACATAATGCTATCAGAGCATGGCTATACGCCTTTGGACTTCTTATCGATCTTCTCAGTTTCAAAAGCTCGTTCGTGGGTTATGTGCATACACTCTCTCGTTGACCAGATGGAATGTTCCAAATAATGAGTCTAAATAATTTTAAAAAGTGCATATGAATGATATGATTGCTTGTACAAAAATGTGATACGAAGGCCTTTGTGCCAACCTTTGTTAGACTTGGTTGGAATAGACTTATGCTAGAATTTATAAGTTATGTGCAAACCCGAATACCTATACATGATTACCCAGCTAGTTAATGTGTGAAATAGAATATCGTTTAAACGGTTTGCTATGCGAATAGCCTTTCGGCTAAGTTGTATTGAGTATCGCACGCCAAGACCCTTTGGTGCAAGTTAAGTTGCAACGAGATTGGGATATCGTTCAGATAAGGGATAAGCCAGACTTAGAATGTTAACTGATAGAAGCATTATCAGATTATCGCTTAGGCGAATATAGAGAATCGTGCTTAGATTTTGGGAAATAGCTCGAACGGTATTTCGTATCGGAAGATACAAATCAAATATGGTTTACTTGGATGACTATCAATGGGATATATATACGAGACTAAGATTTATCAGACGATGCTAGGTATCGTGCAGGAATTCTTAGGAACGACTTGGTGAATATGCTAGCGATTGATGCGAACATCGATTGAGAATTTGATTGGGTGACTCAATTTTGAGTGGTGTATGGATCATTTAGAAATGTTCAGACGGATTCATAGGTCTCGTGCGGTAGTTGGATCGAACGATTAGAAATATCTTGAACAAATGATAAGGCTTATATCAAATAGGGATTCATGGAAATGGAATTGGAAATCAATATCTTGGTTAAAGAAAACTTGTGAAAACTTAATAGATTGTGCAAGCAATTTCGGATTCAAATAAATGGATTGAACTTGAATAAAATATTTTGCTCGAATAGAAGTTAGCCCAAGAATGAATATTGTGATTCGATGATAGAGATAAGCGATAACGGATTTGACTTAGAGTTTGGAAGAACGATCTTGGAATCTAGTTCGAAAAGATAACCTTTGAAATCAATCCCAACGAGAACAATTATCCTGCGGGAGCGCCGGCGTGGTGATTTCATGTACAGCGGGGATAATTGAACTCACGAAAACACGTTCGGTGATTATTCCAAACGAACTCGATAAATAGAACGTATCAAAAGTAGATAGACTTTGGGTTGAATATTTAAAACTTAGTTGTTTGAGGATTTCTAAAAGTAGACAAAGGATCTACCGAACGGTAATATTGAAGTTGGATGATTTTGTTAGATGATTTATAATCACTGCATGAACGGACATGACTTGTTGGATAAATATATATAACTTGGACGGAGCAAAATAAAATAATAAGGTGTCTCGATCGTGCCGAAGATAACTATAATGTTCGACGTTCTTGTCTTGTGCTAGCGTAACTCTATGCTCGTACATGTGTTACGCTCGGATTAGGACGATTATCCAGTGGAAGCGTTGACGTGGTGATCTCACGTCCAATGAGGGTGATCGAACTTGTGGGAGACCGGAGCGTGACAACTGATGGATCGTCTTGACTTGTGGTTTGACACGAAGAGACAAATTTATGAATGCAAGTAAAATAGAAGTATGTCACGCCCCAGTCCCAAAATACGTAGGACTAGGAATTGAGATACCAAGGTATTGATAAGTTGGGTATCGGAGATAAGGTATTGAGGTGTTTACCTATACACTAGGTTATATATATATCTATGTAGTTAGATATATGTTATATATATATATATATATATATATATATATATATATATATATATATATATATATATATATATATATATATATATATATATATTAGTATATGGTAGTTTATATATATAGATAGATAGTTAGTTAGCTAGTGTTAGTGAGGGGTAAGGCTTGAGTATCTCAATACTTTGAGATACTCAAGGTATTGAGCGTCGGGGCAAGGTATTGAGTTTTAGCCTAGGATTGAGGTTAGAGATGCTTTTATATATATAGTTATATATATATATATACGTGCTAGTATATATGTTAGTGGGTATAGGCGGGGTATATAGCGTAGGTTGAGATATCGGATACCGAGGGTATCCCGGTATCTCAAGGAGGCGAGTTTGTGGGTTTACTAAGTTAATGACCTAGTTTTGACCTAGAATTTTAGGAGCACCATAGTTTGACCTAGAGTTGACCGTAGTTGACTCAGTTGACCGCCAAAGTCAACTTTTGACCTAGTTTTGACCTAGAGTTGACTTTTTGGACCCAAAGTTGACTTTTTTGACCCAAATATTACCGATTTGACCCGTTTGACCTAAAACGACCCTAGAAGTCTATTTTTAGTTATTTTATATCTGTTTAACTCATTAGAACCCTGTTTAATGTTGCTTTTCGTAATTGGTCCTTGCGATGCCAGTTCGGATTGCCAGTTGCTCAGGACGTCAGGCGAGTACATTCTCTGATATTTTTATTATCTGATGATTATTATGATTCAGCTTCTAGTATAGTATACTCTAATTTTTCTGGCACGACACGGACTAGTATTTCTGGATTCATTTACTTACGAAACGTATATTTCATGTTTTTGGCCTCTTTTCTGGAATCACCTACTGGCATCAGTACAAGCATCACTCATGTTTCTGGCTGAACTCATACTTGATTTACGTGTCGGGTCTTGGATTCACTTGTACTAGTCGGAGCGGAGAAATACTCAAGTAGACATGTAAACATTCCCAACTGGAATAACTAAAATTACCCCCTCTGGTCTAATCTGGAATGATAGTAGCCGCACACCCAGTGTACGATGAGCCGTACTTACCCCTAGCCGTTTACATGTCGAAACAGGTATTTCAAAGACACGAGTTCATTCTTTCTAGTCTGGACTCTCTTGTATTTCTAGCTGGTCTCACTTACATGTTTTGGGACTTGACCCATTATATGTACTCTTGCTAGACTAACTACACGTTCTTGTGCACATACTTGATCTTAGTTTAGACTTCTTGTATCTTGCAGTCTTTACTATCTTGCTTCTGATATTCATGCATCTTTACCTTTATGCACCAGTGATATATATATATTTCTTGTTCATACTTTATTTCATTCTCCTTGCTACTTGCTACAACTGTTTTATAGTTTTTATCATTTAACTGGAACTGCTATTAGAGGTGTACTTGCTCCAGTCCTGACTGGACATATTTTTCCAGAGTATCCGAAAGATTGGTGTCCGACATTTTATGGACCTCAGCCTATCGATGGTGCAGACAAGGACCCCCTAGTTAAGGAGTAATTTTCGGGTTGGTAGCCGGGATCACTAGGACCTCAGTTATTGTTTTATTAGCTTTTGGTACCGGATTTGTCCCCGGTTTTGGATTGAGACCTTGTATTGTATATGATTCAGGATGTTGTTATATTATTATTATTACTATTATTGATGTTGTTATTATTTTAGTAGTAGTTGTTTAGACTCTGTAGTTGTTAAACTTCTTTGTTATCTTATCGTGCTTAGATTCGTGATTGAGTACTTGTGATTATCATTATCATATTGCTTCTCCGTTTGGAGTTGAGATCTTGACAGATACTTATATTGATTGCGTGAGATTGTTAGCTAGATAGTAGACCTAGACACCGTTCTACCGCCGATGCTGCAGCGTAGGCTGGACGTACCCATGACTCATGCCCGATTTTTTGGGTGCGGGTCATGACACCATCTGTCTGCGGTGATAAGATGTACTGAACTTTAGACGAGTTCCAAGACTCTCTTGCTTGCTCCTCCAAAAGTGTGATATGAAACGCGAATCCCTGTCTGATACAATGCTGACTAGTATGTCGTAAAATCTCACGATCTACCTCATGTATAAGTCAACCAAAGCTTCTGTAGACTGGCCGACTCTAAAAGGTAGGAAATGGGCTGACTTGGTAAGTCGATCTACTATTACCCATACTGCATCTCTCCTACTTGGACTCTTGGGAAAACCCGTGATGAAGTCCATAGTGATGTGCTCCCACTTCCACTCTGGAATCAGAAGTGGTTGCAATAATCCTGCTGTTCTCTGGTGCTCCGCCTTTACTTGTTGACATACCAGATATTTAGCTACAAAGCGAGCTATCTCTCTTTTCATTCCATGCCACCAAAAGTGCTGTCGTAAGTCACGATACATCTTGGTGCCTCCAGGATGAATAGAATATATCGAACTATAAGCTTCTATCATCAGCTCCTGTCGGATCTCTCCATTTGGAACATAAAGACGATCACCACATCGTAATGTCCCATCTTCATGAATGCGCAATCATGTCTGCTCTCCGGCCTCTGTCCTTTCCTTCAGTCTCCTGAATCTGGCGTCTGTAGGCAAAGCTGCCTTGATCCTCTCTACTAGTGATGATTGTACTTGCAAGTTGGCTAGTGTCCCATCTGCTCCGGGTAATATCACTTCAATGCCAAGCTCCTATAAGTCCTCTAATAATTCCCTTTGTGTCATCAAGAAATAAGATGTTGGTTTTCGGCTTAACGCGGCTGCTACAACGTTAGCCTTGCTTGGGTGATAATGTAGCTCTATCTCGAAATCTTTCATCAATTCAAGCCATCGATGCTGTCTCATATTTAACTCCTTCTGCGTGAAGACATATTTGAGGCTTTTATGGTCTGTATAGATCTTCACTCATTCCCCATATAAGTAATGTCTCCATAACTTCAGAGCAAATACCACGACTGCAAGTTCTAAGTCATGAGTTGGATAATTCTTCTCATGCACTCGTAACTGTCTAGATGGATATACAATCACCTTGCCATGATACATCAATACGCATCCCAAGCCTTTCCCAGATGCATCACTATAGATTACATAACCTCCTGATCCTGATAAAATAGTCAATACTGGTGCTGTGGTCAGTCGCTTCTTCAACTCTTCAAAAGCGGCTTGACACTCGTCGGTCCATACGAATTCTTGATCCTTGCAAGTCAAACGAGTCATAGGTGCTGCTATCCTTGAGAAGTTCTCCATGAACCGTCGGTAATATCCCGTAAGACCAAGGAAACTTCTCACCTCTGATGCTGATTTACGAACAGGCCATGTCTCGACTGCCGAGATTTTTTCTGGATCAACAGAAATACCATCTCTTGTAACGACATACCCAAGAAATAAAACTCTGTCCAAGAAGAACTCATATTTACTGAGCTTCGCATATAACTGCTATCTCCTCAATGTCTCTAGAATAATTCGCAGGTGCTTCTCGTTCTCCTCGTGGCTCTTTGAATAGACAAGTATATCATCTATGAAGACGACCACGAATTGGTCCAAATACTGGTGGAAGACTCGATTCATACCTTGTCCTGAATGCGGTCTTCGGAATGTCCTACTTCCGTACCTTCACCTGGTGATATCCCGATCTCAAGTCTATCTTCGAGAACACCTTGGCTCCACTGAGTTGATCAAATAAGTCATCAATGCGTGGCAATGGGTATTTATTCTTCACGGTCACTGCATTTAAGGCTCTGTAGTCAATGCGCATACGCACTGACCCACCCTTCTTCGGTACAAACAACACTGGTGCTCCCCAGGGTGATGCACTCTGTCGGATAAAACCTTTCTCCTCTAGTTATTTCAATTGTGCCTTCAGTTTATCCATCTCCTTCTTCGCCAATCTGTAAATATGCGATGCTATGGGTGCTGCTCCAGGTGCTAGTTCAATTAAAAACTCTACATCTCTGTCTGGGGGTATTCCTGGCAATTTCTCTGGAAAGACGTCTTAAAATTCTGAAATAATGGGGTGATAAACAATATCGTCCATTTCGAGCTGCATACCATCAAGGATTTTTGTGGATCCTCGTGCAAACTCAAGTTCAGGCTGGCCGGGTACCTTAAAAAGAATGCTTCCTCCAAAATAATCGAAGAAAGCGTGGTACTTGCTTAGCTAGTCCATTCCAAGCATAATATCAAAGGTTGGCATAAAAAGGACTAAGAGTCGGGCATTCATCTCTCTACCACGTATCACTATAGGACACGATCTACAATTTCGACTAACAGGTACAACTCCTTATCCGGTAAGAATTCTAGCACAACTAGATAAAGGTGTAGAGGCAATATTGTGTTTGGCAATAAAACTAGATGATATGAATGAGTGGCTCCCGTATCAAACAATGTCACAACAGGAAAGGTAAAAGCAAGAGTAATACCTTCTATGACATCGATCTCCTGATCCATGTCATCCACTTCCAATGTAAAAGCTTATCCGTTCCTCTGTGGTTGTCCATTACTGGCCCTCGTGAACTGATCCTTCTAAGTAGGTAGCGGTGGTCCTCGCTGAAATCCTGCTGCTGCTAGGGGTCGAGGTGCTCCTGGTCTAGCCATCTGTTGAGCTGGCTTCGGTGCTGGAAGCGCTAGTCTCTATGCTGGAGGTGGTAGTGTCAATGTCTGCTGCTTTGGACAATCTCTTGCCAAATGTTGTCCGAAACCACATCGTAAATACTGTCCCAAACGATTCCGACAATCTCTCGAAATGTGTCCGATTCTCCCACAATAATTATATTGGAGTTTCTCCGAAATCTGGTATGGTCCTGTTCTGTGTTGCTGATGCTGCTGTGCCAAGGGACAACTGATAGGTCCTCCTTGTTGTGTCCTTGTCGGTCCCTGCTGTGTCCTTACTGATCCTTGTTGTATCCTCAGCTGACCTCCCTTTCCTTTGCTGATGGTTTCTTGCAATCTGGCTTCTGTCAGTAGTTCAGCATAAGAGATCCGGGACTGTGAGCTAGTGTAGTATTGGAGCTCCTGAGTCAGTCCGTGATAAAACCGCTTAGCTTTGGCCAAGTCATTCGGTATCAGGACAGCGCCATATTTACTAAGACGACTAAACTCGACATCATATTCGTCAACTATTCGGTTCTCCTGCTCCAAGTGAAGAAACTGATCGTACAATGCATCTCTGACGGTGTCCAGGAAGTACTTTCTCTCAAAGCACTCCAAGAACTGCTCCCAAGTCTGGTATTTACCCAACTGGCGCTCCATGGATTTCCACCAGTGATGAGCATTACCATCTAGAAGCGTCCTTACACCTATCATCCATAGGTCCATAGGTAACTGCGATGCTTCCAATAGTTTCTACGTGTGGGTGATCCTGTTTGTAGTCTCTTCTGGGCTCTCAATGCCTTTGTACGGCTTCGGACCCATCTGAATAAAGTCCTTTACTGATCCAACTCTAGCTTGAGGTACTGGAGCTAGTGCTTGAGCTGGTACAGTAGCCTGTTCAGCCATCCTCTCAAGTGCTGCCAAAAATTCTTGCCTCTGATCGGCTGCCTGCTGCCTCTGTTCCGTAGATAGTGTGGCGTCCTATTGTCGTTGTTCCTGCATTATGATCTGGAAGAATTGGAACAACTGTGTCTGGCCATCCTGCGGTGTCGATGAAGCTGGAAGGTTCCCATTAGGTAAAGTGGAAAGATCAGATGGAATTGGATTATGAGTCCGTCCATCTGGTCCCGGAAGTCTAGGAATCGTTGAGGTCCCTCCTTGAGACTGACCATTGACTCCTGAAGGTGCGTCGCCATCGGCGGTAGTACATCCATTTTGCATATCCATCTCTCTGCAGGTGATGTACGGAACGATTAGAAGAAGTACAGGAATCAAACAGGATGCAAGCATTTAAATAGGAAGGATGAGTTTCAGTCAAGCGTAGATGAGATCCTTATACTCTATTTCTATACGCAGGCTTGTTCGTTACAGTTATGTAACCGAGATAATATATTCTCGACCTGCATGGGCCACCACAAAAATATGTCACGCCACAGTCCCAAAATACGTAGGACTAGGAATACGTAACACGCCAGCCGTATGTATACAAACTCCAATATATGGAAACCATATACACACGTACGCTGTACATAAATATCCAATCCACAGTGGTAATATACTGTCACAACAAGTCACACGCAATCTATATCTCATCCATAGCACAAATAAAGAGATAAAGGAAATAAATAACTGAATATCAAAGATGAGTATCAAAGTATGATAGTCGGATGGAAACAAATCCACTGCAAATTGACTATACTAAAACTACTAAAGAGAGAAGAGAATCAACTCTACTATAAGAATAAATGTCTCTAAAAGAATAGCAACTAAAATCTCTAAAAGCTGCAATGGATCACAGATAATCCGAAGGTAAGACCTCCTCAGTCTGATAAGTAGCGTCAGGTCCAGGTCCATACTCCTGCGGATACTCCTGCTCATCTATATCTGGAAAGATACCAGGTCCTCAGAGGAACGTAACAAGATACATATAAACATGCCAATGAAGTACTGAAATGTAAACATCCAAGGGTCGCCTAACAGTCTAAGTAAATTCAGTTTAAGAACAACTTTCCAACAAGTGGGCTATCTGGCTAAAAATAGGATTGGCGTGACTCTCTCGGAGAATCAGGGGCCTACAAAGCATATCGTATTTTGAACGGCAGAGGCCGCCTGATAATATATAATATATAAGGGTCATTACAGCCCGTATATCCAGCGGAGCTTCCGGGTTACAGAAAAAAAAAGTGCAAAGGAGCCCAAATGCCTTACTTGTTGTTCTCCCCACCCCATGCTCTAAGCATGTCATATACATGACATGATAATACCTCTAAATAACTGCCAGGTCTACTAGCATGCAAAGTTTCTATCGGCAGTTATCCCTATCCGTCTTACGACCTATACGTACCAGTGGCCAGCCGAGTACGCAAGTTCGTGTCCTACATGTGACTTACACTCATGTAAGAATAGTGTCATGGCCAATGAAACATAAAATGCCTCATGATAATGGAGTGGTCTCATAAACTAGGTCAACATGCATATATATAAATAAAAACAGAACACGACGACACCGTCGTTGCACCCAAGTTTCCTTGGACGCGCAATTTATATAACAGTTAAAATATATAAACTAAAATAAATTAAAATAAAGTATGCATGCATCATATGGAATATAAACAAAGTACAATGGCAAGGTATACTTGTTTGGCAAGAAATCTGTATGGTGTAAGCGTCCAAATGTCAAGGACACAAAATCAGAAACTAATGGCTCCGAACAAACGTCTCCGGATGCTGAAATAGACATCACCAACGTTTCCGGATTCAGCGAGATAGATAGAAATTACTACCCTTTAGTCCAATTTGGACACAGGGGCAAAACGGTAATTTTGGATCAAAGTGGGGTCCACTATGGCCCACTTTGCACCGAAAAGTGTGCCAGAGTAACAGTCTCTAAATGGGACAAATTATAGGTCAAACAAACTCTAAATGTCAGTACGAACTCAATGGTATGTCCAATTGTGGATTCTGGTGAGCCGAACACAATTTTGTCCAAAAAGTCAACCATGGGGCCCGCCAATTGGCGACTTGGTCAACTGTCTCAGAATTATATGAAAATTGGGTCACAGGACAAGCGCAATACAACGAGTCCAGTGGCATAAGTTTTGTCGCAATCTGACGAGCGTGCACTAAATGTGCAGAGTTTTTGCAAAAGCTGCGACACGGGAGATTTTCTGCAGATACGGGCTGATTTCGACGCGCACACGCCTCCAAATCAGTTTTCGTAAAATCCACACATCCGGGTATACTGAGCGCACCTTTTGGTACACTTGGTATACGACGGGGCGGTCCCGTTTGGCGGGGCGCACTCCGTATCGTAATTTTTGGAATTTGGAAAAAAGCAGGTTTTCGGGGTTTTCCATCTAATTTAATTTTACACACATCAATTAATAAATTATTGTATTTGACAAAAAATAAACTAGGTTAAGTGGTCTTTGCATACCAAAAAGAAAAACTGAATTCGGATCTCTGTGGTGGGAGATACGAATCCTTGAACATAGGTAGTTACCGCAGTTTTCTGCGATACCCAAAAATTATCGTTTTTTGCCAACTTGGTCGCTATTTTTGCCTAGATTTATGCGTTGTTCAAGGTCAACTAACACACAGATATGGAAGGGGGTTAAGTCATGAACATACCGGTGAAGACGGGGTCGAGTTTGGTCGAGCGAGGACACGAAAAATGGGGCTTGAACATAGGTACGCTGTAGATCAAATCTGCAGTCGCGGGGTTGTGCGCGGGGTCGCTGTCGTCCGTGCGACGGTCCAGGCGGCTGGAGGCGGTGGTTCTGGGCTAGAGGCGTGGTCGAGGGTGGAGGGATGATCTAGGTTTAGGGTTTGTAAAAGTTGTGTTGTATATATATAAGGAGAGCGGGGGGGTCGAGTTCTACGAGGCCGCGGGTTGAATAACAAGGCAGCTGCTGCTGCTTGTTTATCTAATGGGTCCGGGTTGGTAAAGTGGGTAGGTTAGTTAGGGTGGGTAGGGTTAAGGAATTAAGGCGGGTTTTGATCCATTAGCGATTTATTTCCATTTTCTTTTTTTCTTTTTCTTTCTAATTCAATTCTATTTCTATTTTTTTTCTTTTCTAATTTCTATTTAATAAACTATATATATATATATATATATATATATATATATAATTCTAAAAATTATTTTAGTGCATACAATAAATCTGTCAGTCGCCCACATGGTCTCCTACATGTAATAAATTAGAAAAATTCATAATTGCTCCATAAATCCCCTAAATGCACAAACACCTAAAATAAAAATTAAATAAAATCTATTTTCTCTATTTAGCTCATAATTACTATAATTCAATTAATTAATTAATTAAAAAGGTTAATACAGTTTTTAGGATTATGGGTTTTACAAAGTATTTCAGGGATAAGTTAGCCTAGAACCTGGAATAAATCACGCTTGATGGTTTTGTGAATAGATACGTGAATCTTGTTGGATAACTTGGAGTTATAAACAAAGGTTTAGAATTGAATCTTGGCTTGGTAGTCTAGACTTGGAATGGATATATAGATTCTACCAAAATATGTCTTAAGGAGATAGACTATGCAAATTGTTAGGCTTGTCCTACAACTTGGATATATCATAGATTTGATAAAAAGAACTCGAACCCTGTGCAACGAACGTACTAATAAGAGTAGGATAATCTGTGCTCGATGTGTAAAAATCTGAGTAAAATGAGCTGGGGTAGAATATTCTGTGCAAATGAACAATGGTTTAACCTTAGGAATTTGGGTGAGCATCATGCGATAAATTTGCATAATAAATTATGTACTTGAACTTGTACCTATGACCTTGTGAGTTGAACTAGTAATTAGGCCGACGACCCTGTACCGAGTGCAAAAACTTGTGTAACCGACTTTAGAACATTGCTTGAACAAAGCCATAGAACTGGGGCAACAAGACTTAGAGTTAGACTTGGAATGGTAAGCGTGTGTTATGTTTGACCCGAACGGATGGACGCTAGTCGGTAGACCGAATAGATCGTGCTTAAAGGTAGTGCAAATACTTGATTTGAGTTGGAATAAAAATGACTTGGAATTTGATCGACCCTGTTGGAAATATCATCATGATTTGTAAAACGAGAACCCTTGAGATTTTCGCAAGTAGCTTATCCGATTTTATTATCACTAAGTTTGGTTGAATGCATATGTTTGAGGGATGCCTTGAACATGTGCACGATCTAAGACCCACTGATATGTTGAACTCGAGTGCATAGACTTTATTATTGCTAAGTTGGTTGACATGCATATGTTTGAATGGCGCTTTGAATATGTGCACGATCCAGACTTGCGATATGCTGATCTCGAATTCTAGTGCAAGTGAATATACACATGGACAAGTATAACGACTTGTATGAGTTTACCTCAGCCATAGATCATAATTTAAGATGGATTGTAACGTACCCCACGTTAAGCGATATATGTTCCGCTCTTAGGCGTAATAGAGACCGAGTCAGAACTTGGATTGGATGATAGAGTCATTCAATAAGATCGGCCCCAGCATACACGCGACACTGTATAAGGAACTAGTAGAAAATTATGTTTAAACGGATCTAGTGGTACTGATTGCTACGCTTCGAATAGATTCGATAATGCGATAGAACGGCTTGCGCTCAGGAAGTCTCGAGGACGAGATATTTTTTGAGTGGTGTATAATGTAACGACCCGTTCCGTTCAAGCGGACAGCCAATTCAAACAGCACAAGTGCAATGACCCGACCCGCTTTACTTAGCAAGAAAACTCATTTGAGGCAAAAGGGTTTCCAGACTTGGCCCTTCAGGAATTCAGACTTAGACTTTCAGAGGCTCGCTCGGAGTATCGCTCGACCGAGGCGAATCATAGTTAAGGTGGGTGGCTACGATAAACTTGTCTTTGCTTAGCCAGCACACTTAAAATATGGACGATACATGATAGTCGCTAGGTGAATCACCCCCTACATGCTAATAAAGATTACAACGCAACTAGCTAAGAGAATAATCCCAACTTGTATTGCTTGTGTTAGAACATAGAAATAAAACTTTTCTTATAACATAGACCCTCGCATGCTACCTTTGCCTTGTGCAAGTAGACCCCGCTATGCCTCGAGTAGATCGCTATATAATCTCATAGTAAACTGTTCACTTGTTTACACCACACCTCGCTAGATTATATCGCTCGGTATGTCCCTTGACGGTTTCACCCCTCGCTTTACCCTTAGACCTGTGCCAAACGTAAATGCTATGTTTTCATAAATGCATGCTTGCCTGCTTTTATGTTAAATTATATTTGTTGCCTCATTTCAATGCTTGCCATAACAAAATTATGCCACAATCAAATACTACTATTACGTATCATGCATGCATCTAGTTAGCCAGAAGACTATCAAATAGTCTTTCTGTGCAATATGAACCTGCAAGTATCCGGGACCGTTAGGTCACCAAGGCAGTCCTCGAACCAGGGAAATGCATCAAGGCAAGTTGAACACTGAACGAGAATCATGTCAAGTAAATCAAAAATTATATCTCATGGAGCAATGCTCATTAAGAACAAGAATCATGGATTATCATGTCAAGTTATGAACTTGGAAGACCAAGACTTGCATGTCGCGGACAACTTGGAAACAAGGGGGATTACAGCATCACGTTCCACGGGTGGTCTCCGGGGCACCAGGGCCAATCCGATCCGGATAGAGCTCATGTCGTGTGTAACAGGATGGAGTGTGCGCTTCACGCTGCACCATTCTTGCTAGTAAGGGTGATAGTCTCTTGTACTTGGACGAGATGACTTGTAGCACACCTTGTACTTTCGTTGTATTCTATCCTCGTCAATGACAATCACTCGTCCTTTATGGCTATGCTAGTGACCACTTGTTCATATAGATAAGTCATCCCCGCTTAGTGGCAATCCGCATGCGAGTCATTGTATCGCATCCAGAATTCGGGAAATACTTGAACGATCATGAGTATAACACACTAGTGTATAATTGAAATACTTGTACATATGGAACACTTCAACATCCTCTACAATACTTTTGGATAACCTGTATACTCGTGCACCTGAAACAGGGTTTCATTCACGACACTTATGTTTGCATATGCTATTGCCCGGGGATTTTATTATATATGCCCGTGCCCGATTTAACTTGGTTTGACTTAGACAGGGAATGACGGATGGTAAGTTGGTAAGTCTCGCCGTGTTCCTTTATATCTCACAACGCACTACCACACGAGTTAGGCCTTATATATCATTTCCACGAACAGATTCAAAGGCAAGACTAGAAAGATAACTTAATAGATGGTACAAGGAACCTATATAACTTGTTTGGATTTGCGAGCGGGCGAGAAGCCTCCCTACCAGGGCATTCATATAATGATAACCCACCAGGTTGCTTGTAGGGTGCGGGAGAACCTCGTTCGGTACGGATACCTCCTTCGTGCGTGCTAAGGCGTAGAGTTCACTTTGGAACCTTGGAGGATTGCGTCCAGAACTGAAGCACATATACAAAATATAATGTTGGAATATCGCCTATGTATCATTCCATAAATGTAGCCACTTGGCACGCTTTTACTGTTTCAGAGAGAGAGGCTTAAGCGACTTATAATCTTGTCCTAGGGCCGCCTGTAACACTTGTTCAATATCAATAAAGAGCTTGTTTTATTTCTATACTTGTGTTATTCAATGCTTCCGCTATCGACGACTCTGTGAACTTGTTACCAATCGCCTGTGCATTTCTTATTCCGCTGCATTCGGACTATCTGTGCGACTCTGTGGCCTAGAACTCTTAACACCTATTTATATCACGGCCTTGCACGGGGGCTTATGCTCGTGCGACTTCACGCCTAGATGGATCAAGCGATCATCCCGCGGGAGCGCGGGCACGGTGACTCGCATCTAGCAGGGACGGCCGATTGCCTGTGGGAGATCGGGGCATGACATAATGGTATCAGAGCATGGCTATACGCCTTTGGACTTCTTATCGATCTTCTCAGTTTCGAAAGCTCGTTCGGGGGTTATGTGCATATACTCTCTCGTTGACCCGATGGAATGTTCCAAACAATGAGTCTAAATAATTTTAAAAAGTGCATATGAATGATATGATTGCTTGTACGAAAATGTGATACGAAGGCCTTTGTACCGACCTTTGCTAGACTTGGTTGGAATAGACTCATGCTAGAATTTGCAAGTTATGTGCAAACTCGAATACCTATACATGATTACCCACGGGTTAATGTGCGAAATAGAATATCATTTAAATGGTTAGCTACGTACATAGCCTTTCGGCTAAGTTGTGTTGAATATCGCACGCCAAGACCCTTTGGTGCAAGCTAAGTTGCAACGAGATTGGGATATCGTTCAGATAAGGGATAAGTCAGACTTAGAATATCAACCGATAGAAACATTATCAGATTATCGCTTAGACGAATATAGAGAATCATGCTTGGATTTTGGAAAATATCTCGAACGGTATTTCGTGTTGGAAGATACAAATTGATTATGGTTTACTTAGATGACTATGAACAGGATATATATACGAGACTAAGATCTATCAAACGATGCTAGGTGTCACGCCTCAGTTCCAAAATACGTGGGACCAGACACGTAGCATTGGCCAGCTGGTACGTCTCCGTAGGGGTTTCCAATTTAATGGACCCGACGAAATGCACTTACGTTGTCCAAGGTTAAGTGATCCAATTAATAATCTAATTCTAACATCCAACAAGTAAACTAAATCTCAATCCATGGTAAATAATCTCAAGAAAGAACGATACCCATTATCAGTTTGCAACCCAATAATACATCCGTTCGAATAGGTCAAAAGAACAATATAGGCCTATAAACACTAGGCTATAAAAGCAGAATAAAAAATGGAAAGTGGTACATGACTTAATAGCTGAAAATGTAAGGATACCTGCAACGATATCCATACTCCACTAGATCAAGCATCCTGCAAACTGTCCAAATAACCTGGAAGGGAACCAGGTCCTCAGAGGGACGTAACAAGATACAAAATACATGCCATAAAGTAAATACTGTGTAAAGTAAATCAGGGTGAACTATCCTCTTAAGTGAATACAATTTGAGGACAACCTTGGTACATATGGGTAGGTGTAGGCATAACGTCCATACTTCAAAGAGCGTGATATCTGTACATGTAACGTCCATCATTCCGAAGAATAAGATATCTGCAAATATATACGTCCGTATCGCTCCGAAGAACGTGGTATCTGTATAAAGGAAGTCATTGGATCCGTGGCTCCTCTAGATACTACGGATTCTAATATGTGTATCCCATACGCCTACCAGTTGTCCTCCTCATCCAATGCCAATGTACATGTCACGAATATGACATGGACATTTTGTACTATAAATGTAAGTCACTAAAGAAATATACAACTAAGCTAAATACCGTCACACGTGCTGCTCACACCGATGGCCAGTCAAGCATGAAGCACGTGTCCCTACATAAACTTACTCTGTGTCGTGTAATAATACGTGTCAAGGCCTGGGGAGTTATATTGATAACTCCACAACTTTAGGTGGGTCCATTAGACACTAGGTCAGACACAAGTCCTAACGTCAACGCCTTCGTTGACTACACCCGAGTCTTTCTCGGATGCGCACAGTTATATAATATTAAAATAATAAACATGCAACTAAATAATATCTAAATTTAAATATTACAACAAAGCAAGGTATACTTGCCTGGAAGCCAGGCGAAGATTCGAACACGAACTCGCCATGGGAGTAGCAATGCAACAATGGAAACTGGAGCTGATATCCGCGGATGCTGTCACAAATATCACCAACAGTCTCGAAATGAGTGAGATACTCAGAAAAGTATATACATACATCTAATTTGGACACATAGGCAAAAATGCAATTTTTGGTCAACACGGGATCCACATGTGGGCCCGTCCTGCACCGAAAAATATGTCAGAGAATGAGTTCTCCAAATTCGTCAAAATTAGTGTCTACGAGTCCAAAACAATGATATGAACACAACAGAACATCAAGAACTGGGTTCTAATGAGCTGATCACGAAATTGCCCGTTATGTGGAACCGTGGGACCTACGAAACGATATTTCGTCAACGTTATCAGAATCGAACCAAACTTGGGTCACAGGACCAGCGTAATGCTGCGAATCCGATGGCGCAGGTTTCGTTACGAAACGACAGGTACACACGAAATTTGGACGAGTATCAGAACAGACCGATACGGTACTTTTCAACGGATACACGTTGATTCTGGTGTGCATGCACATCCAAATCAAGTTACGCGAATGTCCACACGTCCATATTGACGATACGCGCCTATCGGTGCAGTCGCTACGCGACGAGGTTGCCCGGATTGACGGGACCAACGCCGTATCGAAAAATTTCAATATTTTATAAAATAATTTTTTCTACGATTTGGAACTCAAATAACTATCTATAGAAATCAAACAAAATTATTCTAATTAAACACATAGTATGAGGGTCATATAGTAAACACACCTGCGAAGATAGCTCGTAAAATGGTCGAGAGACGGAGGTGTAATTGCACCATGAAGGTGGTTGGTTGAGGCTTGGTTCTGAAGAAGAAGAAGAACAGCAGCGGCGACAGCGTTCGCAGTCGCCACAGCGGTTTGGAGGAGGAGGAGAAGGGGAGGGAGAGCCCTGGGGGGGTGTCGTCGGTCATCGGTGGGTGCTCAGCGATCATCGGGGGGTGCTCAACGATCGTCGGGGGGGGGGGGGGTGCTCGGCGGTTTGCTCCGGCCAAAATACGACAGCAGTAGGCATAGCAACAGCAGTCGTTGCTGCAGCGATGATGGACTGCTGGTGGCGGTGGCTCGGCCGCGGGGGGTGAGGGTGGCTCGTCGGCGTCGGGGCTCTCGGGGGGGGGGGGGCGGAAGGGCATTAGCAATGGCGGGAACAGCAGCATCAAGGTGGAGGGTGGTGGTCGGGTTGTAGTGAGGGTGGTGGTGATGTTGGCTGTTGGCGATGGTGAGGTTGATGTAGTTGGTGGCGGTGGTGAACTGTGGAGGTTGTGGTGGAGTGAAGAGGAGGTGATGGTGTTTGGCGGTCATGGAGTAGTGGAAGTAGTAGAAAAGCGACGGTGGTGTTGGTGTCATTGGTGATGGTGATGGTGGTGGTGGTGTAGTAAGGAAGAATAAGAAATTGAGGGAGAAGAAGAAGAAGTGGGAAGTGTAATTCGGCTGCGAAGGAAGGGAGAGGGAGGAGAGAGAGAGAGGGGGGGGGGGTCCCTAGGCTTCTAGGGATTAGGGTCGGCTCCTTGGGAAATGTGTGAAGCAAGTATTTTTAAAGGAGATTGTGTGGTGGGGATGATGTGCAAATTTTAAACCAATGGCCTAGATTCCTCATGAAATAATTATTTCAAACAAAAAGGGGAAAGAGAGAGAGGGTTCTGGACCGGTCAAAGAGGAGGGGAGGGGGTTTCTCCATTGGTCTTGACCAATAGAAGGTGGACACCTAATTGTCTATTTGCACAAAAGCCCCTAACAATTGAGAAATTGCACAAATAATGTAAATTATGATTGGATGAGGAAAAATATCATGTTTGGTGTGATGTAGTTGGTTAAAAGGGTGTGTGGTGTTTAGTATGAACCTTGAGGGTGTGAGTGGGGGTTTAGGTTGGTGTTGGCTCTAGTTTTGGGTTGGATTGGGACATTACACCAATTTAATTAAAATTAGTGTAAGTGGTGTTCTTTAATTAATTGGAAGTACATAGGGTTAAAATTGGATGGGATATAAGTGTCATGGATGTAGTAGACTCATGATAGAATATTGTCATAATTTGGGTTACACAAAACGGGTCGAGGTTGTGTCTCCAATTTCGATTGGAATAGACAAGGATGCAAAGTTGGATTTATTTGAATTTAAGAATGGACTTTTGTAACGAATATTGTGCGACTAAAATATAGCACAAGAGAGGGTATTTGTGAGTTACACAAGGGTTATAATGGAAGGCTGGCATGTCTACGAAAAGTGGATAAAATTTGTTTGAAAGCAAATGCTAGTGTAGCGCTTCAAATATCGAAGCAACGGTAAGGTGCAAAAAGTGATACAAATATTGCACAATAAATCTAAAATACTGTGTTCTAATTCTAATTGGATTCAAACTAACCCTAGTCTCTCTATCTAAGCCTGGTAGACCTAAATTTGGTCGAGGGAGTTTACAATCTATCCAACTTATAAGAATTTTGTCCTCAAAATTAAAATAAACACATAATAAGCTATAAATTATCAAGCAATGCTACGAACATACCTAGGACCGATGGGGTTTGCCTTTGCACTACCTGTTGGGCTCTATTGACATACTGAGAATACTCTTGAGCCTGATGTTTGATCGATCTGTACCTCAAATACTGTCTTAACCTTCTTTTGCAACTAGGACAGTTAATATCTCAACATTCTTTCCTAGGTATAACGTCATTATCCTATAGTATCCATAATGGAATCATGCAACCTAACTTCTTATAATTAGTCCTAGCAGCAACAAGTCTAATCAGTTAGTCATACCTAGTCTAGAAGCTCAACTCGAACAATTTCTAGGAGAAATATATGTAATAAAATACCACATAGGTCTCTACTCAATAAATAGTAATAAGGATATATAGAAATTATGCAATAAATATATATTCAATCCTTCTAAATACCCTAGATTAAAATATAACAATTACAATAACAAGAATACATTCCTAAAATTCATTTGCTAGGGTAAATTGGATTTAGGTTCCCATTTTCACTCAGGCATCGGGAGTGGATTTAAGTAAACCTGCAGTCCTCTGATGCTCAGTCTTGACCTGCTGACACACCAGGCACTTCGTCACAAAGCGGGCTATCTCCCTCTTCATTCCATGCCACCAATAGTACTGCCTCAGGTCTATGTACATCTTTTTGCCTCCTGGATGAATAGAGTTTGCTAAACTGTGCGCCTTCGACATCAGCTCCTGACGAAGTTCTTCGTTCGGAACATAGAAACGATCTCCATATCTTAAAGTCCCGTCCTCGTGCATGTGCAATCCTGTCTGTATCCCGGCTTCTATCCTCTGTCGAAGTCTTTGGAATCTGGCATCTGTTGGCAAGGCAGCCTCGATCCTCTCAACCAATGTCGATTTCACCTGAAACTCGACATCTGGTCGTCTACTTCGGGCATAATGACCTCTATACCCCACTTCTCCAGATCTCTCAATAGGTGTTGCTGGGTAGTCAAAAAGAATATCTTGGGCCTCCTGCTTAATGCGTCAACTACCACGTTGGCCTTTCTCGGATGGTACTGTAACTCAGTCTCATAGTCTGTCATCACCTCGAGTCAACGTCTTTGTCTCTGGTTCAGGTCCTTCTCTAAATTTTGAAATGCTCAAGGTCAGGTAATTATCGCGAATCTCATCTTGTTGCCACTCTATATTTTTACCTCGAACCTGAAGTTTCTCCTAGTTTACTCCATGCGTATCCTTTATTCAAACTATATGGGTACCATTGTCACGCCCCGATTTCGGCTAATCGATAATCGTCCCCCGGGCGTGATGCCGTGCAGGCGTAGGGCGCGCATGCACAAGGCCTTAGGCATAAGGATATTCTTTAGAACATGCAACAGAGTAGACATATAAGATAACACAAGGTTGAGGCATAGAAAAGTTTCTCTTTTATTCATAATGAACATCTTTTTACATCGCTTGACTCAAAAGTATAAAATGCCCCACGGGCTTACAAACTTGGACGCAAAATGAGATAGCCGATCCATACATTATGTCCCTTTACATAGATTCAAAAACACAAAACACCTTGGGTGCGAGTAAGCACCATCGCCTTAGCGATATTCAGCAACGGAGAGAATAAAAGGCTTCTAGCTTGAGCCTCCAAAAGTCTTGGCCATGAACCGCCAAGGATCCCAAGAGTCCGGAGAGAACTTCAGCTCCTCGCCGCGTTGCCTTGTGCCGGGGAACCTGCTACAACGAGGGTCAGTACTTCGAAAAGTACTGGTGAAGGCTAGCTGCTCAACTTTACCAAGCTCATGAGATGAGTTCTAATGAGTATGCTACAATTTATGTGCTTATGTGGGTTTCTATTCTTGCCTAGTTCAGATTTCATTTAGCAGGTATGCAAGAACAAAATAACATAACTCCACGTGCCACCGTTCGGTGACTTTACCTGTACCGTCTGAACCACCTGTACAACTTACCATAGCCTTCCCTGTCACGAAGACATAGTTAGTCTGCACAGTTTAAATATACAACAACAACATCTCTTGGTTGGACGGAGGATGGATCGGCTGACATTCTGCCTCAGGTAGCTAGCCTTTGGCGGACGCACGGACCCATCCAAGCGCTAGGACAAGACTAGCAAATGTTCTACCCAGGTCGAAGCGGTCCCGGTGCCCCGGTGACCGTTCGTAGAACGTTACCCCTTGTATACAAGTTTGTCTAACACCAACCCACCAAACACATAGATAACACATAAGAATTTTAAAGAGACGGCATGTACGGAACCGCTTTACTGTGCTACCAAAATCAACCAACAAGTTATATGCAATGACATTCAGCAGTTTAAAGAAGAACAACTTGTGCTATAAATAAGTGCCGATCAGTTAATATACCCAACGAACGTGCATGCATCAATGAATTTATGCAAGGTTCTGAATGACAAGCAATGAATGTTCCAAGCCTACTTCTTATCTTTTCATTCAACTTTATATATATTTGGTATCGTTTGAATGAATGCACAACTGAGTCAATTTTATTAAGAACGAAAATCCTTGGAAAGAAGGCGCTTATCGAAATAGAGCCACTCACGAGTTGGTTGAATAGGAAGAAGAAGGAGAGATCTCTAAGACTCCGCTCGCGCGTCGTCTACACGATCACCTGCACGCACCAACGGATGATCAATACCTCCTGCTTCGGTCTCCAAGGCTCGATACGAAATGCGAAATCCTAAGAACGAAAGCAATAAAATCCATTGAAACCGTTCAAGAAAACGCAAGTCATAAAACCAACAAGAAAGCAACCAAGCGGCACGAAAACGGACACGAAACCAACGCAACGGAAAGGTCCCTCTCGACTCTGCCGCCGAGTCCATCCTCGAGGCACAATCCATTGTATATGGGACCTGATTCCGAAGAAACCAATCCATAACGAGAAAAGGATCTTAATTCAATCTGTCCCGTTCGGACGGTCGTAAGTATTTCTTGGCCGCGCTCCCCGAGTAGGGGGAACGGGGCATTACATCATAACCATCCAAAAGAAAGTTTCGTCCCAAAACTTAGGAATAGAACCTACCACTAAGGAATAATGAGGGGAACCTTTCCCTCATATCAGCTTCAAGTTCCCAAGTCGACTCCTCGACCGAGTGGTTCCGCCACAGGACGCGCACTAGCGAGATGGTTCGGTTCCGCAACTGCTTCTCTTTACGATCCAAAACTTGGACAGGCTCCTCCGCGTACAACAAGTCCGCTTGCAGATTCAACTGCCCCAAGTCGACTATGTGGTTCGGGTCGTGTACAAACTTTCTCAGCTGAGAAACGTGAAAAATATCGTGTACTTCTGATAGGGCAGGCGGCAAAGCAACTTGATAGGCGACCGGAGTAACCCGTTTGAGAACTTCAAACGGTCCAACAAATCTCGGACTTAGCTTTCCTTTTACTCCGAACCGCATGACTCCGCGCATAGGCGAGACTTTCAAGAACACATGGTCCCCTTCAAAGAATTCAAGGGGGCGACGTCGAGCATCGGCATAACTCTTTTGTCGGCTTTGTGCTGTCTTCAACCGTTCACGAATCAACCGAACCTTTTGGACGGTCTGTTCAACCAGCTCCGGCCCAAGGATTTACCGTTCTCCGACTTCGTCTCAGCAGATTGGTGACCTATACTTCCGCCCATACAAAGCCTCGTACGGAGCCATCTCGATGCTGGACTGATAACTGTTGTTGTATACAAATTCGGCCAGCGGCAGGTAGACGTCCCAACTTGACTTCGAATCGATCACGCAGAGGCGCAACATGTCTTCTAGTATCTGATTCACTCGTTCCGTCTGACCATCGGTTTGTGGATGATAGGCTGAGCTGAACTTCAACTTGGTCCCCATCGCCAACTGAAGGCTCTCCCAGAAACGCGAGATAAATCGCCCGTCTCGATCTGATACTATAGAAACTGGCACTCCGTGCAGCCGGACTATCTCGTCAAGGTAGGTCTGGGCGAGGCGATCGGCGCTCCAAGTACTTTTGATGGCAATGAAGTGTGCAGACTTGGTTAACCGGTCGACGATAACCCAGATTGCGTCGTTCCCCCGTTGCGTCCTTGGCAGGCCAACAATGAAATCCATGCAGATGTGCTCCCACTTCCATTCCGGGATAGCAAGATTTTGCATCTCCCCACCCGACCTCTGATGCTCTGCTTTCACCCTTTGACAGGTTATGCATTGGGACACAAAGAGTGCAACATCTTTCTTCATGCCGTGCCACCAGAAGGTCGTTCGGAGGTTCTTATACATCTTCGTGCTCCCGGGATGGATCATATAGGCTGCGTAATGAGCTTCCGCAAGGATCTCCTTTCTAAGTTCTGGATCATCGGAGACGCATAGCCTTCCTTTCACCCGGAACGCTCCATTTTCATCTACTGCAAAGTCCTTCGCCTTCCCCGCTAGAATCTGCTCGTGCATCTTCCTTAGGAAAGGGTCATCTTTCTGAGTAGATGTGACACGCTCTATTAGGTTGGGTACGAATCGCATTTGAGCGACCCGCGCGCCACGATATCGAATTCGGAGTTCGATGCCCATCTCTTCTAAGTCCCTTCGTAACCTGCGATCGACTGACAGAGACCCAACGAAGATCCGACTCAAAGCATCCGCTACAACATTCCCTTTTCCAGGCGTGTAGTCTATCATCAAGTCATAATCTTTTATCAATTCTAGCCAACGGCGCTGACGAAGGTTGAGGTCCGTCTGGGTGAATAGGTACTTCAAGCTCTTGTGATCAGTATAAATTCGGCAAGGCACTCCATAAAGGTAGTGTCGCCACAATTTCAGGCCAAAGATAATTGCCGCTAATTCCAGGTCGTGTGTAGGATAATTTTTCTCGTGCTTCTTAAGCTGCCTGGAGGCATAGGCTATCACTCGATCTCGCTGCATAAGTACACACCCCAAGCCTTGCCCAGACGCGTCGCTAAATATTTGGAATCTCGAGATCTCGTCTGGTAGTGCAAGTAACGGGGCAGAGGTGAGGCGATGCTTTAACTCTTTAAACGAAGCTTCGCAGTCGGCGGACCACTCAAATGCGACTCCCTTTTGTGTGAGGCGAGTCAGAGGTAGTGCAAGTTTGGAAAAATCCTTCACGAACCGTCTGTAGTAGCCCGCTAGCCCGAGGAAGCTTCGAATCTCGCTAACGGATGCAGGTCGCTTCCACTCGACAATGGCCTCCACCTTCTTCGGATCGACTGAGATGCCTCCCGCAGAAATGATGTGCCCGAGGAAAGATACACTACTTAGCCAGAATTCACACTTACTCAGTTTAGCATATAGCTGGTTGTCCCGAAGAGTTTGTAGCACGGTCCGCAAGTGCTCTGCATGTTCTTCCTCACTCTTCGAATACACCAAGATATCATCGATGAATACTACTACAAACTTATTGAGATAGGGCCGGAACACAAGGTTCATTAAACTCATAAAGGCAGCGGGTGCATTGGTTAGTCCGAACGGCATCACCAGGAACTCATAATGGCCATAGCGAGTTCGAAAAGCTGACTTTGGTACATCGTCTGGCTTGATCTTTAGTTGGTGATAGCCCGAACGGAGGTCGATTTTAGAGAATACCGTGGCAGCTTGCAACTGATCGAAAAGATCGTCTATTCTTGGAAGAGGATACTGGTTACGAATGGTTGCTTTATTTAATTCTTGATAGTCGATGCAGAGCCGCAACGAGCCATCCTTTTTCTTTACGAATAGTACAGGCGCACCCCACGGAGATACACTAGGCCGAATGTATCCTCGATCTAGCAAGTCTTGCAACTGTACTTTAAGCTCCTTCAATTCTGCCGGGGCCATTCGATACGGCGTCTTGGAAATTGGTCGAGTTTCTGGGAACGTGTCTATAGTGAACTCTATCTCTCGATCGGGCGGCATGCCTGGCAACTCGTCGGGAAACACATCAGGAAAATCCACCACAACGGGAATAGACTCAATGTTTGCGCAATCTTGCCGAGTGTCTCGAACGGACGCTAAGTACCCTTCGCAGCCGGAGTGAATCATCCGTCGAGCAGACATTGCTGAGATCACCATGCAGGCATTCGACGCTTTCGACTCAGGACTGCACGTGAAGCAAAACTCGATCTCGCCGGGCAAACGAAACACGACTTCCTTTTTCGCACAGTCGATTGTAGCTGAACAAGCGCCGAGCCAATCCATCCCCAGAATAAGATCGTAGTCCCTTATGTCTAGAACTATCGCATCTAATGACAATTTCCGTCCCCCGATGCAAATGTTACCTTCACGACAGACTAAGCGAGCCGATAAATCTACGCCCGAAGGAGTACTAACACTTAGGTTTAAGCCTAGCGGTGTCATAGGGAATGTGTGTTCGGCGGTAAAATCCGCCGCAATGAAGCTATGTGTTGCACCAGAATCAAACAATACTCGAGCAGGTATATTATTAAAAAGTAATATACCTGACACCGTCGTGTTCGATGCAAGTGCCTCGTCCTGAGTCAAAGCATAGACTCGGCCCTGAGCGTTTGGCGGTGCTTGGTTTGCTCGTTGAGTTTGCCCCTGACGCTGAGGCTCCTGGTTTTGTTGCTGCTGCTGCTCTTGCCCGCTAACACGACAGTTCACTGCCATGTGGCCCTGACGACCGCATTTAAAGCACGATCCATTGAACACCCGACAGTTCCGTGCGATGTGTCCTGTACGATTGCATCGGTGGCAGACGGCTTCGTTACCCCTTCCCGGGTTTGCTCCCTGTTTACCGCCGTTGTTGGGGTGCTTCTGCGCGTTGTTTCCTCCTGTGTTGGCAGGACGCTTGTAATTGTAATTTTGCACAGTGCCGGTGCGAACTGGAGGATACTGCGACTCTAGGGACAGTGCATGATTCAAGGACTCCCGCATGGTACGATATTGAGTCGCTATGACGTGGGCACGGATAGAAGGTCGTAGTCCGAGCTCGAACTTCCGTGTACGACTTTCAGTGTCGGCGATCTGCGACTTGGCAAACTTTGCAAGTCGGTTGAACTCTGAGGCGTATTGACGCACCGTCATGTCTTCCTGCCTCAGCAGCGCAAACTCGTCTTCCTTTTCGCGACGGACGGCGGGTGGAAGGTATTCCTCCACGAAGGCCTTGCGAAACACGGACCAGGAGATAGCCGTTGTGCCACCTTCACTCATAATAGCTTGCTTGTGCACATCCCACCAATCATGTGCATTTTGTCGGAGCTGAAGCTGGGCACACGCCACTTTCTTGGTCTCGTCTAGGCACAGCGCTTCAAAGTGGTCCTCCAACTCGACCAGCCAGTCCATCGCTAAGGAAGGGTCCTCGGTGCCTTTAAACGTAGCATGGCACATCTTCTTAAATTCAGATATCGACACGATTGACCCATTCCCGCCTGAGGGTAAGGTAACCTAGGAATTCTGCGGTCCGATGGCTTCAGCAACTATAGGCACGGTTGCGGGGGCGGATGCAGAATGATTGTTGGCGACCATATTTATCACCATTGTTTGCAGACTATTCATCTGCTTCTGCTGTGTATCCGCCTGTGCTCGCTGCGCCACGAATTGAGCCTCAATCCGTGACTCGAACTGACTCTACCGTAGTTCAGCTTGTTTCTGCTACGTCTCCATCAAACGCATCATTCGCTCGAACGGATCAGCAGAGGGTGCGGCAGCTGGACTCCCAGAGCTGCCCGAGGTGCCTGAACTACTCGCTTGCACTTGCGCCACCATCTGCGCTTGTGCACCCGGCTCGAAAGTCATTCCTTGAAAGGAAAGTAACTTGTATTAGTCTCAAGGTATATTATGGACTCACTGTATGGAACGTATCTCATTTTGGCCAAGCGAATTCAAGGGTCTACTCGGAAGGAACAAGGTCCTCTTTAGAAACTTTCTTTGTGAGATCAAAGGATCTGAAGCATGCTCTGATACCAATATGTCACGCCCCGATTTCGACTAATCGATAATCGTCCCCCGGGCGTGATGCCGTACACGCGTAGGGCGCGCGTGCACAAGGGCTTAGGCATAAGGATATTCTTTAGAACATGCAACAGAGTAGACATATAAGATAACACAAGGTTGAGGCATAGAAAAGTTTCTCTTTTATTCATAATGAACATCTTTTTACATCGCTTGACTCAAAAGTATAAAATGCCCCACGGGCTTACAAACTTGGACGCAAAATGAGATAGCCGATCCATACATTATGTCCCTTTACATAGATTCAAAAACACAAAACACCTTGGGTGCGAGTAAGCACCATCGCCTTAGCGATATTCAGCAACGGAGAGAATGAAAGGCTTCTAGCTTGAGCCTCCAAAAGTCTTGGCCACGAACCGCCAAGGATCCCAAGAGTCCGGAGAGAACTTCAGCTCCTCGCCGCGTTGCCTTGCGCCGGGAAACCTGCTACAACGAGGGTCAGTACTTCGAAAAGTACTGGTGAAGGCTAGCTGCTCAACTTTACCAAGCTCATGAGATGAGTTCTAATGAGTATGCTACAATTTATGTGCTTAGGTGGGTTTCTATTCTTGCCTAGTTCAGATTTCATTTAGCAGGTATGCAAGAACAAAATAACATAACTCCACGTGCCACCGTTCGGTGACTTTACCTGTACCGTCTGAACCACCTGTACAACTTACCATAGCCTTCCCTGTCACGAAGACATAGTTAGTCTGCACAGTTTAAATATACAACAACAACATCTCTTGGTTGGACGGAGGATGGATCGGCTGACATTCCGCCTCAGGTAGCTAGCCTTTGGCGGACGCACGGACCCATCCAAGCGCTAGGACTACACTAGCAAATGTTCTACCCAGGTCGAAGCGGTCCCGGTGCCCCGGCGACCGTTCGTAGAACGTTACCCCTTGTATACAAGTTTGTCTAACACCAACCCACCAAACACATAGATAACACATAAGAATTTTAAAGAGACGGCATGTACGGAACCGCTTTACTGTGCTACCAAAATCAACCAACAAGTTATATGCAATGACATTCAGCAGTTTAAAGAAGAACAACTTGTGCTATAAATAAGTGCCGATCAGTTAATATACCCAACGAACGTGCATGCATCAATGAATTTATGCAAGGTTCTGAATGACAAGCAATGAATGTTCCAAGCCTACTTCTTATCTTTTCATTCAACTTTATATATATTTGGTATCGTTTGAATGAATGCACAACTGAGTCAATTTTATTAAGAACGGAAATCCTTGGAAAGAAGGCGCTTATCGAAATAGAGCCACTCACGAGTTGGTTGAATAGGAAGAAGAAGGAGAGATCTCTAAGACTCCGCTCGCGCGTCGTCTATACGATCACCTGCACGCACCAACGGATGATCAATACCTCCTGCTTCGGTCTCCAAGGCTCGATACGAAATGCGAAATCCTAAGAAAGAAAGCAATGAAATCCATTGAAACCGTTCAAGAAAACGCAAGTCATAAAACCAACAAGAAAGCAACCAAGCGGCACGAAAACGGACACGAAACCAACACAACGGAAAGGCCCCTCTCGACTCTGCCGCCGAGTCCATCCTCGAGGCACAATCCATTGTATATGGGACCTGATTCCGAAGAAACCAATCCATAACGAGGAAAGGATCTTAATTCAATCTGTCCCGTTCGGACGGTCGTAAGTATTTCTTGGCCGCGCTCCCCGAGTAGGGGGAACGGGGCATTACAACCATCTTGTTTATAACTGGCAATCTATTATAGGTAGTTCACGATAACCAACTCAAGGCTATAACATCTGCCGATACTCTCATCCTTCAATCTAATTGCTCTATTTCAGATAGTAGCTCAACTAATCGAGTTATCAATGGTGAAAACAGGAGCCTAATAGACACTGACAACCCAAATAAGTCAAGTACATCTAATATAGTTTAAAAGCTACAATGTAGTACTCAAGTTATCTCATCATCCAAATATTGGGTCTAGCAATCTACGTCTAGCAATCTACCTATCTGTTTTAGCTTAGTCATAATCATTATTATCTAAAGGGTGGAAGAATTTCTAGGTCTGATACTGTAAGTCACAAGGTAACTAGGCGTTAACCACTATGGTTTGCTACCTAAAGTGATATTTTATACCCTATTTTTATTAGTATCCGATAATCTTCTTCTAGATGTGAGTCTAAAATTCTATCTTGTCAAGTTCATAATGTCGTTCCTTGTATCACTACCATAAGACTATAACTAGTTCCTTGTATCATTATCATGGGGCTACAACTAACCCTAGTATCTAGCTATGTCTTGCCAAAATTATTCTAGAGCCTTAGAATCAAACAATCCTTCTAGCTTCTAATACTTACAATCACGGCTACCTTAAGTAAGGGTAGGATCTAGTTTTAAATCTCTACTTCTATGTCTAATTCTTACGCCAACAGTCTATACTAACTCTAGTAACAAGAAGAACTTATCAACCTTTCTACCATGGTTAACCATCTACTCAAACATCCTATTAAATATGCCTTCTTTGTCTTGATGAGGATCTGCTCCTGGAGGAAATCACCCTGCGCGAGCATCCATCTTTCCGAAATAAGGAAGATGGGGAACAATAATAACGATATCGACGGTAAATGAACGAATACAGTAATGAAGTCCAAGGGCGACAATCGAATATAAGAGGAGTTTTAAAATCAGTTATGGATTGAGATCTTATTCAACATTAATCCTAATTTGCAGGCTCGTTCGGTATGGTAACATAACTGAAACGATATGCTCTGACCTGCATGGGCCACCAATAAAACTATGTCACGCCCCAGTCCCAAAACACGTGGCATTGGCCAGCTGGTACGTCTTTGTAGGGCTTTCCAATTTAATGGACCCGACGAAGTGCACTAACGTTGTCCAAGGTTAAGTGATCCAATTAATAATCTAATTCTAAAATGCAACAAGTAAACTATATCCTAATCCATGGTAAATAATCTCAAGAAAGAATGATACGCATCATCAGTCTGCAGCCCAATAATACATCCGTTCGAATAGGACAAAAGAATAATATAGGCCTATAAACACTAGACTATAAAAGCAGAATCAAAAATGGAAAGTGTTATATGACTGTAATAGCTAAAAATGTAAGGATACCTGCAACGATGTCCACACTCCACTAGATCAAGCATCCTGCAAACTGCACAAATAACCTAGAAGGGAACTAGGTTCTTAGAGGGACGTAACAAGATACAAAAATAAATGCCATAAAATAAATACTGTGTAAAGTAAATCAGGGTGAACTATCCTCTTAAGTGAATGCAATTTGAGGACAACCTTGGTACGTATGGGTAGGTGTAGGCATAACGTCCACGCTCCGAAGAGCGTGGTATTTATATATATAACGTCCATCATTCCGAAGAATGAGATATCTGCAAATATATACGTCTGTATCGCTCCGAAGAATGCGGTATCTGTATAAAGGAAGTCATTAGATCCGTGGCTCCTCTGGATACTACGGATTCCAATGTGTGTATCCCATATGCCTACCAGTTGTCCTCTCTGCCCAATGCCAATGTACATGTCACGAATACGACATGGACATCTCGTATTATAAATGTAAGTCACTAAAGAAATATACAACTAAACTAAATACCGTCACACGTGCTGCTCACACCGATGACCAGTCAAGCATGAAGCACACATCCCTACATGAACTCACTCTGTGTCATGCAATAATACGTGTCAAGGCCTGGGGAGTCATATTGATAACTCCATAATTTTATGTGGGTCCACTAGATACTAGCTCAGACACAAGTCCTAACGTCAACGCCTTCGTTGACTTCACCCGAGTCTTTCTCGGACGTGCACAGTTATATAATATTAAAATAATAAATATAAAACTAAATAATATTTGAATTTAAATAGTATAACTAGGTAAGATATACTTGTCTGGAAGCCACGCGAAGATTCGAACATGAACTCGCCATGGGAGTAGAAGCGCAGCAATGGAAACTAGAGCTGATATCCCCGGATGCTGTCACAAATATCACCAATAGTCCCAAAATGAGTGAGATACTTAGGAAAGCATATACATACGTCCAATTTGGACACAAGGGCAAAAATACAGTTTTTGGTCAACACGGGGTCCACATGTAGGCCCGTCTTGCACCAAAAAATGTGCCAGAGACAGAGTTCTTCAAATTCATCAAACTTAGTTTCTACGAGTCCAGAACAATGATACAAATCCAACGGAACTTCAAGAATTGGGTTTCGATGAACCGATCATGAAATCGCCCGTCATGTGGAACCGTGGGGCCCACGAAATGACGTTTCGTCAACGTTCTCAGAATTGAACCAAACTTGGGTCACAGGACCAGCGTAACTCTGCGAATCCGATGACATAAGTTTCATTATGAAATGACAGGCACACACAAAAATTTGGATGAGTGTCAGAATAGGCCGATACAGTACTTTTCGACGGATACGCGTTGATACCGATGTGCACGCACATCCAAATCAAGTTTCGAGAAAGCCCACATGTCCACGTTGATGATACGCGCCTTTCGGTGCAGTCGCTACGCGACGAGGTTGCCCGGATTGACGGGACCAACTCCGTATCGAAATTTTTTAAGGTTTTATAAAAGAATTTTTTCTACGATTTGGAACTCAAATAACTATCTATAGAAATCAAACAAAATTATTCTAATTGAACACATAGCATGAGGGTTATATAGTGAACACACCTGCGAAGATGGCTCACAAAATGGTCGAGAGACGGAGGTGTAATTGGGCCGTGAAGGTAGTTGGTTGAGGCTCGGTTCTGAAGAAGAAGACGAACAGCAGCGGCAGCAGCTTTCACAGTCGCCACAGCGGTTTGGAGGAGGAGAAGGGAAGGGGGAGCCCTGGGGGGGTGTCGTCGGTTATCGGGGGGTGCTTAGCGGTCGTCGGGGGGGGGTGCTCTGCGGTCTACTCCGGCAAAAATACGGCAGCAGTAGGCGTAGCACAACAGCAGTAGATACAGCAACAGCAGCCGTTGCTGCAACGGTGGAGGGCTGCTGGTGCCGGTGGCTCGATGGCTCGACCGCGGGGGGTGAGGGTGGCTCGCCGGCGTCGGGGCTCTCCAGGGGGGAGGGGTGGAAGGACAGTAGCAATGACGGGAATAGCAGCAGTAACGTGGAGGGTGGTGGTCGGGTTGTAGTGAGGGTGGTGGTGATGTTGGCTGTTGGCGATGGTGAGGTTGATATAGTTGGTGGCGGTGGTGAACTGTGGAGGTCGTGGTGGAGTGAAGAGGAGGTGATAGTGTTTGGCGGTCGTGGAGTAGTGGAAGTGGTAGCCGTGGGGCGGTGGTGTTGGTCTCATTGATGATGGTGGTGGTGGTATAGTAAGGAAGAAGAAGAAGTTGAGGAAGAAGAAGAAGAAGATGAAGAAGATGAAGAAGTGGGAAATATAATTCGGCTGTGAAGTAAGGGAGAGGGAGGAAAGAGAGAGAGAGAGGGGGTGATTCCCTAGGCTTCTAGGGATTAGGGTCGGCTCCTTGGGAAAGGTGTGAAGCAAGTATTTTTAAAGGAGATTGTGTGGTGGGGATGATGTGCAAATTTTAAACCAATGGCCTAGATTCCTTATGAAACAATTGTTTCAAACAAAAAGGGGAGAGAGAGAGGGTTTTGGGCTGGTCAAAGAGGGGGGGAGGGGGTTTCTCCATTGGTCTTGACCAATAGGAGGTGGACATCTAATTGTCTATTTGCACAAAAGCCCCTAACAAATGAAAAATTGCACAAATAATGTAAATTGGGATTGGATGAGGAAAAATATCATGTTTAGTATGATGTAGTGGGTTAAAGGGTGTGTGGTATTTAGTATGAAGCTTGAGGGTGTGAGTAGGCGTTTGGGTTGGTGTTGGGTCTAGTTTTGGGTTAGATTGGGACATTACACCAATTTAATTAAAATTATTGTAAATAGTGTTCTTTAATTAATTAAAAGTACATAGGGTTAAAATTGGGTGGGACATAAGTGTCATGGATGTAGTAGACTCAGGATAGAATATTGTCATAATTTGGGTTGCACAAAATGGGTCGAGGTTGTGTCTCCAATTTCGATTGGAACGGACAAGGATGCAAAGTTGGATTTATTTGAATTTAAGAATGGACGTTTATAACGAATATTGTGCGACTAAAATGAAGCACAAGAGAGGGTATTTATGAGTTATACAAGGGTCAGAATGGAAGGCTGACATGTCTAGAAAAAGTGTGTAAAATTTGTTTGGAAGCAAATGCTAGTGTAGCGCTCCAAATATCGAAGCAACGGTAAGGTGCACAAAGTGATACAAATATTGCACAATAAATCTAAAACACTGTGTAAACTCCCTCGATTTATTCTGTAGATAGTTAGAGTGGATTTGGAAAAAAATTTGGTTTTGGTAGCAGATGTCGAGGATTAGAGTGGAGATAGTTCATCTGGTATTTAATTCATTAATTAAAACCATTGGTGCGCCCTATCATTGCTAAATTAATCGGAGCCCAATATCAGCCCATAAATGCCATCGGGCTATTGTACTTTCGTCTTGACTCACCAAATTAGGCACTAGACTTTTCCGTCTTTTAAAATTAATTTTTGTGTGCTCTAAATTAATTGCGCAATATTCCGAAAATCGTAACCCATATTTAATTCCATGTCGGACACCTGTGTCGTTACCCTAAATTTTGAGATACCAACTTAATCCGTTGAGCCGGACCAACTAAAGGGTCCAAGACTGACTCCAAGCCTCCACCATTTTTGGCCTTTGCGTCATTCTCGGATTTTGACCCCAAGTGCCCCCAATTAACTTATATTCGCGGGACACTTTATTTCTATTTAAATTGGGGATACCAACTTTGTAAATCCTATTTTTAATCCTAAATTAATCCCAATGCTTTTCTAATTAAACCCGTGCCTAACGCACAATACCCTCTCACCATGAAAATTGCTAAACATATTTTTCTCCAAAATTTTTGTGTCATTTTATGTGTCCATGCAATTTCCCGAATTTACGGGACTAAGTTGCAATTATTAAAATTATGTGTTATCACCCAATTGGCTTGAACAATGGAGAGGTCCCAAAATGGGGTCCCATTCTCACCCATCCATTCACCCTTTCATGAAGAAACCCACTTTTCTTCATGACAAATCTTGGCCCTCTATTTTTGATGGGCTAATCTACACCCTCCATCATTTCACAAACTCCCCTATAAAACATCCCATCACCTCACCCTCACAAACCCCAAGGCCGGCCCTAATCCTAACACATGGAGAACCCCACCCCCTCTCTCTCTCCTCCCTCCTCACATAAACCCACAGCCACATTTTTCCTTTCTTCTTCTTCCATTTTTCCTTTCTTCTTTAAACCTTGAACCCGGCCGGCCCTCACCTACTACGGCCAACCCCCCCAGTCGACACTTCCGCTCGCCTCCTCCCTTATCGACTGAATCAACACCTCCCCGGGGCCTCCCCTCCGGTGGCTGCTTTTGCTACGACTCCCCTCCGGCTCTGCCACGAGCACCTCCCTCTCCGGCAACTGCTTTAGCCACCACCACCATCTGCCATAGCCCGAGCACTGCCCGACCGGATTCCCCTCCGGTCGAGTTGTTGCGCCACCACCGCCATCACCCTATTCTCCGGCGGACTCCACCACGTTGCCCTAGAACCGGCCACCGCCATTGCCACCACCACCGACAGCATAACTGTCCACCACCACCTGCTGCCACGAGCTCGATGCTCCGGTCAGCCACCTCACCCCGAGACTCCCGTTCCTCCACCCCTCGAGGTGCCGCATCCTCCCACTGAATCTTCGACGAGCTTCTCCGAGCTGCTGCACCACCGGCAGAACACCTCTCTCGAGCTTCCCCTCCGGCGACCATCCGCTGTACAGCCTTCCACCAGCTTCCTCTCCAATCCGACCATCCTCCACCCACTGGCCGAGATCCCCGCTCCTCACGGCTACCACCCCTCCAGCCATGAGCTCCGGCAGTCGAATGCGGCCGTCCCGTCGACCTCTCGGCGTGTATTCCATTCGCTCACCTATTGAACCACCACGACCACCACCCTGTTGATCTACTGCCACCACCACCTCCTATGGTTCTCCGGCCATCACCCCCGGCCAGCGAGCCTCGACGAGGTGGACTCTCTCCCCCTCTCTTTGATTATTGGTCATGTTGAGTTTTAACTAAGGTTTAAGTATTAGTGTTTATATAATTGTTTTATGTTAATGAGAAGCATGGGAGAATAACGTGAGATTTGGTTTAAATAAGGTTTAATGTGTTTTAAAGTTTATGTAGTATTTTAAGCATATATGTATAGATAGCTGTTAGGGTTCGTGTCACTACCACTTTTCCATATAAGGGTATTTCTGTAATTTAGCTATTTTAAATAATTATGAATCTAATTATTTTGCTGAGTTTTATAAACTAATTATATTTATTAGTGATATTTGGTTTAAGGTAGAAACCCTAGAACTCATAGGGACAGACCCTAGTGAGTCAACCCTAATTTTGTAAACCTTGTTCTAGTGAAACCCTAGAATACAAAATTAGGGTGAACCCTCAAAACCCTAGACTGACTTAACCTGAGTCTATTAGGTTCTACATGAGAGGGCCAAGGGGTTTAACCTAAAAACTAGGCATAGAAACCCTAAAACCTAGGTTTAATATAAAAAGAAGCTTCTCACAAAGCTATTCTTTACGTAGAGAGAAAGGAAACCCTAGCCTCCACAAGAGAAACCAATTCCCCACCCCATTTTCGAAATTAAACCTAGGGCTTCCATTCTCTCCTCCTCCAAAGCAAGGAAATCAGGAAACTTGGGTCAAGGAAACTCGGGAAGGAAGAACTTTCATAGAAGAACCTTCCCTGCAGGTAAAACTCTAGTTTTATTCCTTTAATTTCTGTTTTTAGATGGAAATGGCCATTAGGAACCCCCAAATCTGTGTGTAGTTCGATTTTAGGGTTTTTGGATTAGGTTTTGGTGACCAACATAGTTTTCCCCAATTAACAGAACCCTAACCCTAGATATTCGAAGATAGGTTGATTTCATCTCATGTGGGTAGGTTGATACCCGATTTTTAGGGTTTTGGGTTGAGGATTCATGGGTTGTGTGTATATTTGTTCCTTGCACATCATGTGTTTGATGAAATGATTGTTAGGGTTGCCTATCTATGTATACTAATTAACTGTATGTTTCAATATACCCATCTATATACATAATACTTTTGAACTGTGTTTAGCTATTGTTGGGTTCCTGTGCATTAGGGGAGAGATCTGTGTGTGGGAAATTTTAACAGTATGCAGTCGGGTTTGGGAGAATTCTGTGGCTATGCTGTGTATGCAAATCGATGGGGGATGGGGGAAGGCTCTGTTCAGTCGGGTATGTAGGGATGTGTGTGGGATTTCATTGTGTACTCGGGTTTGAGGGGAACTGTGTATGTGGCTGTGCATATGTATGTGTGAGTATTAGTTTAGAGGAGCAAGGAGAGGGAGTTGTGTAGCAGTGTCTTAGTGTTAGTGTCTTAGTTGATTTCCTGTGTGTGTGTCTAAGTTTTAGTAACAGTTCATCAAAAATCAACTATGTTAAATTACTGTGTGCAGGTTTTGATGTTGAGATTCAGTAAATGTCTACATCAGTATTGTGTGAACAGTGCCTGTGCAGTGCAAATGGGTAGACAGGGTATTACCTAGGTGTTAGATGACCTGTGTCTACTGAGAAATTCTCAGTGTATTACCTATATGAACCAATGTGTTTGTAGAGTTTGCATCAGTGTGTAGGTATTTAGGATATCTGTGTGTATCAGTTTTTGGTGAGTTTATGTGCAAGTGTGCAGTGTACAGAGATTGATACCTGTGTGCAGTCCATATTGTAGAAGGATGTGCAGGTCAGTTATAACCGTGTGTAGATAATTAAGAGGCAGTATGTGCCTGAGTATAGAATACTGTGTGGGAGATAATGTGGTGTAGAGTGTGTTTTAGAACTGTGTAACTGTGCAATGTATCAGTATTGCAGAAAGGGGAACATCAGTGTGGGTATATTCAGTATGTGTGTGTGCTGTATTGGTGAAGTGCATTCTGTGTTTGTGTGTCTAGATTTCAGTAACAGTTTATCAAGAAACCAACTGTGTTTCCTGTGTGTGCATAGGTAATTTGACTGTGTCAGTGGCTTGGGATCAAAGGGCAGTGAATGTGTGTGTCTATGAGCAATGTCTGAGTATCAGTTATTTGGGTTAAGGGGAGCAAGTAGTATTAGTTGTGTGAACTGTGTATGTGTGTAGTTGTTATGTGTCAGTGAGTTAGTGTAGTGTAAAGGAGAGGGGGGATCTGTGCAATTGGACTGAGAAGTGATTCTCAGTGTCCCTGTGTAAAGGGTTAAGAGAGGACAGTTCAGGACACTGTGTACCTATGTGTCTATCAGTCTTAGAGTGGTTGAGGATGTGTGTGAGATACCTGTGTACAGAAAACTGTGTATCAGATTTAGGGGGGGAAGCCTGAGTTCTGTGCATAGCAGTGTGTGTGAGTGGTACCTGTGTTACCTGTGCAGTGTGTAGCAGTATGTGAGGGTGAACTCAAGTGGTTGTGTGTGTGTGTCAGTTTGAAGTCCCAGTGAATACTGTGTATACTGACTTATGTGTGAGTGTATTATGTATGGGTGTGAGTATCTGAGAACAGAGTAACACTAGCAGTATCATTCCAGGCCTAAGATTTGGAATTTGAGTATTTAAGTTAAGTTATGGATTTTATACTTAGATATAGTATGATACCATTTGTGTCAGTAGGTGTGAAGGTGAGTCTTGAGTGTTAGGTGAAGGTGCTATCAAAGTAGTGTTACCTAGATCATATAAGTAGTGTGCTAGTTATGTATCAGTGAGATGGGGTTATTGAGAGTTGTATTAGAGAACCCAGGCACCAAGACTAAATCTTAATGATAGATTAGAGTGTCCTTATGTTAAAGAGGTTTTGAGTAATATGAATAAGGTAAGGTACTAGTAAGGTAAAATAAGTATTAAGTTACTAGTTAGGCTATCGACCAGTATTAATTAGATTTTGACCAGTAAACCTTAGACATGACCTAGAAACCTCGTTTTTAAATTGTTAAACATGTTATTCTTTTAATTCATTAATTAACATTGAATTTTCCATATTAGGTTATTTTGATCCCATTTTGGACATCGATCCTCACACCTTGCTCAGGACCACAGACGAGTACATTCTCTGACAGTTTTCATGGTTGATTACTTCTATAAATTGTAGTGTATTTCATACTTGATTCCGACACTGCGGATACACGGGTTAGCACCCTAGGTCCCCATCACGAGGAGTCGTGGTTGGAATCCATCGTGCTAGCTGGGGGATGGGGAACTATTAGTAGATTATGTGATCATATCCAAACATTTATATGCACCATAGCTCACCCCACTTCTCACGTCGGGTGTAGCCTGACCACTTATATGCTCCATAGCTGTTATATATGATTAGCCTGACCACTATATGCACCATAGCTAACCATACGGTTAGCCTGACCTAAAAGAATCATAGCTAATCATATATAACCAGCCTGATCCAGTCCCAAGCCGATCACATAATAAACTAATATTTCAACCACTTAGTTAGATGTTTTATCTTTATTCAGATTTACTGTTCTAGCATTCACTGTTTATTGCTCATTGCTAGATGCTCTATTATCTATTTTCATTTCTCCAGTACTTCACATGTTCAGCTTTTATTTCCATCTTGTATCTCTTACACTGTTTATAGATTTTGTCAATTTAAATGAAACTGCTGTTAGTGCTTGTGCTTCGCTCCAATCCTGACTGGATAACAACATTTTCAGAGGACCTGGAGGACTTTTGCCCTACTCATTACGGCCCAGGAATAGAGGGAGATTTCACTCCAGAAATCCCAGAGGAGGTGCCTATCCTAGAGGAGAACTTGCCTGCCCATGCTTAGATTATTTTTCTGCATTTATTGTTTTAGACTGAGACTGAGACTGAGATGTATTTATTTTATTTGTGACTTTGTGAGGTCATTTAGACCCAGGATTAGAGTTGGACTTCTTGTGTTTGGTTTAAATAGAACTCTTTTCAATTCTCATCGTGCCATTATGTTATAGTTGTGATTGAGTACATTATAGAACTGTGATTCATTTATCATTGTCCTCCGTACGGAGTTGAGACTATTGACAGGATATACTATGTTTGTGACCTAGACAGCGTTCTACCGCCGATGCTGCGGCGTAGGCTGGACGTACCCACGACTCATGCCCAATTTCCGGGTGCGGGTCGTGACAGTTCGATGGTTTAATAATGTTGTGTAGATGTGGTGAAGCATAAATAATCTTGTTCCAAGTGATGATTAGGTTTATGTTGAATAAAGTGAATGTGATTTGGGTTAATGATGACTAAGAACAACGATGATTAAGGTGAATGTGGATTATAATGACTTGAGATTTAGGTTTAATGGTGAACTTGGGGTTATTCGTCATCAGTATATTAAAATGCAATTGAATGATAGACATTGAGATTAGGGTTTAACATATTTACTTATGTGCATGGTAATCTGTATGGATGAGCAGTGATTGTGGGTGAAAGGATACCGAGGGTTGGGGAAGACCTAATACTTAATAAGTAAATACTGTCAGGGATTGAACATTGATAAACAACGAGGAGCACGGGATTGATGAAGGATTTATGTATAGTGTAAAATGCTCAATTTAAATGTATAATTAGTAAGGGTAGTAGGTGAATGTCTGATTGAGGACTAGTGTGATCGATAATTAAGAAACTGGAAATTTGAGGTGATTGATTTAGGGAGGTATATGGTGATTGGTAACAACGATATTAAACGAGGAACTTAAAAATCATAAACTGTGTTTTGAGGATGGTTTGATGATGTGGTACAAATGACTAGGTATTTTGACGTATCGTACCGATTGTCAACGGTGGTCAATCACCTAGTGACTTGTCCCTGTGAGTCGTAGCTGAGTTTAGTTGTAGATGTGTGTAGCATCCTTGCCTGTCGTGGAATAGATTATTAATTATTGGTTTGTATCTCATCTCTAGGTACTGCGGAATCTGAGGACTTGGACGCAGTAGCGGGACCCCGTCATCAGCAGCCTCACACAGGCAAGTGTACCTTGCCACCCTGTATTTCAGATTACAGATATTTTATTATTTCGTTATGTACATTGTGCACGTATTTATGTTGACGTTCGATACCTCACGTTCGGATCACCACCGGGTGCTGACGTTCGTCGTAACGTCTTAGAATAATTGTTAGATGCTTTATAGTACCTCGATGCACGTACCTGAGTACATCGATACCCCAGGACACACTCATACACTGTGATCGTGCCAGATTCCTGTATCCTGATACTGACATCATGACCAGAGACTGGGATGACCTTAGGGTCGCGTCTGTTGAGTTACTTTCGTGAGTCGAGACTGTTAGATAGAGGTTCAGGTTCAGCGCACCATCGTTGATCGCTTGGGAAGGGGAAGACAGCTACTAGACGTTTGGGCTACTCTGCACGCGCTTATATATGTATATGTAGTAATCCTGTATTCTAGAGTAGTGTATCACCCGTGTGTCTCTGTGCTTGGAGCTACGGTACGACCCGTGTGTCTCTGTGTTCGGAGCTACGGTTTATATTAGAAAGCCCACGCGTCGAACGTTGTCTTTAAACTGTGTCACACTTGTTTGGTTATGATAGAGTACCCTGTCGTGCACTTGTACTTTCTGTTTACTTGGCATGTTGTATTTCTGTAACTTGTTACGTCCCTCTGAGGACCTGGTTCCCTGCCAGTTTTGCAGCTTAGATGATTACGGAGCATTTGGGGTTGCTATTGGAGTTGCAGGTCGTGCAGGCATGGTACCAGGTACTCATATTATATCTACCGGCATTATGGTTATTTTATATTGTTTATTTTATCTGCTGTTGTAGCCTAGTTTTTATAGACTCATACTTCTTCTCGAGTCTATTCGAGTTAGTGTGTTATTGGGCGGCTGACTCTAGCACATATAGCTCTTTCTTGTATACTGTTGTACATTGTGGATTGAGACATAGAGGTTTACATTTATGGAATATCTAGATAATGCCCTTTATATTACAACTTATATGTGTTTGAGTCAGACCAGAGTCTGGTCGAATGCATAGCTGGCGTGTCACGTATTCCTGGTCCTACGTATTTTGGGACTGGGGCGTGACACACTGTGTTCTAATTCTAATTAGATTCAAACTAACCCTAGTCTCTCTATCTAAGCCAAGTAGACCTAAATTTGGTCGAGGGGGTTTACACTAGGTATCATGCAAGAATTCTTAGGAACAACTTGGTGAATATGCTAGTGATTGATGCGAACATTGATTGAGGATTTGATTGGATGACTCGAATCCGAGTGGTGTATTGATCATTTAGAAATGTCCAGACGGATTCATAGGTCTCGTGCGGTAGCTGGATCGAACGATTGGAAATGTCTTGAATAAATGTAAGGCTTATATCGAATTGGGATTCATGGAAATGGAATTGGAAATCAATATCTTGGTTAAAGAAAACTTGTGGAAACTTGATGGATTATGCAGCAATTTTGGATTGAAAAAATGGATTAAACTTGAATAAAATATTTTGCTCGAATAGAAGTTAGCCCAAGAAAGAATATTGTGATTCGATGAAAGAGATAAGCGATAACAGATTTGACTTAGAGTTTGGAAGAACGATCTTGGAATCTAGTTAGAAAAGATAACCTTTGAAATCGGTCCCAACGAGAACGATTATCCTGGGGAGCGTCGGGGTGGTAATTTCATGTACGACAAAGATAATTGAACTAACGAGAACACGTTCGGTGATTATTCTAAACGAACTCGATAAATAGAACGTATCAAAAGTGGATAGACTTTGGCTTGAATATTTAAAACTTAGTTGTTTGAGGATTGCTAAAAGTAGACAAAGGATCTACCAAACGGTAACATTGAAGTTGGATAATTTTGCTAGATGATTTATAATTACTTCTTGAACGGACATGACTTGGTAGATAAATATATATAACTTGGATGTAGCAAAATGAAATAATAAGGTGTCTCGATCGTGCCAAAGATAACCATAATGTTCGATGTTCTTGTCTTGTGCTAGCGTAACTCTATGCCCGTACATGCATCACGCTCGGATTAGGACGATTATCCAGCGGGAGCGTTGACGTGGTGATCTCACATCCAACGAAGATGATCGAACTTGTGGGAGACCAGAGCGTGACAACTGATGGATCGTCTTAACTTGTGGTTTGACACGATAAGACAAATTTATGAATGCAAGTAAAATGGAAGTATTTCAGGGATAAGTTAGCCTAGAAACTGAAATAATTCATGCTTGATGGTTTTTTAAACGGATACGTGAATCTTGTTGGACGACTTGGAGTTATAAACAAAGGTTTAGAATTGAATCTTGGCTTGGTGGTCTAGACTTGGAATGGATATATAGATTTTATCAAAACATGTCTTAAGAAGATAGACTATGTAAATTGTTAGGCTTGTCCTGCAACTTGGATATATCATGGATTTGACAGAACGAACTCGAACCATGTGCATCGAACGTGCTAATGAGATTAGGATAATCTGTGCTCGATGTCTAGAAATCTGAGTAAAACGAGCTGGGGTAGAATATCCCGTGCAATTCGCTTAGCTAGCATACTTAAAATATGGACAATACATGCTAGTCGCTAGGTGAATCACCCTCCTGCATGCTAATAAAGAATACAACGCACCTAGCTAAGGGAATAATCCCAACTTGTATTACTTGTGTTAAAACATAGAAATAAAACTTTGCTTATAACATAGACCCTCGCATGCGACCTTTTCCTTGTGCATGTAGACCCCGCTATGCCTCGAGTAGATCGTTATATAATCTCGTAGTGAACTGTTCACTTGTTTACACTACATGTCCCTAGATTATGTCGCTCGGTATATCCCCTTAAGGTTTCATCCCTCGCTTTACCCTTAGACCCGTGCCAAACGTAAATGCTATGTTTTCATAAATGCATGCTTGCCTGCTTATATGTTAACTTGTATTCGTTGTCTCGTTTCAATCCTTGCCAAAATAAAATTATGCCATAATCAAATAATACTATTGCGTATCATGCATGCATCTAGTTAGCCAGAAGAATATCAAATAATCCTTCTGTGCAATGTGAACCTACAAGTATCCGGGACCGTTAGGTCACCAAGGTAATCCCTGAACCAGGAGAATGCATCAAGGCAAGTTGAACACTGAACGAGAATCATGTCAAGTAAATCAAGAATCACAGCTCGTAGAGAAATGCTCGTTCAGAACAAGAATCATGGATTATCATGTCAAGTTATGAATCTGGAAGACCAAGACTTGCATATCGCAGATAACTTAGAAACAAGGGGGATTACAGCATCCCGTTCCACAGGCGGTCGCAGTGGCACCGAGGCCGATCCAATCCGGATGGAACTCATGTCGTGTGTAACTGGATGGAGTGTGTGCTTCACGCTGCACCATTCTTACTACTAAGGGTGATAGTCTCTTGTACTTGGGCAGGATGGCTTGTAGCATACCTTGTACTTTTGTTGCATTTCATCCTCGTCAATGACAATCACTCATCCTTTATGGCTTTGCCAGTGACTTCTTGTTCATATAGATAAGTCATCCTCGCTTAGCGGTAAACCACATGCGAGTCATTGCATCGCATCCAGAAATTGAAAAATATCCGAACGATCATGAGTATAACACACTTGTGTATAATTGAAATACTTGTACATATGGAACACTTCAATATCCTCTATAACACTTCTGGATAACCTGTATACTCGTGCACCCGAAATAGGATCTCGTTCATGACACTTATGTTTGCATATGCTATTGCCCCTGGATTTTATTATATATGCTCGTGCCTGATTTAACTTAGTTTGACTTAGACAGAGAAGGACGGATGGTAAATTGGTAAGTCTCACCGTGTTTCTTTATATCGCACGACGCACTACCACACGAGTTAGGCCTTATATATCATTGCCATAAAACAGGTCATAAGACAAGACTAGAAAGATAACTTAATAGATGGTGCACGGAACCTATATAACGTATTTGGATTTATCAAGCGGGAGAGAAACCTCCCCACCAGTGCAATCATGTACTGATAACCTACCAGATTGCTTACAGGGTACGGGATAACCTCGTTCGGTGTGGATGCCTCCTTTGTTCGTGCTAAGGCATAGAGTTTACTCTAGAGCCTTAGAGCGTTGCATCCGTAACTGAAGTACATATACAAGATATAATGTTGGAACATCGCCTATGTATCATTCCACAAATATAGCCACTTGGCATGCTTTTACTGTTTCAGAGAGAGAGGCTTGAGCGACTTGTAATCTCGGCCTAGCGCCGCCTGTAACACTTATTCAATATCAATAAAGAGATTATTTTATTTTTATACATGTGTTATTCATTTCTTCCACTATCGATGACTTTGTTAACTTGTTACCAATCGCCTGTACGTTTCTTATTTTGCTGTATTCGGACTATTTGTGCGACTCTGTGGCCTAGACCTCTTACCATCTGTTCATATCACTGCCTTGTATGGGCACGGCTTACGCTCGTGCGTCATCACGCCTAGATGGGTCAAGCGATCGTTCCGCGGGAGTGCTGGGGTGATGACGTGCGCCTAGCGGGGACGGCCGATTGCCTACAGGAGATTGGGGCATGACACTATGTATTTGGATTAATTATGTTGTCAAACACAGTATTAATTATGTTGTCAAACACATTCTTCTTGATATGCATGACATTAAAGTTATGTCTGATTAAATTGGTGCTCCAATATGGCATATCCCAGAATATGCTCCCCTTTGTCTAGTTATGAGTGTAACCAAATCTTTCGCACTAGTACTCCTTAGTAGGCTCTTCGATAGCACTTGGTAAATCTTTAATCTCTTCCCATATCGTGTCTCCAGGCCACCTTGGAGGTGGATTTGCATTCTCCACAATGCCGGCACAAATGCATTCCTGTTCCTCCGAAACGGATGATCGACAACTTAAATTATCGATGACAATCGAAGAAGCACGATTTTTCTTTGTGTTTTAAACGGAAAGCCTTAGTGTGGATCCATGCAATACGGACATTAGAGATGACTAAGCGTGCTCCATCCTGATAACATGCCATAAGACAAAAATTCATTGATGGTCCACATAAGTGCTGCCCTCATTTGAAAATTTTGCTTTTTAGAAATATCGTATGTGTTGGCGCATACTTCCCATAGCTGATTCAACTCATCTATCAATGGTTGCACGTACACATCGATGTTCCTCTTAGAATTGTTTGGACTCAGAATAATGACGGTTAAGAACATATAAAGAGTCTTCATGCACATCCAAGGTGGTAGGTTGTACGGGGTTACGATCACATGCCAACACGAATACTAGGAGCCCGAAAGTCTGAATGGGGTGAAGCCGTCGGAGGAGAGCCCCAACCTTACATTACGTGGATCCGAAGTAAAATTGGGATACTCTCGATCAAAGTACTTTCATGCTTCTCTATCGGAAGGGTAATCCAGCACTCCTTCAATTTATTCTCGTCTATGCCAACTCATATTTTCAGTAGTCTCATTCACCATAAACAACCTCTTCAACTGCGGCATCAAAGGTAAGTAGTGTATCAAATTGGTGGGCTTCCTTATACCAACATACCTTCCTGTACTAGTTGCCTTGTGGCGATCAACACTACAAAATCTGCACACATCTTCATCCTTATCGTCTTTGTAGTATAACATGCACCCGTTACGACATACATCAATTTTCTTGTATCATATCCAGAGCGATCTTACCATCCTCTTAGACCGTTAGAAGTCTTTAGGTAACTTAGCACCCGCCGACAAGATCGCTATAATCAACTTCATCAGTCGGTTGTAACATTCTTGCGATATGTTAAAATCAGACTTGATAATCAACAGTCTTGTAACCACCTCCAACGATGAATGATCCTCACAACCATGATATAATAGAGTCCTTGTATTCTCTAGTAACTCCATAAACTTTGCAGCATCGGCATTCGGTGCCTCCTTAACTACATTATGATTGTCCAAATCAAAAATAGGCCCCACAGCGTCGAAAACTATGTTCACGCACCCGTGGTCATAATTAGCGTAGTCGGGGACATCCATATACGGCTCCACATAATACTCCGACTCTGATGCAAGAGGTACAAGTTCTCCGTGTGATGTCACTAATAGTAATTCGGCTGAAATCCCTTGAGTATAAATAATATGTCACATCTACTTCTGGGTAATATTTTATGTTGGAATATCTCACACCCGGACACTTAATTTTGGTGTCATCCATGTACTGAGGGAGCGCCTTGGTGAACTGCAAGAACTGCTCTACCCCCTGTATAAATTTATCTTACACACTGCACATGTCATCAGTATGACGATTGTACATCCAGGAATGATGTCACAGGTATTGATTTATATCCATTTGAAGATATATAATTCTATAAAGCTGGATACACACTATTCAAGTATATTGTCCAAATGGATGAAAAGATGGATATACATGTTCATCAAAGTAACAACTCTTATTTATGCGTGAGTATCCAAGTTGTGATATGTGAGTATCCATATCGTGATTCATGAGTATCCGTTTTATAATTCGTGAGTATCCGAAAACTAGTAGACATGTGGACAACTCCAAATTTAAACCCTATTAAATAGGTATCATCACGTGTTCATTATAAGCCATTCTCTGAAAAAGAATTTTACTTCTATAAGTCTGTTAAGGCTTTTAGAGTTCTACCAGATTTTTAAAAAATACTAAAAAATGCTAAGTATTATAAATTTCTTTTCTAGGATCTTTCGTTCTTTATTTTTTATAATTTTTACTCCTTTCGTTCTTTGTCTTTTCTACGATTTTTTAACAATTGGTAGAACTCTAAAAGCCTAAAAAAAAATCTTACAGGTGCAAATTTACTTTTTGAAAAGGGTTAACATGGATACTTGACTTCGGGCTGACATGGACACTTGACATAGGAGATAATGATATCTCCGTTATTATGTGTTCCTTGTGAGCCCACAAGAAATACTTGACCTCAGAGTGTCCAATATACACATAGGTGTTGATAACACTCTAGGTATTTGTGTATCATGTGGATATCACATACCATGGTACACAATATCACATTGTACTCTCTTGTATCATGACACTAGGATACAGTTTCAAATATCCATGACACTAGCTATACTTGATACTTGGTATCTTGGTACCAACATACACTCTAGGCCACTCACTCGATCTTGACACTCAACACATATTTATACCTACTCCTATAACTGTATATTTTTATACACTTATATATGTATCTATCTATATTGATTATTAACCCTCACTAGCTCACTCATCCCTCACTCAAACACTCAACACATATTTATACCTACTTCTATAAAGTTTGGCCAAAAATCATATACATATTTATGTACTAAAAGTATTTAGTTAAATCTAGTTCAGTCTAATTTCATCCATTTCCAAATTTTATTCAGGGGTGCCTGGGGGCGCGGTCGGAGAGGGCACCGGGTCGCCGAGGTTTTATATGAACATATGAAACAATGAATTCATATACCTAATTTCATCCATTTCCAAATTCAAAATTCTATACATAGGTTAACATATCATAATAAGTACAAGTAAGAGTTTTCAACTCAGAAATACATGTAAGAGACTTTTTAACAAACATATTATGTACATATATATATATATATATATATATATATATATATATATATATATATATATATATATATATATATATATATATATATAATCAAGGCTTGCCTTGGCGACACGCACACACACACACAAATATATATATATATATATATATATATATATATATATATATTACACAACATGTTTATCGTGTCAGTGTCAGTGTCAGTGTTAACGTATATCGTGTCACATATATACACATATTACATAACGTGTTTGTATCCGTGTCAGTGTCAATGTGTGTGTGTCGTGTTAATGTGTCTGTATTAGTGTTGAAGTGTCGTGTCGGCAAAAGGGAGATAGGGTTGTTACCTGACCGAGGGAGGTCAGGGTCGTCGGGGCAGGGGGACAAGGGGTTCGGCAGTGGGGGACTGGAGAAGCGGCAACGAGGAGGTCGGAAGTGGAGGACTGGAGCAGCGGCGGCAAGGAGGAGGGCGATCACCGTAGGGGAGGGTGGTCGCCGGAGTGGAGGAACAGCGGCGGCGGTTGGAGAGGAATGTAGCAAAGGAGGGAAAGTTTTGGAATTAGGTTTAGAAAATTTGGGAATGGGGGGGAAGTGAATCCCGATCAGTGTATACTAAAATCTTAGCGACGTTTGTATTAGACGTCGCTAAGCATCGCTATCTTTTTGATATACTTTGATGTATAAGATATGACGTCGCCAAACGTTGTCGTTGTTAAAAATATAGCGACGTTCGACGACTTCTAGGCGACGTCGTTTTCCATAATACTAATAGTAGTCGGTAGGCATCGCGAAACATCACTACCAGTGACACATGGCGACGCTATGTCCGAAGTCGCTAATAACGTCGCTAATATGACATATTTTAGTAGTAAAAGGCTGTCAACGGATAATATATCCAGTCATGATTGAGGAAAGTACACATGATATAAACGTACATTAAACATAATACAACTATTATGATGACTAGGACAGAATATATAACATGGTAAGTAGAGATAATGATCAAGATAATATCCTCGATGAGGTAACAACAATATGGCTAAGGTACAAGACATGGTGATATGGCAATAATGATCAAGAACTAGCTAGAGTGATAGAGTAATCAAGTAATCAATATAACTGTGTATTTTAGAATACAATATTCGGTATGAGGACTTCTAATAGCTAATTCGACATGTCGTTGTGTGGGGCACTGACTATTTTTTTCGAGTTGGTGGGGATAACAGACATACGAGTATGTTGTGGACATGCCTACCCATGCATTCTCCATCCCAATTATAGTAAGATTCTGAGTTAAACATGTTATACGAGTATGATGCGAGTAACGAGTAAAAGTAATCGTAAATAGGTAATGCGTATAACTGGAAATAAAATTAATCATAAAATAATCCTCTCATGCACAAGTGATATGAATATAACAAGAATACCTAACAAAGAGTGAACAAACATAGTAACATATAAAGTAAAGTTTAATTGATAGATCATGTATACTTGCATGTACTGTATGATAAGTTGGTTATAGGATGCAAAGAGTAAGATAATAGAGGATTTGATTTTATTGTTGTTGAATAATCACTTTGTTTACTTACTTTTGATCCACAATACAACCATTTGCTTACATAGCTATTTATAGGACTCAAGATACATCAAGTGCAATGGACATGACTCTTAGTTTTTCTAAATATATTCATGCATGCAATAATAAATTTGACCCTTCCTAGATACATCCATGCATCCAACAATGAACTTGACCCAATTTGGATTACATCTCCAACAATGCCTCTCGTAAACCAAATTTGCTTTTGACTCCTAAAGCTTCGACATTTCTTCTGAACACTTGTCCTCCTAAGGGTTTTGTAAACACATATGCAAGTTGATTTTCAGTTCTGCAATATTCGATGTTGATTTTTCTTCATAAACAAGTTTCCTTAGGAAGTGGAATCGTATGCGAATATGTTTTATCCTTCCATGTAGGACTGGATCCTTTGAGACAGAGATAGCTGAACTTCATGCTCTCTAATACACCTTTCAGCCAAATACTTTAACATTTCTTTTGAACACTTGTCCCAAAATACGTAGGACTAGGACACGTAAGCATGCCAGCCGCATGGATATGGCAACTCCAATATATGGAAACCAAATCCATACGTACGCTGTAATATGAATATCAAATCCACAAGTGGTATAAATCTATCACAAGTCACATGGTATAATCTAAATCTCATCCACGAAAATCAAATATAAATAAATAACCAATATCTATGAATCTAGATCTCAATACAAAGTATCTAAAGATACTAGTTGGATGGAAACAAATCCACTACCAACTCGAATGCAAAAGTGCAACACAACAAACACAATATAGGAATACCAGCTAACAATCATGGGGCTCGAAGAGAAGACATCCTCGAAACTTATGTAACCATCCGAATCTGCGCTCCTGCGAATACTCAAGAACAGATACACCTGGAAGGGGCCAAGTCCTCAGAGGGACATAACAAGATACATAAAAGCTGCCAATAAAGTACTGAAATAAATATCCAATGGTCGCCTAACCGTCTAAGTGAATGCAGTTTGAGAACAACTTTCTAACAAGTGGGCTATCTGGCAATAAATGGGATTGGCATGACTCTCTCGGAGAATCAGGGGCCTCAAAGCATGTCGTCTTTTGAACGGCAGAGGCCACCAAGTGGGATAGGGGTCATCACCGCCCGTATGTCCAGCGGAGCTTCCGGGTTACAAAAGGAAAAGTACAAAGGAGCCCAAATGCGGTACTTGTTGTTCTCCCAACCCCATGCTCTAAGCATGTTACATCCATGACATAATTTGATTCATAGCCTATCCTTAGTACCCTAGCCCAATCCTGCAATAAAACAAGAACAAGGATTGGACCACCGTACTACAATAGGCTATGTCCCTGGACTACTAATAACTGCTAAGTCTTCTAGCATACAAAGTTTCTATCAGCAGTTATCCCTAACGCACGTCCCACACGTACCGATGATCAGTCAATACGTAAGTCCGTGATCTATATGAGACTCACAACTCGTGTAAAAACTGTGTCAAGGCCAATGAATATAATGATGCTACATGATAATGGGGTAGTCTCATAAACAAGGTCAATGCAAATACATAAATAGAAATATATCGCGACGACACCGTCGCGCGCATTTTATATAACAGTTAAAATATATGAACTAAAGACAGAAAATAAAGATGCATGCAACATATGAAATATAAATAACAGTACAATGACAATGTATACTTTTCTACTCTGAAAAAGGATGAAGTCACAACTCAAGGTGTCGTCCGATCTACCCGTCACATAAATTAAACAAGTTAGGTTACAAAAGTGGGTGAATAGGTTCCTCCATTTTAATTAATTTTTAATTCTTAATAAATAACCTAAAATAGTATTTTAATTTTATCTTATTCTAATCGGATTTTATTGTTAAACCCTAATTTTGGTCCAAAGAAAGTCAACTTTACGGATTTGTGATCCGTGGTACGCAAATCAAGGCAATCCGTTGACCAAAAAGTCAACCAAGTCAAATCCTAGATTTGTGTATGGAATCCTATAGATTTCAATGCTACATGAACACTGGAATCGACCGTTTCATAAAATCATAAGTCGGTAAAGAGTTATGGCCACAAGGGCGCACAGATGACAGTTTTCAGTGGTTTCTATTTACGTCTACGTTGCACAAATTTTACAGTAGAATAAAATTAAATTTTAGATTCTGGAAAAATACTTTTCTGGAAGTTCATCATGTCAGCTTTCCGAAACTTAAAACGGTTCAAAATTCCGAGTTCGGGATCTCCCAAAATCTCGAAAATACGAAAACGCGTCTGATTTCGGACAGCTGGCACTTTCGGAATATTCTAGAAAAATAGGTTCTGAAATTACTGAAATAATTTATATATTTAGAAAACTAACCTTGATATGATTCTAACAAAAAAAACTGGAGCGCGTTTGGAGTCCGGAGCTAGGAGATATCGTCTTTTTAAGTCGTCAAAATGAGGCTGAATTTATGACGAATTTTGACTATTTTTTGACGAAAAAGAGAGGAGTTTGGGGATAAAAAATATGAAAGATGAGTTTATTCCATAAGTCTAATAGGTATTTATAATGGTGAAGATTGTTTAATTGAATAAGACTAGGATTGGCTAATTTGGATATGATTAGGATCAGTTTAAATAAGGATAGGATATGCATGAAGTTGTTTTCTTAGTAGGCTCAGGATTTGAATTAATTTAAAATAGAGTTTGAGTTCATCTCAATAATTTATAATCTTAAATAGAATTAAAGATAATACAAATAATTTATATATAATCTTATTAATATCTATTAACACTAAATTAGCATCTATCTAATATTAAGACTTTATATATCCAAATAAATCCTCAATAATTCCAAAAATCCAATAATTACTTAAAATTTTAAATAAATTACAGAAAAATATATTTAAATATTTTAACTCTAAAATAAATGTTTGGTAGTAACAACATTCAAGTATGATCTTATAGTAAATCATGGAAATCCTAAAAATTTATGTTTCCTAAGTTTTAATTACCAAAAATTCTAGAAAATCTCCAAAATCTAAAATAACCTAAAATAATTCTAAATAAATTTTTATATAAGTAAATATATCAAGAAATTATTTTCTAATTAACTAAGAGAATACTCTAAAGAAATTCAACATCTATAATAAATATAATAATTTAAAATACACACAAAATACCTATTTTGGGTGAGGGGGTTTACACACTCCCAAATAAGTCATCTCAAATTCCTTCATCATGAAAAGCTTGAATTCCTTCAGCATTTTCATATTATTCTCTGTGAAGACAAGATCATCAACATAAAGACTTACTATAATGAAGCTTCCATCTGGTTTTTCTTTGGTGTAGTGTGCTCATATCAATATTTTTGGAATCCATGCCTCTCAAAGTATAAGTTGATCTGGCTGTACCAAGCTCTTGGAGATTGTTTAAGGCCATATAATAATTTTTTTAATTTGTAGACTTTGTCTTCTTTTTCTTTCTTCACAAAACCAAAAGGCTGATCAAGATAAACCTCTTCTTCAAGGATGTCATTTAAGAATGCAGACTTCACATCCATTTGGAATATTTTCCAACTATTTTGAGCTACAAGAGATGCCTATTAGTCTAACAGTCTCAATTCTGGAAACATGAGCAAAAACTTCTGCATAGTCTTCTCCTTCCTTTCGCTTATATCATTTTACCACATGCCTTGCTTTTTTATTTGTTGGTTGAACATCAGGGTTCTTCTTGAATTTGTACACCCATTTCACACCAATAGGAATCTTGTGTGGAGGAAGATCTGTGAGCTCCCACGTATCATTCTTCTCAATAGACTTCATCTCCTCCTTCATTGCTTGCCTAAAGTTTCTTCCTTATTTGCATCTTTAAATAAAATATCATCTCTTGGTGAAGTAATTGGATATGGACTTTCATGTATAAGAGTATGAGTTATACTTGTATCACCTTCATAGGTTGAACCTTCGTCAAATCGAACATCTCGACTGATCACTATCTTATTTGTTGAACACTTGGCCTCAGTTCATACCATGCTTCATGAGGTGTGATGTGGTTTAAACTCTTCATCGGTGATTTGTTTATCAAGTAAACAGCTTCGGCCCATAGAGCTTTGTCCAGCTTCTTTGTACTGAGCATACACCTCACAATGTCCATAATAGTGCGATTCTTTCTTTCACAAACACCATTTTGTTGTGGTGTATATCTGGATGTTAATTGATGCTTTATTCCATGATCTCTACAAAAAATTTCAAATTCATTTGGAAGATATTCACCACCACGATCAATTCTCAATGTTTGAATATGAAGGCTAGAAAAATTTTCAACTTCAGCTTTGAAATCCTTAAAGGCTTGGTAAGCATCAAATTTTTCTTTGAGCAAATAAATCCATACTTTTTTGAGCAATCATCAATGAATGAGATGAAATTTTGATTGCCTCTATGAGATGTAACTTGCATTTGTCCACACAAGTCTGAATGAACAAGTTGAAGTGGCTTCCTGGCTCTCCAAGTGGACTGCAATGGGAATGCAGATCTATGAAGCTTCCCGATTTGACAATCTTCACAACATCATCAGTAGAATAGATTCGAGGCAGCCCTTTAACCATCTCGTTTGTCGTTAGCTGCTTCAAACTTTCATAATTCAAATGACCAAACCTGTCAGGCCAGTTTGGAGCTTCCACTGTTAACAGTACTGAGACAAGACAAGTTAGAAGTCTGTAGTGTTAGCGGAAACATATTATTTTCAGCAATATGAATCTTTGCAACAAGTCAACTGTTCTTTGACAAGAAAAAAACATTGGTTCAGAAATGAATATCAAACCATTTTCTTAAGAGATGACCAGTACTTAGAAGATTGCTTATTAGCCCTGTGATGTAGTTTACATCTCCCACCTTCTCGATACCTCCAGATATTGTTTTAAAAGTTATTTCACCAACTCCTTCTATTTTGTATGCTCTGTCATCACCAATCTTCACTTGGCCACGGTTAGATTTTGTTAAGCTTATAAATAAATTCTTATTTTTTGTCATATGCTTGCTAACACCATTATTAAGATACCATAAATTATCTAGGTTATCACCATGACAAGCAAGCAACAAAGTGTCTTGATGGTTACCTTGTGCTTCATGTACGTAATTTGTTTCCTTTTTCTTGTCACTCTTTTACCAATACCAGCATTCATTGATTGTGTGACCTGGTTTGTGGCAATGGTAGCTTTCAAAATAGCCTCGACCTCATCCTCTTTGATGACCACGGCCTCATCCTTTTTGTGAGCCTCTGTGTGGGTATATGGAGTTGGAGTTATCTTCTTATTCTTCTTTATTTTGGTTATTGCTGGATTAACCGCTTTCTTTGCCATGGAAATTTGAACTTTGCCCATGAAATTTCTGCCTCTTTCGCGTCCACGGTTATGAGAAGAACCACGACCTCTCGTAGACGTGACATTAGACTTGAGAGCTTGATCAGGTTGAGGAGAAACACTTTGCGGATATCTTTTGTTAAATCAAAATTCATGATCTTCTAATCTTCCTTCTAAACTATCCAAAGACAGAGACGCAAGATCTAAAGTCTCTTCAATAGCAACTACAACATGATCATATTTTTTTGGTAGACTTCGAATAACTTTTTAAATAATTTTTTGAATTTCTAAGATTTTTTTAATTTGAACTCATTTTATTCATAATAGAGTTCACTTTTGTAAAATATTCTTCGATCTTTTCATTATCTTTCATTTCTAGTTTCTCAAATTAAGCCCTTAGAGCTTGCAAGTGTACCTTTTTTACTTGATCTTGGCCAGAATATGCTGTCTCAAGAAATTTTCATGCCTCTTGGGAGTTTTTTGCCTTGGATAGTCTCTCATAGACTGAAATTTTAATTGCTTGATAGATTTGGAAGAACGGCTTCTTGTCTTTTAGTCTCTTTTCCTTCAGCACATTTCTTTGTGCATCGGATAGTTGATTTTCATTTGCTGGCTGCTCCACTCCTTCTTCAACGACACTCCGTAGATCTTGAGTATTAAGACATAGCTTCATGAGATTGCTCCAATAATTATATTTTTCTCTATTGAAACGAGGCACAAGATCAGAGACAAGATTGTTATTTGAGGTGGACATTATTTTTCTTCGGCTCTGATACCACTTTGTAGGATACAAAAAGAAAGATAATAGAGGATTTGATTTTATTATGACTGAATAATCACTTTGTTTACTTGCTTTTGATCCACTCTACAACCATTTGCTTACGTAGCTATTTATATGACTCAAGATACATCAAGAGCAATGAACATGACTCTTAGTTTTCATAAATACATTCATGCATGCAACAATGAATTTGACACTTCCTAGATACATCCATTGCATGCAACAATGAACTTGACTCAATTTGGTTAACATCTCCAACGGTTGACAGCTAATAGGTACCCGTACGAACATCCATCTAAAAGCCCCAAACAAGTACATGACAAAACACAACACACAAGAATTTCCAATCACTTTATTATTCTTAACTTAGCATACTACTAGTCATAGGTTCTAGGGTTTAGTTCATTCTGCACACGAGACAATGCACACAAATTTAGGTCCAAAATTATGTCTCTAAAACTTAAGACTAAGGTGCTATTCATGTATATTTTGATGATACAGACGTGTTGGTGTCCTAAGAATTTTGTTTTGAATTAGATCGTTTGCACAAGTTATGGCCATTTTTGACCATGTCGAACCTTCCATATCTTGGGTTACTTATTCTTCTCTCTGCTTTGAGCCCATTAATTGTTTCCTGAATTGATTCTATTTCCTAGAACTTACCAACTTATTGTTCATGCGAACCACCGATCTTGAGTTACTTATCTTCGTCTTTCACCTCGATAAAATTTGGTTTCCTCATAACCTTTTGGACTGGGCAAACAATTGAGGTCTCGCTCCCACGTGGCACCGTGGGCCTACTTATAACTCAATCATTTTCTTTCTCAACAATTATGAACCCATTAAGCAATTGATGGCTCGAGGAAGTTAAGAGGAAGACAACAACCTAGCACTTGTACAAATGAAATTGATGGGATATAGATGCAACAATTATTTTCATTTAGTTAGAATATGTGATCAGGTTTTAGGAGTGATTTTCTTGTTCTCAGATTTTTGTTTGCTTGTGCAGCTAATTATTACTAATTGAAAGCAACAGACTTCATGGTAGTTAGCTAACAGGCATATGTGACCACAACAATAATGGCAACAATACATCCCCAAGGAGTTCAGTACAAGTCCTTTTGAAGATATCCCAATCGTTGGACAAAAATGAAAGTTGACTACTGTGTTCTTCACTCTAGAACAAATGCAAACTTGAATCTAATCTAATACATCATTTCTATAATTTTACATATAAGAGTTTTAGGATGGTCCTAGACTGATAGGGTTAAAACGAAGAAAATCTAGTACTTGTCCAGGAATCCTTGTTGTATTATGAAACCATGCATGTAGTTATTTGATTTTCAGTTGCTATCAGTACAGTAGAGTACAGTACAGTACAGTACAGGACTCTTTGCTATTGTAAGCCACTGCCACAAAACCCTTGCCAATCATGTCTTCTATTGTGCATCCTTTATATCTATAAATACTGCAGCTTACTCTTATCACATCTTGAACCCAATCCTACAGAAAGCTAAAAGAAGAAATGTCTCCCTATTTCCCCTTTCTAGCGCCATTTTTGATTAGCGTTCTCTCCTTCCAATTAGTTTCTTCTCAACAAGATATGATGGCCACCTACTACGTACGTCCATATTCACGTAAGCACCTGCCTTCCATAATTTTGTATTTATTTACCATATAAACTATATATCAGTTTTTCACAATCCATTAATTTCTCGTGATGTCTGAGAGTTTTGACTTGCATTTAGAATTGAGGAGCAGCAGCTGATGAATTGGTTACTAATGCTAGCTAGCTTGCTTGCTTGCGACAATTAGAGCTGAGTAGTTGGGGTCCGTTTGGTTCAACTGTAATATAATCGTAACCGTAATAGAATCGAATAAAAGCAAAAAAATAGGAAAAGCAATCCTTATCATTCAAATATCGCTCCATAGTATGAATTTACTCTTGCTAGTATATATTCTCATCACTATCTTTGTAATTAATGATTAAATGTGAATTTCTTCCATGCATGTTTAGCTTCTGCTTGCAACTGGAACCAGAACGACGGAGTGATGATAGCTCAAGTAAGTGAAACCATGTTCGACAACGGAAACGTGTGTGGGAAGACGTACAGTGTTACTTGTCTCGGTGGGACAGATGGTCAAGATCCACAATTCTCTAACCCGTGCATCAAAGATCATGAAACGGTCACGGTCAAGATCTTCGATACCTGCTCGGACTGTGCAACGAATCAGATTGTACTATCTGCAGAAGCGTTCAAAACGATAGCAAAAATAGAAGCCGGAGATATACGCATCACCTTCAACGAGTATGCACTGCACTAAACACTCTTGAATGGATCCTATATTATATATTCATGTGTCGGGGTCCTTATCTGCATCATTTTGTAATCATCGTCTAATTTGTTTTTTTCTGTATGCAGAATTCCGAGCTCTTAAGCCCCTTTGTCAAGAAATGAGACGTTTCAGGTTTTCATAATAAATTGTATGACGCTACAAAGATGTCATGGTGTTTTGTTGTAGTCATAGTACAGCCCTTAATGAAATGCCCTTTTTTCCCCCTAAACTAGGAAGATCATTGTATCTTTCTCAGTAGAATAAATTAAAAATGGTCAAATGTAGTTGTTCTGTCGTGTGCTCCTCATTCTATATCATATGTGGATTATATAACCAAAAGCTGTTAGAAATTCCTCTCTTCTGATCTTTAGGTTTTTTTTTTTTTTTTTTTACATTAAATTGTGCAAAACAAAATTCCTCCTTGTTTCATTAGTGATAATTAAGTAAGAAAAGACCCAATATTTCAACCGCTACCCTTCTAACTCCGTCGGTTATTGCACATTCTACGGAATAGCGACGAAAAATATCGTCGCTAAGACAAATTTGTATAAGAAATAGTTGTTAAATCCGTCGCTATTTTTGTCGTCTTTAGCGATGGATTAGCGACGAAAATTCAGTCGGTGAGCTTATGAAAAATTTAGTAAAAATGGACTCACATTTTCCGTCGTCAATTCATCGCTAATCCATCACCAAACACAACGACGTAAATAATACGTCGATAATCCGTCGCTGAGTTACCGTCGCTAAGTTCGTCGTTAATTTGTCGACATGGCGACAGATTAGCGACGGAAATGTGACAGCGATACTTAAATTAGTGATGTCATGTTTCCGTCGCTAATCTATCGCTATATTAAAATCACAACGAAAATAGACATTTTAGCGGAAAAAAAAAAAATTCGATTGCTACAACTCTGTATTTTTGTAGTGTGCAGATTCCATAATTCCTCTAGACGCGATTGCCGATACTCGTTGGATCTTAGAAATTTCTCTATTATCATGCTTGAATGATCATAGTAACTATCAAAGCAGGGAATAGCTGGATGAACAAAGATGTCGGTGGCCATTGTTCACTGCTATGTCAACCTCTACTTTTTTGGACTCTCACACTTCTCTTTACCATGCTCAAATACCACTGATACAAAATTAGTGAAATAGAGTAGACATAAATTTTAGTGGAAAGAAACTTTTATTACAGCCTTCTTGATCCACTGCTTACAATCAGTTACATAAAGACAATACTCAACAAATTCATGCATAAAGTTAGGACAATAGCTAGCTAACAAATATTGTAGACGATGACAACATAAACAAAATAACAAAATATATTTGACACATTATGTATTATTCACTTTATGGTTCGTTTGGTAAAAGAAAAAACTCCAAGAAAATAATAAAATGGAAGAAGAAAAATGGGAGGGAGGGATGGATGCATTTTCTATTTGTTTGATTTAGGAAGAAAAAGTAGAGGAAAGAAAAAGTGGAGTTATTTTTTTTTCATAACCTAAGAAATTCAGCACTCCAAAAATGAAAAAAAAAAAATTGGAAAAAAAAGGTGTACGTTTATCCAAATTTACTTTTATACCACATAAAAATTATAATATTTAAAAATTATTCAATGAAATTAAATGGTAAATAAATATTTTTAGTTGAGGATACAACTGATAGAACCTATATTATTTTTCTTCTATCCACTTTTTCTGCTATATAAAACAAAGACACATTTCGTTTTTCATCTTTCCTACAAAACGCAAAGAAAGAAAATTATTTTTCTTTTCCGTAGGGATGAAAATTATATATATTTTTTTTCTTTCTTCCATTTTTTATCCTTCCTAACAAATGGATTCTTAATTCTGTATTAGAACTAAGGCCATCTCCAATTGGGGTTTATAGGTAGAATTTTTTTTAAGAAAAAATTTCTTCCAATAAAGATTTCTATTTCAATTTACATCCTACGTGACGTCATGTAGAATGGATAATTTCAACATGTAATTTTTTTTATAGAAATTCTTCAACTCTCATAGAATTTAATATAGTCTTGAAAAGGCTAGCCGTCTAAGCTGTACGTATATCCTCACGTAATTAAAAATTAAAATTTAAATAAATTTTAACTACATAATATTATATAACTATAATCAAACATCTCTTCTAGCTCATGTGGTTAAGTTGGGAGGCATTCTTGTCACTTAAGTTTGTTAAATAAAAATAATTTTGTCACTTAACTATAATCAAACATCTCTTCTAGCTCATGTGGTTACTCCCATTAGTTTGTTAAATAAAAATAATAATATGTATAAATTCAGTTAGACTGTTTGGCGAAATATTTCATAGAAAATAAGTTTTATATTTTTCAACCAAATTTCCTAAATTTTATTATTCTATAAAATAATTCTAATTCTTTTTTAACTTTTTATCTAATACTTTTATGTGACATGAATTTTTTTCGTAATTGAAGGGTAATAAATTAGCGATATATAGGTTACAATTATTTTAGTAAGTCACATAAACCTCAAATTTTCTAAACCCCAAAGGGGCTTAGCGACTCGGACTCGGGCTCAAGGGCGCAAAGTGGCGCTTTGTTAGCGCACGTCAGCATCGTCGCATGACACTCGTGCGCTCCTTTTATGCGCGAGTTACATGCACGATAGCTTGCTAGGGCACATGCTTTGTGGAGCGCATGCGGCCAGGGGCCATGCGATCAGGTGCCCAAGCGGCTAGGAACCATGTGACTAGGAGCGCATACGGCCAGGGGCCATGCGGTCAGGGGCGCATGCGGCCAGGAGCCAATGCGGCTAGGGGCCTTGCGGCCTGGAGCTATACGGCCAGTATGTTAGCTTGAGCAAATCAAGTGTGGAGGGGACATGCACTGCTGTTGGCGGCTCGGTGCGACATTGTCTGCTCTATGTAGTACATCACGCAGGCGACACAGGCGGCTCGTGGCTCTCTGTGTCACGCGACTGCAGCTTTCGGTGCCTAACGACGTTGTCTGCTTTGTGCAGTGCAGCGGTGCAGGCGGCTCATGCGGCCTGGTTTTTTTCTCAGGCCGCATGTAAGCTAAAATTCGCTTTAAATAGAGGCTCTCCTCTTTCATTTAGAGAGTTGAAAAAAATTGAGAGAGAGAGAAAAAAATCAAGAACACCAGCAGGACCTGCGGCAGCAGTTAGCATCCTTCCAAAGGAATCTTCCGAGTAATCCGAAGGTGACCAAGAGCGTTCCAGAAGTTCTCGTGTGAACTTATTGGATCCTGGGGGCAGATCATTGTATAGCGTGAATCTTGCCTTAAGCTCTGGTGGTTTTGATCACCCCAGTAGGAGTTTCCTTCTTTGTATTTCTATTCTTATTTTTGTTCATCTCGGTGTAGCGTCTGCGAACGTAAAGAGAAGAACGATTTTTTAATTCTTGTTGTATTTGCATTTTCTTTGGATTGTCAGTTTGTAACATGTTCCTTGTTTAGTTCTTATATAGGATTGTGTGTCACTGTAGAGGAACTCTTATGTGAATCTGAGTGCACCAACTTCTCTTCTGGAGTTTGTAAAGACGAACTCTTGTGTGAGCCTCTACTTTTTGGCTACCTCTTCTTCTTTGATCTGACTTCGGGACTAATAATCTCAAGGCAAGATCCAAGATAGAATGGACAACCGCTCAAACCTTCTCGATACTAGCTTTCACAAACTTGAGAAGTTTGATGGAGAATACTACAATATTTGGAAGAGGAAGATCTCCTTGAATCTTCGTCTTGTCAAAGTTGCTTATGTGTTGGTTGATCCTGAACCTACCATTCCAGAAGATGGAGGAGAGCTTGCTGTTGGTGTAGAGCAGGACGCACACTCTAAGTAGAAGGAAGATAATGACCTCTGCAGGTTATTGATTCTCAATAGTATGGAAGACTCGATGGCAGAGTCCTACAGTAAGAAGGAGAAGTCAAGAGATGTCTGAGAATCTCTTCAGAAGCACTATAAAATTGACGAGAAAATATTTAAAATCTATCTCGTCGAGAAGTTCTTCACTTTGCACATTGAGGACGAGAAGGTAATGCTACCACAAGTTAAGGAACTTCTGATGATGCAGCAGAAACTGGAGGAAGAGGGCATGAAGTAGGAAGACAAATTTATGGTGGGGGCTATCGTCACCAAACTTTCTATAGGCTGGATCAGGTTCAAGACAGACATATACCATAAAAAGATGGAGATCCAACTCGAAGATCTTCTTTACTAGATTCACATTAAAGATGAAGCCAGGGGGAAACTAAAGTTGGACTCCTTGTCCAAGCAGTTGGCAAAGGCCAACATGGCACATGCTAGTGACTCTAAAGAAAAGCAGAAATTTTCCTACAAGAAGAAGAAGAAGGACTTCAACCAGTTGAAGGTGAAGTCGGCTCAGTTCAAGCCAAAGCCGAAGATTGATATGACATGCTACAACTGTGGCAAGAAGGGTCACAACAAGAGCGACTATAGGTCAAAGCCTAAACCGAAAGAGCAATGTGAGCTTAAACTAGTTGCTATGATTGTGCAAGTTGAGTCACATGGCATGGACACTGACTGGTGGGTGGATACTGGTGCATCTTGCCATATGTGCTCTAAGAATGAGCTATTCGCCAAGTATGAGCCTACCTCTGAGAAAGTCTCGATAGCGGATAAGTCTTAAATTACAGTACTGGGGATCGGGACGGTAGGGCTGAAGCTGACTTCTGGAAAGTCACTTACACTGTAGAATGTGAAGCACGTACCAATGATCACCAAGAATCTAGTTTTTGGGAGTCTGTTGTGCAAGACAGCCCTGAGAATGGATATTAATGTCGGTCAGATGGTGATGTCCAATAAAGGAACATACTTCGAAAAAGCTTTTTATACCGAAGGAATGTTTAAACTGCAGCTTGTAACTCCTTCTGTTTGTATCAATGCAGTCTCTACTTCTGGTTATTCTCTTGAGTTATGGCATAATAGACTAGGATATGTCCATTGTAAATGCATTAACGAGATGTCTATTGTAGGCCTTATCTCTAAATATGGGGGTAAGGAGGTAGAGAAATGTGAAGTCTGTGTGCAGATGAAGATTGTCAGGAAGCCGTTCAGAAGAGTGAACCGAAGCACAGATCTTCTGGAGTTGGTACACTATTGTCAGGAAGCCGTTCAGAAGAGTGAACCGAAGCACAGATCTTCTGGAGTTGGTACACTCAGATATCTGTGACTTCAAGCAATTCTCCACAAAAGTCGGAATAAAGTATTTTGTCACTTTCATTGACAATTTCTCAAAATACATATTCATAAATCTTCTCAAGTCGAAAGATGAAGTATTCGAGAAGTTCAAGAACTTCAAGGCTGAAGCAGAACGTAAAACCGGTCAACAACTCAAAAGACTCAGAAGCTATCGAGGCGGAGAAAAAATATTCCTTGGAATTTGCATCGTTCTACAAAGAGCATAAAATTATCAACGAAACTACTGCTCCATATTCTCCCCAATCTAATGGTGTAGCAGAAAGGAATAATAGGACACTGACAGAGATGATGAACTCGATGTTGCTGACAACAGGACTTCCAAAGTACTTCTGGAGAGAAACAACACTTACGGCTACGTTTATTCTGAATAGAGTACCGTTCGCGACATCTGACATTACTCCTCATGAAATCTGATTCAAGGTCAGACCCAACTTGAATGCCATTCGAGTATGGGCGTGTTTGACATATTGAAGCTTCCAGACCTCAAGATTCAGAAGCTGGGAACGAGAACTTCGAAGACCATTTTTCTGGGCTATGCTGATAAGAGTGATGCTCGGAGGTTCCTTGATATCGAATATAATCATATCATAGAATCTCGCAACGCAGAATTCTTTGAAGAAAAGTTTGTTAGGCACAAGAATGTCATTCTCACGGATGTCCCAAAGAATGTTGCTAGCACGGACGAGGTAAGTACCTCTCAGAGAGAAGTAGTCCATGAAGGAGTTGTCATTGATGAGACAATATTTGAACCAGAACCCGCTGAGCCGAGAGAAAAGCGAGTGGGGAGACCGAAGGACTTCGGAGAAGACTTTGTTACCTATCATGTGGAAGCTGATCCGCTTACCTATGATGAGGCAATGAAGACCGGAGAGGTTATTTTTGGGAAGAGGCTATCCATGACGAGTTTGACACTATAACTTCTAATAATACTTGGAAGTTAGTCGATCTGTCTGAAGGAGATAAACCCATTGGATGCTAGTGAATCTTTAAGAAGAAGATGAAAGCAGATGGAACTGTTGACAAGTTCAAGGCCAGACTAGTGGTCAAGGGGTTTTCTCAGATACATGGGGTTGACTACTTTGATACCTATGCTCCCGTTGCATGGATGACTAATATCAGGATGTTGATTGCTCTAGGTGCTATTCACAAAATGGTGATTCATCAGATGGACGTTAAGACAGTATTTCTGAATGGTGAACTGACTGAGGAGATCGACATGCAGCAGCTAGAGGGGTTTGTTGTCAAAGGTCTTGAAGACAAAGTATGCAAACGGGTAAAATCTCTGTATGTTCTGAAGCAAGCTCCCAAATTATGGCACGAGAAGTTTGACAAAGTTATCAGATCAAATGGCTACAAGGTCAGCAAAACTGATAAATGTGTGTATATGAAGTTCGATGGCGATAGAGTTATCATCGTTTGTCTCTATGTGGATGACATGTTAATCTTAGACACGAATAAAGAATGTATAACTAGAACAAAGATGTTCCTGTCGTCTAAATTCAGTATGAAGGATATGAAAGATACATATGTCATCATTGGGATTAAGATAATCCGAACAGAAGCTGGGCTTACTCTATCACAAGCTCACTACGTAAAGAAAATGCTCACACACTATGGATATCAAGATCTTCCAAGGTCGATACTCCATATAGGTGTGACAAGAAACTTAAGCCTAATCCAAGAAAAAGTGTCAGACAGTTGAAGTATTCTAGTATCATCGGGAGCTTGATGTATGCTATAAATATCACTACGCCTGACATTGCTTTTGTTGTGGGGATGTTGAGTAGATTCACGAGTAACTCAGATGTTGAACACTGGAAAGCTCTGAAGAGGGTGATGAGATACCTCAAGAAGACTCAGAAGTTTGTACTATACTATAGCGGAGATCCAGCAGTGGTAGAAGGCTTCAGTGATGCTAGTTGGTGCTCAGAAGAAGAGAGCGAGAGATCCACCGGAGGATATGTTTTTTCAATGGGAGGAGCTACCATATCTTGGAAGTCGAAGAAGCAGACTATGCTTTCACGCTCATCGATGGAGTCTGAGTTCTATGCACTTACAACTATAGCAGATAAAGCATAATAGTTTCGGGAGGTCATATACGATCTTTCAATAGTTGGTGTACAGATTTCGGTTGTACCGATATACTGCGACAACCAGGCAGCTGCAGTAGTAGCATCTAATAATCTTTTCAATGAAAAGAAGAGAACTGTGTAGCTTCGGCACAGAGCACTGAACAACCTCACCAAGACTGGTGTCATAGCAATGGTGGATGTTCGATGTCAGGAGAACCTGGCGGATTCGTTCACTAAAGGTCTCAGGCGCCAGCTAGTCGAAGGCATAACAGGTAAAATGGGCTTGAAGGACCTCTGATATTGTGTCTTTCTTATCCTACCATTAAGTTTTATGCTATTAGTTCAAAGAAAAATCTACTAGGCATCTAGCTTTTGGTTCAAGGGAGGACCACTGACTGAAAAAATATCAGGTACAGTGGGTAGTCCTTATGGACAATGTGGGATACGTATCCGAAACTACTGTAGTATACTATTTTGTTCTATAGAATAATTCCTGTGTAAGGTTGACTTTGACTCATTAATGAGTTCTAGGGCAGAGTGAATATCCGGCGTGTGCTGCAGGAAGCAAGTGTAGTTCATCACTACAAGGAATTTGTATCCCATGCTACAGTGGTGTGACACCATACAGAGGTAAAAGATATAAAGCCTCGACTGTGAGCCATGTCACAACGGTAGTAGTACCGCAAATAGGCAGGTAGCCTAATACTGAAAAGATAGAGAGTTGTAGCATATCACTATTAAGAGGCCGATGACCTCATACTACATTGGGTGACACCACATGAAGTAGTTAACCTCGGCTGCGAGCCATGTCACAACGGCATAGCATTGCACGAAAGCGCAAGGCTCCATGCTGGGATGTAGTACATCACTACTAAGAGGCTACTGACCTCATGCTACTATAGGTGACAACACATGAGGTAGTTAACCTCAGCTACGAGCCATGTCATAGCAGCGTACCACCGCACAGAAGCATAATGCTTCATGCTAGAAAATATTAAACTCTCTTAGAAAAGGAACTCACCTAAGTATATGGACAGAGATACAGGCCGTCTCTTGAAGGTAAACTTGTAAACACCCAAGATACATACACCGAAACCAGGTCAACACATGGCCTTTAATTTGCGACCGGAGGCACAGCTGATGTCATTGTGCGAGCGGGAAAAACAACAATTATGGTTCAAAATTCAAGGCATAGTCTATTCTTGTATCATACTGTTATTTGACCCATGCAGGAAGATTCAAGTCGTAGGCGACATCTATCCTAATGCATGATGTGTAGTCACTGTGAGGAATGCTCGACCATATATTTTGATATATGGGAGATTGTTGGTATTTTTCACTTTACTTTGGGAGTTTTAGTCCCACATTAGAAAACCACCAATGTGTATATCTCAATATATAACCTTTCTTAGTATTGGTATATGCATATAGGGTGGTTGTCACTACCACATTTCTAGGAAATAATATTTTAGTAATTTTATATTTAATTAAATATTATGCATGATAAATAATTATTTGTTGTATTATTTAATTGTTGTTAGATGTTAGTTATTTATTTTGGACTTGTTTTAGTGGACCTAGCTAGTTTATTTTAGACTCATGGACCAACAAGTATTAATTATTATATTTGAGCCCATTTAGAAAGCCCATTGTTTAGGAGGGGGATTAAATTAATTAAATCATTAGACTAGAAGCTTTTCTCCTTAATTATTTCTTCATGAGAGGGCCCAAGGGGTATATTGGACAATTCATAGTGAATTGAGGAAGGCAAAAGGGGGTAGCCTATAATAGAGGGGGGGGGGGAATTGTTTCTCTCTCATCTTTTCATTTGAAAACTAGATCTAGAATTTCCCTCAACCAAATTTTTTCATTTCTACTTCATTTTCCTACCAAATTTTATCCCAATTCCTTTCCAAATCACCATTAAAGACTAGTGGAGCAAGGATCTAGAAAGAGGAAGTAATAATCTACAAAGAGGTGCAAGGATTTACAAGTTTGAGGCCAATTTTATCATATTTGGAGGTTACATTGGAAATCCATCTCCCAATAGGCACAATTCAGTTTTTTCCCCTTAATTTAGGTTCTAAATCTGAGATTTAACTATGAAAAATCAACCCATATGCATAGGCTACCCATAGGATTTGGTTTTGTGTTCATAGGAGGCCTATTGAGAAAGTTATGGTACTTTTGTGTCAATTTTGGAAGAATTCCGAGATTGACATTTGTTGTGTGTCAATTAGTCCTATAGATTAATTTGGCATATGCTTGTGTGTTTGGGGCTAGTGTCATATCCACAATTAGGTACGTGTAGGTCGTATCCCAATAATTTGGTGATATGCGTTGATTTGGGGGTTTTTCTCCGACACGGGACTTTGAGCATGTCATAATTTGACACGGACACGTAGATTTGTATTTAACTTTTCGTATTGTTCATAAATAATATATATGATTTGCTCGTGTCCTTCGGGATATGTTTGGATGTGTGGTGGACTCGTGTCGCATGCGTATCCTAGATCTAGTGGGATACGGGGTGATACATTTTATGTGTGTGCAATTTAATTGTAGATCTATTTCTCTTGTGTTCTTACTCGTTGAGAGGTGTAATTATATATATATATATATATATATATATATATATATATATATATATATATATATATATATATATATATATATATATTATTGTGTATATATATTTATGTAATATTGTGTCTTAGATCTATGTATCTATGTATATACTATATGTGTATATTTGTTATGTAGCTATTCTTCTACATGTAAGATATATTTATATAAGGTAGTATGTATAGATATGTATATGTTAAATAGATATTTATATGTGGTTATAATTATAATTGTATGATGTATGTTATATATCATTGTATGATTATATATACGTATACATATATGCATAGTTATATATATATATATATTACTATGTATGTGTGTATATGTTACTATGTAGTTATTATGTACATATATATGTATGTGAGGAGTGTGTGTATGTATATTTATTAGTTGTAGTTATATACATATTATAATATATATATTATGTGGTATATATATATATATTGTATATATATATATATATATATATATATATATATATATATATATATATATTAGTGATAGAAAAGAGCAGGAGTTATAGCGACAGCAACAAGCGTCGCCAAAGCAACAGCAGCAGGAGGAGCTATAGCGACAACAACAAGCGTCGCTAGCAGCAGCAGCAAGAGCATCAGCGACAATAGCAGAAATCTGTCACTATAACAGCAGTATCAACAGACGTATCAGAGGCTATAGCGACGTCTTTGGCGACATCAGCAGAAGTTCGTCACTAAAACATCAGAGTATCAGCAGTATCAGTCACTTCAGCTACGTAGGAAGATGCTTTTAGCGACAATTTGGCAGTTTATATATATATATATATATATATATATATATATATATATATATATATATATATATATATATTTGGCAATTTATATATATATATATATATATATATTTATATATATATATGTTAATTGATATATATGTAAATATGTTCCTAATTATCTAATTGTGTTTTAGTATACTATATGTATAATAATTAGTATAGCATATATTGTATTATTGGGTAGTTAGCATAAATAAGGTATTGGGTATTACATTGAGATACCAAGGTAATTACCAAGGTAATTGGGGATACCCAAGGTTTTTGGTGTGGGTATCAAATCTATGGTTTAGTGTTGTGATACCAAGTTAGTTCAAAACCAAGGTATTTATTTAATATTTGTAATTAAGATTTATATAATTAATAATTGTTTGATATTTTTATGTGGTGATTTATCTATTGATTTACGTATCCAGAGATACGGTATCCTAATATCCTAAGATATAAGTTTATGACCTAGACTTTAGTATTTGAACCCAATATCCTTGTATTAGACTTATGGAACCTAAAATAGGTAATTGACCATAGTTTGACCATAGTTGACTATAGTTGATCATAGTTGACTTAGAGTTGACCTAGTTTAACTTTTGACTTAGAATTGACTTGTTGACCTAGAAGTTGATTAGTTTAACTTATTTTTTTTCCGGGACCTTGTATTGATGTTGTATTCCATATCTAGGTCTTCGAGACACCGTATCAGACATCTGTGAAACTATCCTTTGGACTTCAGGCGAGTACATTCTTTGATAGTTTCTTATTTATGATATCCTCTATGTTCATTATATCTAGTGTAGATATCCATGTTTCTTGACACTATGGTTACACAGATTGGTATATCCGGATCTCGTCATGAGATATTATTCCTTGGTATATGGTGTATATGGTGCAAGTATTGTATCACTGATTATCTTGTACATGTACAGACACTGATTCTTGGAAAGAGTCGCTATCTTCTTGGGGAATCTCGTGCCATAACGTACCGTGGTTGGATCTATTATATCAGTCGGGGGTGGGGAGTACTTTAGTGTAGATATGTGATCATACCCTCATTGTATCAAGTATTGTTATTGAATAGTGTTAATCATACACCGTACGTATGATTAGCCAGGTCATATATATTGTATCATGTTCCCAAGCCGATCACATGTTAAAGCTAGTACTCACACACTTAGTCATGAGTATTCTTATTCATTGACATATTGTTCATTATTGTATTCATTCTAGTATTTCCTTATTGTATATCTCTCGTATCTATTGTGCATCTTGTATATTCATATCTATTTACTATTACATAGTTTTTATCATTGATTAGAACTGCTGTTAGAGATGTACTCTGCTCCTTTCCTGACTGGATATATTTTTTTCAAATGACACTGAGGAGTGGTACCCTACACATTATGGACCCCAGGATGTTGTGGGCTTAGATTCAGAGACCCTGGCTCAGGAGGGTCTTATCCCGACTAAGACAGATGACCCGGGATTAGTACCTTCTTAGCATTTCTTGTACTGGATTTATCTCCAGCTTATTTGTTAGCATTCTTTCAGACTCATTGATGTATTATTTTAGACTCATGAGTTGTGTGTGACTATTTCTATTCTTTATCTTATTCGTGCTCATTTTTATCTTAGATCTGTGATTGAGTATATTGTCATTGTTGGTGGTTCATTATATTGCTAGATAGATTACCCAAACAGTATTTTACTACCGATTTTGCAGCGTAGGCTGGGCGTTGTTTTCGACTTGCATCCTTACATCGGGTGCGGGTCATGACACATTTTTAGTGGTGGCCCATGCAAGTGAAGCTTCGCAAGTTATGCGATATCGTGGTAGTGCGACAATTTAGTTGTACTACTGCGAGCCTGCGATAGGATATAGGCTATAAGCCGAGAATACTCAATCACATCTAGGAAAATTCTTTTGATTCAACTATTCTTCCTTGATATTGATACTTGATCTCTTAAACTGTCATTTTCTTGAGTGTCTTACATCATGTGCCATACTGATCCTTTGCTTTTGCTTTGTCTCAGGATGCCGCCTAAGACTAGATTGTAGTAGGGGAGAGCAGTTTCTGAGAGGTTTGCGATGTCCCGAGGGCCTGTACTAGTCACTTCTCCTGTGATTAGAGTGTCAGCTGCTTTCGGAGGTCCACCACCTACTTAGAGGACTGTGCCAGCTGTATCTGAGGGCTTCCAATTCTACCTCCTGTGCCAGCAGAGGCGACACAGATGTTTACACTATTTCGTGAGATGCTCGAGGCACAGAGGGCTCAGTCTGAGGCACATCAGAAGTAGACAGACATTTTACGACAGGGCATTGAGAGTGCTCATCAGGTTGCAAGTTGCTCCTCAGGTTGAGAAAGGAGTTTCGTGAGATGCTCGAGGCACAGAGGGCTCCGTAGTCGAGAAAGGAGTTTTGGTCCAGCAGCAAGTTGCTCCTCAGGTTGCTCAGCTTCGGCCAGGCAATATTCAGGACTTCAAGAAGCTGGAGCCTAGGGTCTTCAAGGGGACGGAGGGCATCGTCTATGTTGATGAATGGCTCGAGGACATTGAGCATCTTATGAGGGTGTCCCGTCTTTTTGAGGATCTGAAGGTTGAGGCGGTATGACTTCAACTGTTCGACGTCGCTCGTACTTGGTTCAAGAGTGAGCCAATTTTGGTTGACGCAGGACAATCTTGGGAGTTATTCAAGGACCTCTTCAAGAAGAAGTTTTTTGCTCGGACAGACAGGCTAGACTTGGGGAGGCAGTTCGAGAGTCTCATTCAGGAAAGCATGTCTGTGGAGGAGTACGCTATGGAGTTCGGCAGGTTGAGCCAATTTGCAGAGTATTTGGTGAGAGAGCCGGATGTTCGGGCTATTCATTTTCGTGAGGGTCTAAACTGGGAAGTGACTATCCTTATTCCGTCTTTTTATGAGACATACTCGGAGATACTTGCGGAGGCATGCAAGGTTGAGCGAGAGTTGGGTTTGAAGCCCAAGAGAGACCGTGATTCTTTTCTGGGGGCCAACAACAGTGCAGTATCTGCCAAACGTCCTCATTTCCAGTCTAAATCTTTCTAGCAGCCACAGCAGCATCAGACTCCAGCTAGGGCACCTTTTTACGAGGGGCCACAACAATAGAGACAGTTACTGCAAGCTTTCTGCCACTACTGCAAGAAGCCCATCCATATCTGGGAAGTTTGTAGGAGAAGGCTAGGAGTTTGTTTGTATTGTGGTTGTAAAGGGCATTAGTCAAGAGAGTGTCCTCGTTGTGTAGTTCAGGGAGCAGCTTCACCTCAGAGGGCACAGACGAGACCACCTTCAGTACAGCCGATGTGACCACTTCTGACACAGCAACAACGTTATGTCCAGCATCAGCAGCAAGGAGGTGCACGTTAGGGACGAGCGTTTGCTATGACCGTTGAGGAGGACGAACCCACCGGAGATGTCATCACATGTTCTATTCTTCTTGATTCTATTCCAACTTTACCTTTGTTTGATAGTGGTGCTTCCCATAGTTTTGTATCTATTTTTTTTGCTCTGAAGCATGGTTTGGTAGTTGAGTCTTTGCTTAGGACTTCCAAGATCATGACCGGGGGAGACATTATCCTGGTTAATGATATTTGCAAGGATCGGAGAGTTACTCTGGGAGGCCAAGAGTTGAGTGTGTGTCTACTTGTAATGCAACTTCCGAGCTACGACATTGTACTCGGGATGGATTGGTTGAGTAGGCACCGTGCTAGCATAGATTGAAGAGGAGGTAGAGTTTTGTTTGATCCGCCGGGAGAGCCAGAGTTCAAGTTTGCTAGAGGAGCTGCAGATCAGGGAGAAGGCATTATTTGTGGAGCTATGGTGGAAGACAATGAGTTGTCGCATCCGTTGATAGCAGAGTTCTTAGATGTGTTTCCTGAGAAATTGCCAGGATTGCCGCCAGATCGAGATGTTGATCTTTCTCTGTAGTAACATGTGAAATAATTATGTGTCTATCAGCCATTGTCTTTAATGAAACAATAATGCTAAGTTTACTACCAAATGCTTACAATCTTCTTAAAACCCTCTCACCCCTCTCCTCCCTCCTATGTGGGACACCATTGGCCTCATCTCTCCTCCAATGAACGACCACCACGTGACGTTCCGGCCACTTGACGACCATCCGAACAGCCATCGGATTCTACCTCTTTTTTCTCCTCCAATAGACGGCAGTCATGTGACGGTTGTAAGAGAGTTGTAGACATTTGGTTATAAGTCATAGCATAGTCCTTAATGAAATGCCTTTTTTTTTAATGAAATGCCTTTTTTTTCTCCTAACTAGGAAGATCATTGTATGTTTCTCAGTAGAATTGTGTGCTCCTCATTCTATATCATATGTGGATTCGATAACCAAAAGCTGTTAGAAATTCCTCTCTTATGATCTCTAGATTTTTTATTTTTTTTACATTAAATTGTGCAAAAGAAAATTCCTCCTTGTTTCATTAATGATAATTAAGTAAGAAAAGACCCAATATTTCAACCGCTACCCTTGTAACTCCGTTGGTTATTGCACATTCTACGGAATAGCGACGAAATATATCGTCGCTAAGACAAATTTGTATAAGAAATAGTTGTTAAATCTGTCGCTATGTCCGTCGCCTTTAGCGATTGATTAGCGACGAAAATTCAGTCAGTAAACTTCTGAAAAATTTGGTAAAAATGAACTCACATTTTCCATCATCAATTCGTCGCTAATCCATCACCAAACACAACGACGTAAATAATACGTCGACAATCCGTCGCTGAGTTACCGTCGCTAAGTTCGTCGATGATCCGTTGATATGGCGACGGATTAGCATAAAAAATGTAGCAGCGACACTTAAATTAGTGATATCATATTTTTATCGCTAATCCGTCGCTATATTAAAATAACAACGAAAATAGATATTTTAGGGAAAAAAAATCGGTAGCTATAACTCCGTATTTTTGTAGTGTGCAGGTTCCATAATTCCTTTAGACGCGATTGCCAATACTCGTTGGATCTTAGAAATTTCTCCATTATCATGCTTCAATGATCATAGTAACTATCAAAGCAGGGAATAGCTGGATGAACAAAGATGTCGGTGGCCATTGTTCACTGCTATGATTATATATACGTATACATAAATTTTAGTGGAAAGAAACTTTTATTACAGCCTTCTTGATCCACTGCTTACAATCAGTTACATAAAGACAATACTCAACAAATTCATTCATAAAGTTAGGACAATAGCTAGCTAACAAATATTGTAGACTAGGACAACATAAACAAAATAACAAAATATATTTGACACATTATGGTCCGTTTGGTAAGAGAAAAAATTGGAAAAAAATAATAAAATGAAAGAAGAAAAATGGAAGGGAGAGATGGATGGATGGATGGATGGATTTTCTAAGAAATATATTTGACACATTATGGTTCATTTTTTTTCATAACCTAAGAAATTCAGCACTCCAAAAATGGAAAAAAATTTAGAAAGAAAAGTGTATGTTTATCCAAATTTACATTTATACCACATAAAAATTATAATATCTAAAAATTATTCAATGAAATCAAATGGTAAATAAATATTTTTAGTTGAGGATATAACTTGTCGAACCTATATTATTATTTTTTTTCTATTTTTCTTCTATCCACTTTTTCTGCTATATAAAACAAAGAAGCATTCCGTTTTTCATCTTTTCTATAAAACGCAAAGAAAGAAAATTAATTTTCTTTTTCATAGGGATGAAAATTATTTCTTACTCTTTTTTGTTTCTTCCATTTTTCCATCCTTCCTAACAAATGGAGTCTTAACTAAGGCCATCTCAAATTGGGGTTTATAGGTAGAATTTTTTTTTAAGAAATTTTTTTTTTTTCAATAATGATTTCTATTTTAATTTACATCCTACGTGACGTCATGTAGAATGGATAATTTCTACATGTAATTTTTTTTTTTATAAAAATTCTTCATCTCTCATAGAATTTAATATAGTTAATTAAATTGATCATTTTTTTTTCTGTCATAGGAGATGTGAGAAACTGATATTAATTACTGACTCTTACATGAGTTCATACAATAAAGTTCAAGTTGGAAGACCTATTATATAATTCATGAAGAAGCAATTGTGCCGAATAGTCTTTGAAAATTACAAGATGGACCAAGTAACAGTAGAACTTACACAGAATTCCAATGGGAGTATGGTTACGTTTCTTTCTCTTTTGTTTGGATAACCAAAAAATATGATAAAAAAAAAAGGGTAAAAAAAAAAAAAATTGTGTATTTGTGAACAAAGATATAATTACTATTTTGTTTTTGGTTTTCTCAAATCATAATTAATAGTTACATTTTCTTAGATGTAAATGATTACATTTTTCCAAAAATACTTTCTTTTTCTTTATTTTTCTTTCACTTAAATTTATTTTTTTTTTAGTGGGACTCATATTATTTTTTTTTCTCAAATTTGTTTCTTTTTTCTCTACCCTTTTTTAAATACGATCACTTTTGATTTTTCTCTTCTTTTAAAATTTTTTTTTCTTTCCCATTTCTTCATTCCCAAATAATACCATAAAGTTAGGGAGAGATTTTTATAGTGTAGCCTTCTTTCGCTTTGGACATGGGAAAACATTAGCTTATGAGAAGATACATGGTGTCGGAACACGCACGAGTCAAAGGTTTCTTCACCTATAACCACTAATAAGGACAGTATTAAAAAGAGAAGTTGAAAGAGTAAATTATTTTATGGAAAATAATTGAAAAATGAGGCAAAACAAAATGCTTTCATGATACTTCTTATATGATATTGCAGATATCGCCAAATTGTTGTCAGATGCATATATTGATTGTTGACCGGGTTAAAAAGTTTGGGATTTCTTTACAACATTAATTCTACTATTAAATGCAATAAATTTTTTTAATACTATTATAAAATTGTTTAAATATTTTAATATAATTTATTCTTGATTTTTTTTTTACTTTTTATAAAAAATCTTGAAAAGACTAGCCGTCTAAGCTGTACGTATATTCTCACGTAATTAAAATTTAAAATTTAAATAAATTTTAACTACATAATATTATATAACTATAATCAAACATCTCTTCTTGTCACGTCCCAGATCCAAAATACGTAGGACTAGGAATACGTAACACACCAGCCGTATGTATACGAACTCCAATATATGGAAACCATATACACACGTACGCTGTACATGAATATCCAATCCACCAGTGGTAATATACTGTCAACAAGTCACACACAATCTATATCTCATCCACGGCACAAATAAATAAATAAACAAATAAATAAATAAATAAATAAATAAATGGGAATAAATAACTGAATATAAAATAGGAAGTCTCAAAGTAAGATAGTCGGATGGAAACAAATCCACTGCAAATCGACTATACTAGAACTACTAAAAGAGAGAAGAGATCAACTATAATATAAGATAAATGTCCAAAAAGAAATAGCGACTAGAATCTCTAACAGCTGCAATGAATCAAAGATACTCCGAAGGTAAGACCTCCTCAGTCTGATAAGAAGCGTTAGGTCCGGGTCCGTACTCCTGTGGATACTCCTGTCCGTCTATATCTGGAAAGGGAAGTACGGGTCCTCAGAGGGACATAACAAGATACATATAAACATGCCAATAAAGTACTGAAAATAAACATCCAACGGGTCGCCTAACCATCTATGTGAATGCAGTTTGAGAACAACTTTCCAACAAGTGGGCTATCTGGCCAAAAATGGCATTGACATGATTCTCTTGGAGATTCAGGGGCCTACAAAGCATGACGTCTTTTGAACCTCAGAGGCCACCAGGTAGTATATAGGGGTCATCATGACCGCGCATCTCCGACGGAGCGTGCGGGTTACATAAAAAGGAAAGTGCAAAGGAGCCCAAACGCCTTACTTGTTGTTCTTCCTACCCCATGCTCTAAGCATGTCATATTCATGACACAATGTTACCTCTAAATAACTGCCAGGTTTACTAGTATGCAAAGTTTCTATCGGCAGTTATCCCTATCCGTCGCACGACCTGTACGTACCGGTGGCCAGCCGAATACGCAAGACTGTGTCCTACATGTGACACACTCGTGTAAGAACAGTGTCATGGCCAATGAAACATAAAATGACTCATGATAATAGGGTGGTCTCATAAACTAGTTCAACATACATATATATAAATAAAAACAGAATACGACGTCGCCGTCGTTGCACCCAAGTTTCCTTGGACGCGCAGTTTATATAGCAGTTAAAATAAATAAACTAAATAGACAGAAATAAATGCATGCATCTTATAGAATATAAATTACAGTATAATGGCAAGGTATACTTGCCTGGCAAGCAATCTGTATAGTATAAACGTCCAGATGTTAGGGACACGAAATCAGGAACTAAGGCCTCAGAATAAACGTCTCCGGATGCTGAAATAGACATTACCAACATTTTTGGAATCAGCAAGATAGCTAAAAAATACTACCCTTTTGCCCAATTTGGACACAGGGGCAAAATAGTAATTTCGGGTCAATCTACTGGCACTCCTGATCTTTGGTCATGTTTGCAATAGACGAGGTTCTGCTCCGGCGATGACAAAGCTCCAACTCTGACGAGTTTTAGCAAGCAACCACTCCTTTCCTCAGTGGATACGAAGACTCCTCCGACTTGACGATCGGGTGTTCTCCGGCAGGAATATTCGTCTTCAATGACTAGTGACGTATCCAGAAGTTCCAACTCGAGTTACACCATGTCGACTCCATCCCGCACCGAGCCTCACTCCAGCAAGCAACTACCACATCGCCAAGGTGAACACTCCCCCTCTCCTTGTAGTATATTCTTAGGTGTATTGAATGTGGGTTATATATACTGAGTTAGGGTTGATGGTAATGTAAATGCATTAATTTTACGTTATGTAAATTATGTGTTGATGGCTATGGCAGAGCAGGTTTAATTGTTGAGGATACTCTAGAGGAGTTTAGGGTTGAATGCATGAGTTTAGGAATATTACATTTTTATATATGCAAGTAGTGCTTAAACGCTAAGTTGATATTTAGGGTTTATAAATACTAGGTATGATAATTTAGGGTATTGTTCAATTTATTAAATGCATATTGATTATTGTTGGTGAGCAAATTTAAATTAATGAGAAATAGTATTCTGATATTGGAACATTGATGGACATTGAGGAGCAGGTGTTTGATGGTGAACTAGTGTGTAATATCAAACCATTAGTCACTCATTGGGGATTGATAAATAATGTTGAATTAAATTGAGGAGTAGTTTTAATGTGAAATGGAAATAATTGTATATATTTGAGGGTTTAATAAATAGTTTATAATTTATTCGAGGATGATGTTTAAAATATGCGGGATAACGTCTGTAAAGTCCAGGGAAAAATCGAAAGATTGAACATACTTGAACTACTGAACATCGTGATGAATATAGTAAGATTGGGGATTTTGTCTGATGATATTATACATGTGATTAATCAGATTAGATGTAACATACCCTTAGTCAACCTTGGTCAATCCTTTAGCTTCATGTCCATATAAGTTGTAGCTGAGTTTGAACATATGTTAGACGTGTGTCACATCTTATTTCAGCTTCGTGATAGTTTATTGATTGAGCTTGTATCTCGACTCTAGGTACTACGGGACCTGCGGACTTGGATGTTGTACCGGATCTCCATCTTCAGCAGCCGGGCCCAGGCAAGTGTACCTTGCCACCA